>JAUBOC010000002.1:8375582-8394370 GCA_032275365.1 Anablepsoides cearensis
TTATTGAAAACTCAAGACAGCCATAACATTATGTTTCTTTACAAGTGTATGTAAACTTTTGACCACAACTGTAAATGCCAAATTTAATCATGATTTATTTTTTAACAATATCCCCCAACCTTAAATTGATCCATTTGTTTTTCTAACCAGGATGACTGAGAAGAAAGCTGAGACTCTTCACAGACTTTCGGAGACTTCAGATGGAGTCGAGAGCACCATGAAGCAGAACTCCTTGGCGCAAACCTCCCGACCAGCCCGACTCGGTAAACAGCTGAGAGGAAGACACGCGAGGCAGACGCCTTTAATGAGCGTAAGTCGAAACTCTCGCTGCTCGGCCTTGAAGTCAAGTGAAGCTAAAATGCTCACAAACTTGGCTTGTGCTCGATGTCTCTTTAGCACAACTCAAAACATGTAGTAGACCCCCTGAAGAGGCGGAACGTCCCCCGTGGTCCGGTGGAGCTGCCAAAGCTCAACATGGCTGTGTCAGGACCTCACAACACATTTCCTGTTACCACTCTGCCTCCTCTCATGCACAGAGGAACACTGCCAGCCATCACACCAAAAAAGTGCCACCCACAGTTGGCCAAGGTAGCTGAGGGTTTTTTTTTTTATACTAAAATGAATGCAGAAATCTAATAAAGCACAAAAGAATGGATTCCAAACATGTGCTCCTTAAAACAGATTTGCTATTCAGGCTGTTTTTTCCTCTCTTCACAGCCTAGAGATGACTCACATGCAGCTTTCAAGACCTTCTATATGCCACCTCTGGATCGCAAACATGGAGGCATCTGAGAGCCAAAAACATTGATGTTCCAGAATAACTCTGAGGAAACTAAACAGACCTGAAAAACAGAAAGTACATTGTTTGGACTGGCATGATGTAAAATCTGCAAAACTTCACCAACATCCTTGAGGGAAAAAACACATTAAAAACGCATTCAAGACAATAAAACCTGTTCTAAATGCAAACTGTTTAACCTGAATGTAATAACATTTAATGTATCAAGACATACTGTGTCTTAGTGTTGAATTTTGTTTGACTCAGTCGTGTTTTACACATTTGCAGAAAATGAATTCTTTACAGTACTTAAGCTGAGCAATAAGAGCAACATTTTCAACATGAACATTTTTAACTTGAAGTCATACGACACCTCTGAGAAGTAGTCAAACTGGACTTGTTCAGGTTGTTTCACAACACTGAAAGAACTGATGAGAGGGAAAAAAAGTGAATCCCCTCTATACTGTAGCACATCAGAACCATGTTTTGTGAAAGTGACTGAATGTGATTGGCCTGTGTGTAGATCCAGTGTGACAGATGACGTCATGCTGTGCTTGGAGTTTGGAAGGTCCAGTAACTGGATAATAAATCTTCAGGGCTGCATTGGCGAGACAAAGGAGGATTTTAAACATGTCTCCAGTCATACTGATGGAGAGAACAAGTCTGACAAAGATTAGAGACAAATATTCCATAAAAGGAAATAACATAAGGAAAACCCCTCCGCCAGGAAGCTTTGTTTCCTGACTAAATATAGACTAAGCATTAAATAAAAACTAACCCTGGAGACATCATGACAGCGTCTAAATCCTGATCTAATTTCACATCTATTAAATGGGTGACTTTGATCAGCTGACTGTGATTCAGTAAGGTAATAAACATGAAAAAGTTCAAGGACAGCACTGACTTCTCACAAGAACAGTACTGTTGTCAGAGTCTTTAGTGTGAACGAATGCCTGGGAATGAACATATTTCATGAAATCAATAGTCTTCCTGTACAAGGGTCAAATCTGAAAACAAATAAGTTTGTCTTTTTGCATAAGTCTGTATTAAGGATGGGATTCAAAGGAATATTTAGCAAAACTTCAACTTGGATACAGTGTGCTGCAATTCAGGAATGTTAATTTACTCAGAGGGGGAAAAAAAAGGTTTCAAATCAACATTCTTGTTTATGTCCAAACTTAATTTATACAAATGATGTGAGGATAATTTGTGACTAAGAACAGAGTAAAATTTAAAACCATAAACTTGTGTTATCAACACAATCACTCATGAAACATTCCAGGTTCATTAACACATGTAGGTGCAGAAAAAACCAAACAGAAAACAGAGTATTCAAGATTATTTTAATATTATTAATATGTATACTTTAGGCTTTAGAAATATAACTATCAATGACAAAACTTCCACTGGAGTAATGGTAGTTTGCTTAGGCCCCCATCAAATCAATTAATTACAATATACACATTATGATACAGAGCAGATTTAAATCTGAAATAATATTAAAATAAATGCTCAATAGATAAAGGTTTTAATTTTTTCATCTTTTTTTCCATCTACTGTATTAGCCATTTGTGAGTTCTTATCACACCCAAAAATGTAAAGCCTTTTTTTTCTAATAAACTAAATTTAAGTGCAAACCATATTTTTTATTTTTTTTTATTTTATTTAAAAACACTATGACTGCAGCATCCTGCTTTTATAGATTCAGAATTCAAGACTAAGGATGTTAAAGCCAAGTGCAACAAGGCAATCCTCAACCCTCGTTTTTGTTTCGTTAGAGTAGTTATAAAAACAAAAAATCAGTGCAAAGTCATCAACAGGGAGATTCTAGACAAGGAAGGACAGAAGTGGAGGGCGAAAGTGGATGGATGCTTTTTTTTCTCCAGACGCTCACGCAATTGTTCATAAAAAGGATAGTTCTTTCAAAATTCAGATTCTAGTCAGGATCATGTAGCAGAATTTCTTTTAAAAATGGGGTATGTGGAATAAGAAACTATTGTTTTAATCTCAAGACACAACCGTGTGGTGTGCAATTAACAAAGCCAAGCTTTAATTCCAGAGAGAATAACAGTCTGATTAGATCGGAGACAAAAAATATTAAAAATTGTAAAAAAAAAAAAAAAAAAAAAAAAATCTAAAAATGTGTTAAAACTCCAGAGAATACAACAATAGCGCAACAGTCAAAAATTGCACTACACCTTCCCCTGTTTAGTTTGTCCTCTAAGTCAAGTGAGTGATAAATAAAAAATAATAAAAAAAAACAAACAAACAGAAAAACCATTAAGAAAACTGGGAGAGGGAAGGGTAAAAATATATATATAAAGAAAAAGAAAGGCAAAACTTGCAATGCTTGCAGGGTGAAGAGCAGCATCAGACTCTGGGTTGCAGGGTTCTTTAGCAGCAGAAATATTGTGGCTATACTACTGTTCCACTGGGAGAGCTGGCTTGGTTTTGGGATGACAGTAAACCCTAGAAAAAGGAAAACAAGGAGATTTGCATTGGGAGAGTCCACAAAAATCAAGCAACAAACAGCTCAGTAAAAGTGGCCCACAGCTTTCCAAAATCCAAACCTCTTCCATCAAATGGAAAACTTGGACACAGCAACAGAGGAGCTCCCTCTCCTAACGTCTTCCAGAGCTTTTCCTTATTAAAACACTTTATTAGAAATGTCCTAATCAGCTTCTCTCAACTTCTAGTTGTCATAGCAGAATTCATTGTTGCTAAAATTAATCTTCAGTGCATTTTATTGTCTATATTCCTGCTATTTAGAATTATATTTATTTTTCAATTGTTTAAAATGAGCTCAAAAAAAAGTCTTCAGTCATGTCAAGTTAGCCTCTCCCTAAACATAAATCAGGAACTTTCTGTTTCTTTCACATTATGATTTTCATGTGCCTTACTTATGACAAAATAAATGATTCAAACCACAGGATGAGGGACAAAGAAGGGTTCACATATAAAGCTTTCAGCATGCGAGGAGCAGGGACTCTTCAGGCAAATCGTGTCATTTGCATAAAAGCTGAGATGAGGGTAGGGTTGGGGTTCCACAGCATTTATCAAACCAAATTATCTGACTTCCTTCTCAAAAGTAATCGAGTTCAATGAAGTCCAAGTAACTAAAGCTTTAAGTTCAGCTTAGGTTTGTGATTGTTTTAGTGTAAAAAAACAAATACAGCAGTTAGTGGCAGCAAAAAGTTCAATGTTAGAATTAATAAAATGAGCCGCTCCACAAATTTTTCCTCTAATCAGACGTAGGAGCTAAAATCTTTGATTGTTCTCACGCGAGACAACATCTGCTCACTTTCATAAGCAATCTATTGTTTTTTGAAAAATACTTAAGTATTCTTTCACAAAGGATAAAGACTTGAAGAGCGCTTAGTTGGCATTAATATGTTAAACATAAGCAGCGAATTGAACTGCAGTAAAAGTGGCTATAAACAAAAAGCTGCCATTGACACTTGTTTTTGAACAGTTATAAAAAAAAGTCAAACATTTTCCCATCCAAGAACTGAATCCAGAACTCAAACTACCAACCAAACCCATCCTAAAATAAACCAGTGTATGCAGATTATGTGTTAGCTGTGCATTAATTAATGAATATTAATCATTATAGTTAAATCTAACCAGTTTCCCTTCACCTCACAACTCTTTACATAAACTCCATCAAAAAGTATATCCAGAAACTCCATTTTTTTAATAGTAGAGAAAATAATTTAATAGTTATATTTACTGTTAAATGTGCATCCGCTTTTAAAGTTTGTTATGTTACTTGCCTGCCTGCAAAATAATGTCTATAAAAAGCTAAAAACGCTATTGAAAAAAGTCACAAGTTTATAGTCGTAATTGTATCACTTCAACCTTCGCCACATTTCCTGTTAAAAAGAACTTACCACTTTGCCTGGCCTCGCCCATGTGCAAATAAATCCTTCCTGACAAGCAGTCACTAAACAGTCCTCTAAAAATATGAGTACAGTCAGTCTCTCGTGTGCTATTTTTTTACAGATGAGGGGCTCGAGAAGGGGCACGTCCTCCATGCGCGGGCAAAGCAATGTGCCCAGTGTCTTAGCGGGGTCCGTTTTGGTTTTTGTCAGCAGGTTGAGCTTGTCGCTGCTCTTGCTGCTGATGTGACCCATGCTGTGGTTGCGTTTGTGGTCCTTTTCGTGGTGGCGTTCCTTCCGGTCGTGGAGTGAGAGAGTGGCAAACTTGCTGACGCCAGTAGCGATGGCGCTGTCCATGATGCCGCTGCTGATTCCGCCGCCCCCGCTGCCGGCCTTGTTGGTACTGTTCGCTGTTGTGGTGCCGGCTGAATGGGGCAGGCTGTTGGAGCGTGGTAACGTAGCAGAGACGGAGTTAATGCCAGGAGTATTGGCACCACTGTTGTTTCCATTAGTAGTGTTACTAGAGGTGTTAGTGATAATTGTAGCGCCTGCAGGAGGGCTAGTAGCATTCATCACGTTAGTATGTGTCCGTGTCCTTGAAAGAGGAAGATGGGGGAAAAGGATATCCTCAGTGAGGTCCCATAGGCACAGCTGAGTGTCCTGGCCCACTGAGCCAAACCGGTACGTCACGCTAACGGGCCGACTATCCGTAGAGTTGCGCTTGGAAAGTCGAGACTGGGTGCTGTTGGCCCGATCTCTTCCAAAGTGAATCATCTGATCCTGGAAGTCCTCGTCACTCCCGCTGAACTCCATCGGGTCGCTTTCCTCCACGCTGGTGGTGTAATGGTCGAACGCCACCACACTGACCCACGACTTGTGGCCGTGACCTCGAGCTATGACTCTGCAGTCCAAGAACGACCACACAGTCACTAAATCGTCCTCCCCACCGGCGACTATGTACTTTCCATCAGGGCTCCAGCACACACACAACAAGCCGCCAAAATAGCTCTTCATGGTGCCGTGAAGCTCCACGGCGTCAAAGTTAAAGACCCTTAGAAAGCCATCTTGGCTCACACAAGCAAGGAATTTCCCGTCTGGGGAGAAAGCAAACTCATTTAGAGCTCCTTCCCCCACTGTCCATTTCAGGAGAGGATTCCGCGTGGATTTGCTCTTGCAAGTGTGTACAGAGTAGTTCTCCCCCTGTTTGAGCAGCTGGTAATGTGGTGCTGTGGTGCCACAGGTGTGCTCCACGTTGTAGAGGTACATATTCCCACTGGCATGAGAGACCAGGAACAAGCTTTCGGATCCCGGCACCCATTTCACACAGGTTACTCTGGACTTGTCTATCAATCTCTGGCAAGACAGAAAGAAGGTTTGAGAGATGGACGAGGAAGGAAAGAAAGAAGCAAAAATATTTCAGTCAGTGTGCAACATGTTAAAAAAAAAAGAAAACATTTTAATCTGTGTGCCCTTCAGGGACCTACCTCCTCATTGAAGAGTTTACTTGTCTCCTTCTTGATGGGGTCGATGAGCTGTACCTGTCCCGCCGAGAAACCAACCAGCAGGGACACGCTCTCTGCTGTCGCTGTGAGATGGTTGAAGTCATGACACGTCGGCTGCGTCCCCTTGTAAATGCGCTTATCTATGGGCTTGCTTAAGTCAGCAGCCTGGAGTGAAAGGATAAAAAGCACACAAAATGATCACAGAAAACTTTATAAATACCTAAAATAACTTTTATGAATGTTGTTGCAATAGATAGAACAGTTTATGGTGTTAATTGCACACCAAAAAAAAAAAAAAAAAAAAAAAAAACACGTTTTAGATTTTTCCTGACACCCAGCCAGTGATGGTCAGCAAACCTTTTGAAAAGCAAGTTTTTAGGCCAAAAGTCTTCATTAAAAAAGACACATAGCGAAACTGTATAGGAAGTAAAAGCAAATACTCAAATAACTGGCACTCAGAATAACCACAGATGTAAAAAAGCTCAACTGCAGAGAACATGTCATAGGACAAACTGTAGATAAAAATAAATAACAGCCCCATTTGTTAATGATTTACAGTCAACACCACTCACAGAATGAAAACTCATTTCAGAGTAAAATGATGAGTCAGTGAATTCTGTGATACTGTTAAGTTTGACATGGATTGCTTTATTCTCATCGTTTACATATCATGTTTTGGGATCATATTTATTTTTTGTAAATTTGTTGGAATTAGGGCTGGATGATAAAATAATAATATATAATCACAATAGACACACTATCACAATATCAGTAGAAATATCAGTAGAAAACACATCCCATAGACTGAATATTTCACTGAACTCCAAACCAGAACTGCACAGCATTCTGGGCGATGTAGGCCAGCTAAGCAGGGGTGGTGGCATCATAACTCACTCTCTCTTTGGTAATCTAGTAACAAGCTGTTATGTCACACGAGCGGTAGCAGTTTCATGTTTTCTCATTGTGCCTCAGAACTGTTTGAAACTAAAAGAACATCATGATGGAGTAAAAGGAGAAAGTGGGTGCAACACCTTGAGAGAATATTTTGGATAAAAGAGGAAAGGTCACGTCACCAGTTTGGCAGGATTAATCAGTCTTTTTTCTCATGGTCCTTATTAAAAATAGGTCAAATAAAACAATTAATAAAAATCTACAGATATGAAAATGCTTACATTGTGATAAGTTTTTCAGCTATATTGCCAAGCCTTAATTGGGAGTAACACTGAAGTCAAACACTAAAAACTAAAAATAAGGAATAGTTTGGTTAAAATATGTATTTACAGGTTTAAAATCAAACTTATTGTATTACATTAAAGTAATCTTGAAACCATTCAACATTTTTGTCAAACTTAAATTGCAGACTGACAACAATGGGGTCATTGTGGAGCTATGTGCTTTCAATACATACACTTCAACACAAATTGCTCCCATTTTGTCTATTTTATTCTTGCCTAACACTCACTGACATGTTTGTCAAAATTCCTTTGAAGTGAATCTGCTCCGTTTTTAAATATTGTAACAATCTGTGATGTCAACTCATGTCAGCAAATCTCTCCTGATATGATGCAGCGCACTAAGGGAACCATCATAAAGCAATCTTCTCAACTAATAAAAATCCACATAAAAATCATGACTTCTAAGCACAACTACCATGTTTGTTTGTTTTTTAAATCTGAACACAAGTTAGCATGTGATGTTCACTCAGTCCTTAGTTTCAGCTCGAGTAAAACATCTTAATGTATTTTTCTGTGCTCTGCCTCACCCTGGGCTTGTGGAGAAGTAAATGACTCATTAATGACTGAAAGTCTACGCAGGATAGAAAAGTGCAGAGGGCAGCAACAGAGCTCTCCAACACATATGCACAGTAATTACAAATACTAAACATAGTGAGTCAGCCTGACTTAATCAGATTCATTGCACCCCACAATCCTGCTGCTTTTAAAGTGAAATAATTCTGGTGTAATCAGTCAGTCATCACATTAAAAAACGTATGACAGGCGCTACTAACTACTGTTTTATTTTATAGACATAATTAAGGAATACTGTGTTATCAAAAAATTAAAGAGACAAACTTTGACAGCTTGACCTTTAAATGTTTAATGTTTACTAGTCTGTATGACGCAAAATGGTGTAAACACCATACTGTCATGTGCAGGGACAGCCATCATAAAAAATACATTAACAGTGGCTACTACTGATATTAGATTTGGGATTACATTCATAGCAACAACGCTATTAACGAAACAGCTGCTAATAAATTGAATCTGACATCTGTATCTGTGGTTTCTCCTGTCAGAAGTCGACAGGTGCTAACAGATTGCAACTTGCAGCTCAGCTTCATGTATCCGGAACAAATAAACATTTAAAAACCCTCTCAAGTCAAGTCCCAACCAAATGTGCAACTTCCCTCCATTTAATATTCTTGAAACCTGGAAGTATTTGGCTACCGAATAGAACTAGAATGAAGCAGCGGTCTAGAGACTGAGTTTAGCTTCTGGCCTCGTAGTTGCTGTTAGCCAGTTGCGCTGGCTTGCTAACGACTAGCCTAGCATCAAGCTAACTCGCTAGCTGCCAGCTAATTTCAAAGTCAAGCACCTGTCAGAGTTGTTAAATAGCACCAAGGCAAACTCAAACTTGTGCAACAGCTGAGGCAGCAATATTGCACTTCCAACTAGCAACACCCCGATTTCCCGTTGACAGATTAGCCGAGTTAGCACGCTACCTTTCTAACGCCTTTGTAGATGTAGAAGTAGAGCTCACGGCCCACATTGAAACAGATCCTGTCGCCGTTACCCGACTGGTCGTTGACGTTCACGAAGGAGACCTTAACCGGGTTGGAGCCTTGCGAGTTGAAAGGCACCCTGTTGGGGCGGCTGTATTCGGAGTGAGTGAGGAGTTTGTAGACACCTTCCCGAGTGGTGAATTGAGTTTTAATTTCGTTCATCTCCTTCCCTCCTCCTTCCGCCGCCATCTTTGAAATTAACATTCATCCCTTTCCCCGCAGGCCGGATCTTACGCACGGATGGGAGCGGGCCGAGCGACGCTGTTAGCGGGCATTCCTACTCTCCAAGTCCCCCCTACGGTTTACAGTGGAACTGAAGGAAAGGGGTGAAACTAGACTTTTGAACCATTTTTATAATAGTCCAGATTCAATTCAAACGAAGTGATGTACTACAAAAATACATATTCAAGTAGTTAAGGGCTAATCTGTTACTAAACGTTCAAATCATCATCTAATTGACATACATTATTATATAAAACTAATAACAATTATAATTTTCTTTATTTTTACAAATTAATTTTAATATTACACGACTACAAAACAGACATAATTCGCGAACAAGTTAGGCTACTTAATAAGTTTAGACATATTGTATGTCTTTCAAAGCACCTGTCTCCTTTTTTTCTTTCTAAAGTTAAAAACACCTGGTGCTCTGCTGATTACCTTTACTGAAAATTTCATCATTTATTTGCAGGTGTGTCAAACTCCAGTCCTCGAGGAGGGCTGCTATCCTGCATGTTTTAGAGGTTTTCCTGCTCCAACACACCTGCTTTTGATGGCTGGGTGATTAACAGGCTTCTGCAAAATTTGAAGAGTTAATTCAATCACTGAATCATGTGTGCTGGAGCTGGAAAACCTCTAAAACATGCAGGATAGCGGCCCTCGAGGACTGGAGTTTGACACCCCTGTTTTAAAGCGTCCTGATGTGATGGCATGCAGAAGACAGCAAAGGTCCCTTCAAGGTTTGTATATGGCAATATTTTCTTTTAGAGTTCAAATTAAAACAGCAAAAAAGTGATATTTTGAAAGCATTGAATGAAGTTTGAAATGTCAGATTAAAAGTAGGAAAACTGGATTTTACTCAGATTTTGACATATTAAAGACATGTTTGTTTGTTTCATTAAGTCTTTTAATCACACCATAAAAATCAACATGTAATGTATTGAAAGTTGTAAAGAAATCAAAGTGCATGAACAAACTTTTCTGAACAATGTTGAGAAACTGGAATATAAATGTGTGCATTCCTCGGTTTTATTGATGTTCTTTTTTTTTTAGCTTAACATTTTTTAACTTCACTTAAAATACTTTAATTAGGCTTGCTGACATTTGATTTTTGTTATGAGGATCTGAAGCTTTAAAATGTGCAAACAAGGGATAATCTAGCTATTTATTATTATTATTATTATTATTATTATTATTATTATTATTATTATAAGAAAACTGCACTGCCTTTTGATTTTTCCTGTTTACATGTTTTCTTTTACGTTCAGATCTCAGTGATAGATATGTACCCAACACCATGAACCAGCTTACTTTCAAGTACATGGTAAGATAAGCACCTGTATTTGTATTTTTTTCTTCTTAAAAGCTGTGACACAATGATGTGTGGGTGAGTGACCTCTGTTTACTGTTGGTAGATGTGCAAAATGGATTCCAGCACAGATTCAGACTCAGAAATCAGTCCAAGATGGTCTGACACCAGCACTCTTGTACGGCCTTAAACTTAAGAGTATTTATGTTATTGAACTTTCTATCTTAAATAAATTCCATGTAGTTTGGACATTTTTTTTTAATGAAATGTAGCCAAATCGCTAAAAAGGGAAAGAAGTGCTTATATTATATAACTCTTTTGCTCAGGGGTGTGTGAGCAGTGCACCAGAGAGCGTCACTTCACGCAGAACAGCATCATTAACATACAAGTCTGCAGGAAGACATGGTTCTCATTCTTCGGTAAGCGTTCATTTCTACTGCGGAAACGTCTTCCTGCTCTACGGCTTCATGAATGTGTGCTCATGGTTGTAGTTTTTGGACCCGTACGACGGGAGCTCGGAGGATTCTGACCAGTCAAACACTGATGCCGGCGTCAGCAGCAGGCAAACAAGGCAGCAGGGAAAGGGGGGTGGATGTCGCCTCTCGGGCCGAAGGAGGCGACCAGTCCTGCATCACCCTGCTGCACTGGCCATCAGTAAAATGATGAAAACCGGGACGAGGGAGCCTCTCGTAGATGAGCACTTTGCAATCAAATACGACAGCGATGTCCAGATGAAATGTGGAAGTGATTCTGAGCTGTGGGACTGTGACTTTAAAAATACTGCAGAGGAAAAGACCACTCATTCAACGACACGCATCCAAACCGTGCATATGGAGCTGCAGCTCGATGACTCAGACTCCTCCACACCTCACACTCCCACACATCAAACCTCAGTGGAAGAAAGTTCAACTCAGATGGTGAACAGCTGCTTTGAGAGATCCCTCGGCTCCAGTAACCTCAGATCTCTGTTCAAGAGAAGGGTGGAACTCCAGGGAGCAGAAGTGGAGGAGCAGGGGCCAAGAAAAAGGCACTGTGTCGATAACCTGAAGGACGAACCAGAAAGAAAAGACTGAACAAAGTTAAAACCTTTTGAAAAGTCAGATCAGGTGCTTTTAAAAAGACTAAAACTGTACTTCATTATTTAGAAATGCTTTAGTTTACCCATGTATAGTAAAACTGTTCAGCTTTTCATGAAAAAACAAAAGATTTTGTGTCAAATTATTGGAAAAGTGTGAGCATCTCCTGGTTTTAACAATTCACCTGAATTTAACTTCAGGTTCTTTATGAAAACAGTTGTTTTTTTGTTGAGCTAATTATTTTTTTTATACACACTGTTGCAAATGAACTAATTAAGCCATACAGACATTTATGACATTGATACAAAAAGTATCACATTTAAAAATGCACTACATAAACCAAGAGTATTTTATTTTATGTTTAGTTTTTGCAGGAGATTCTGTGGTCAAGAATAAGTCAAACTTGGCTTCAGTTCTTGGGCTTTTTTCCTCTAATATTTCAGTTTAGAGGAGCAGTATGTAGGATTTTTGCAGACTGAAACTGGCAGATTAAACATTGTCTCAAACTCCTTTTGTGGAACTTAAAAAAAAGAGTGATCAAAAATCTGCAAGTCAGAATAATTGTGAAGAAAACCATGTGAATTCTTTATTAAGAATATTTATTTTTCAGTTCTAAAAACTACATGTCTTTGCTCATATTCACGGTCTCCCAGCACCTGTGTGCATGGCCCTGAGGGCCCTGTCACAATAGACCAGTGGTTCCCAAAGTTTCGGTTGGGACCCCTTTGTGGGTCACAAAACATCAAGTGAGGGTCCCCAGAGGATTTCCAGACATCTATTAAAATGCAAAAAATAAAAAAAGAATTGCTAATAGAGTATTTTTTTCATGATTCTTGCATTTAAAAAAAAAATTATAATAAATGAATACAATTAGTATTGTAGTTATTGGGTTTGTTTATATTATTTGCTTGTTTAACTGAGTTATTAGTAAAGTTTGCATAAGTAAACAAGTAATATTTGGGGTCACAAACATCTGCAACTATTATTGTGTGGGCTGGAAGCAAAAAAAGTTTGAAAACCACTGCACCAGACAACTTCTGAACATTTTAAAGACAATTGAAAAAAATAAACAGGAAGCTATGTTTCTGCATGCACATAATGTAATTAGCAAAAATATCAAATCTGTAACTTTTATTAGCAATTTAGACATGTTTTATAAGTTGTCTGGCCTTGAGTCTTAAAACCATGGTCCTCTCTATATCCCTGTATTTGCTTATGCTAAAGATTCCCCAAAAACTAGATCTCAAACACCCTGATCACACCCCTGGTTGTGGTACGTTTTAGTCAGACCTTAGAACATCAACAGTTCTTGTTTATACTGCAGAGGGGTGCAGAGTATAAACATAGTTTATCTTCCTGTTTTAAATGACTATAATTGATCACAAAGTATAAAATATAAAACCATATCCAAGATTCAGTTACTCAGACACAAATTTTATCTGATGCTGCAAAAACCTACATTAAAGATTTGTAAAAAAAAAAAAAAAAAAAAAAAACTAAGTCTTTAGACATTCTTACCTTCATTCTTCCTAAATTACTGACTACAAAAATAAACTACCATCTTTTGATTTATAAAGAATAAGTTTTTACATTTCTGACATCAGATACCATTCATTTGTGATCCCTTCCTCCTACACACATGAAAAACACCCAGTAAATGGCTAACGTGACAAATATACAATGCTCCTACAGTTTGAAAAATCTGCATTAATCTTAACTTTTTGTAGAAGTCCTTTGCTGAAGACCAGGGAATTGGAATGTAGTCAAGCTGATGTTAGCCAAATGCATTTCTTTAAAGGGCACCTATTATGGAAAATTCACCTTTTTCATGTTTTTAAACTTATTTTTGGGTCTCTACTGCTTCTAGAAGCAGTCCAAACACCAACAAAATGCACCCAGCCATTGTTTGGCAATGATTACAACTATTCTTTTGGTATCTGGAAACAGTTTAGTTCCCAAACCACATTATTGTGATGTCACAATAACAGTTACCTGGCAACCTACAACAGAGTCCAGCTCCTCACAGTTCAACCCAAGGTGAAGCTCCGCCCACTTCTTCACAGGACGATAGTTGTGCTGTTTTTACAGCAGCCATGGAGAACACAGATGCCTGGATTCATTTTATTTTTGAAGGCAATGTTCTAGCAATATTACCAAAGAAAGTTGTAGTTTGTGAAAATAATTTCACTTTGTAAACTTCTACCATGTTTGGAGGGTGGAGCTAAAGTAAACAAAAGGTTGGGAGGGGGGTTTCTATAGTAACTTCTGCATACAGCACGTTCTGAAGAAGCTGAAGAGGCAGAACTGAAAAGGTGAAATTTCATTATCTGAGATTCTTTTTGTGAATTAAATGAAATAAAAATGTTTTGTATAGCCCACAGATGTGTCCTTACTTGTTCTAGGACCCCCATAATAGGAGACCTTTAATAAAACTAATTTTATGAGCAAACACTGAACAATGTAAAACCTCAAGAAAAAGTCATCCCATTTCACATCTTAATCAAAGCATTTTGTTTTATCAGTGTGTTTTTAATGAAGTTTAAAACTGATCTCCTTGGCTGGTGATTAAATTAAACACCTAATGCTGAGTCATCTCAAAAGTTCCTCACGACAGTAAAATCTCAAAGATCACACAAAAAACAGTTTAATTCCAGTGGGTTTTATTCAATCTAAAACAATCCTTTCATTAAAATGCTTTAATTTCAACCTTCCTTTACCTGCATGCTTTCTTTCCACTCATTTCACCTTCTGGCAACATTCTCTTAACCTTCAGAAACACTTTCCTAAAACTAATGATTCACATGTGTTACTGTGCCACGAACATTTAATATTGGAATGCAAGAAGCTACAAGTACATATATTGGCTAATGAAGGGAAGCGATTAGGTGAGGCATGTTATCTTTTCAAAGACTTAAACGTTTAGGAATGCCTTGTTTAAATTTATTCGGTACACAGCACAGCAACTCCACGCTCGTAGAAGCTGTGAGGATCCTCCTTGGTGGCGATGTCAAAGTCAACAGTGAAGATGAGGTCAGACCTGGTGAAGTTCAGGTACACAGGCAGTGTCACCTGTAGTGGGGAGAAAAACAGAGGCCGTATTAAATAATTTAATTCAGTTTACAAACTGGACTTGGTTTAAAATGTTTTAAGCCGTACCATGTGTCTCTTCTCTGAGTTATTCTGCTTCACCCAGCGGAGCTGAGTCAGGGGCAGCTCCGTGGAGATGGAGGTGGACAGAGACAACTTGTTGTTGGCACAAGTTGCTCCCTGCAGTTTCAGACCTGAAAGACCATATGTTTTAAATGAGAACTTCCTAAATGCTGTAATTACAGTCCTCCACTTACTGTCGGATGTGAGTTATTAGTAAATGAAGCAGGTATGAGTGAACGAGAACAATGACAAAACTGTTTTAGATTTTTAGTTCCCCAAAATACACTTTTTATATTATCTTCCTGTAATAAAAAACAATGACATTTCCACAGTATTTTTCATGAGTGCAGCAGATGGAATGTGTTTGGTCAGACCTTTGATGCCAAAGCTGCAGGCGTCCAGCGCAGCACCCTGGGCTGTGGTGACATTGACCTCCAGACACAGCTCTTCCAGCGACCAGCTGTTTGCTTGCGCCACATACTGGCGAGTAGCAGTGATGTAAGCCTCCGGCACAAACAGGCTGCCCAGGCACACGTGGATGTTCTACGGAAGGCAGACAGAGGAAAAAATTTTGAAAGCTTAGACAAAAATGGAAAAATACAAATACAGGAAATGTATTCCATTTGATTTTGCAAACAATCAGCACCTTCAGCTCCTTTGCTCCACCACTAGCAGCTGCCTGTGAGATCTGCTGCAGCTGTTTGATCCGCTCACTGAAGTCTGCCACCCACTGGATCACAGTCATGGAGGTTGGGACGGTGTATCGGCACCAGCTCCGAGGCAGAATTCCTGAGCAGAAAGAGTAAAAAAGTAAAATACCATAACTAAGCTGAAACAAATAGGCCACAATATAAAAAAACAAATTCATTTTAAAACCTTTAACAAGGTCACTGATGAGTGTGCGCAGGTAGTTTGTCTGCTTCTTTTTGCCCTCGCACACATGCACCACATCGGACAGATTCTGACGGACCTCCTGGAGCATCTTGCCGCCCATCTTCACCTCACGTTCAAAGAAGCGGAACAGCGGGTCCTGGTGTTTGGAAAGAGGCAAAATTAAAGCAGATGCAGAAGAGGTTTCATTAAGGGGAAGTTCACAACATTGTTTCTAAGCGTACAAACCGTACGCTGGGGGCAGCAGGTCTGGTGTACGCTTTACAATGTGAAAATAATTCTAAGAGGTGCCTCATGACGCATACTTGCAAACTATCATCCCTGATTATTTTGTCGTCGTTTTCTGCTTTTACCTTGATGTTCTCTACAGTGCGTTTGAGTGGATTGACTGTTTGCGGCATGAGCTGCAGCCAGTTGCAGGCTGTGGTGTGGAGGGTCCTCATCCAGGCGGGCTGAGCATCAGACGTGGATGAAGTGCGCTCCTTCTTCTCAGTCTCGTAGGCAAGGTCATCCTCATCCTCCAACATCTGCATTTTCAACATCTTACCCATCATGTCAGTGCCTGCGCAGCCCAGCAGAGGGAGCGAGTGAGCAGGGATGGGAGGGAGGAAGAGGAGGGGTGGAAGACAAGGCCATGGTGGGAGGTAAGGGGGGAGAAGAAATTAATTGTGGAACAGAAAAAATGAACAGCTTACCTGAATGATGTGATTTAAACAATGGGAGGGAGGGTACACATAGATAAACAAATAAATAAATAAAGGGGAATTACATCAGCCAGAAATTAAAACAAAAAAATACACAAAGCTTCGGGCAATATTTAAATGAAATACAAACACATTTGCCAAAAAATGAGACATTTTCTCAGCTGGCTGGATCTGTAAAAAAAGATGAAAGCAAAGGATTCAAAAGACAGGTTGAGGAAAAATAAAAAATAAAAGATGGAGCTCAGCATCAATGGGGGAGCATAGAGGGCAGCCCGGGGATGTGTGCTTCAGTTGGTGGGACTATGGGTATTTGAATATCAATCTGACAAAACAGAAAAGGGGTCATGAAGGAGAAGCGAATGACGGGGAGTTGAGTTGCTGTTCAACAACTTAATGTGAGGGTGAGAGCAAGTTTCCTTTTAAACATGATGACTGCGAAATACAGCTGCTGGAGGGTGAGGAGCCACACCCCCAATCCTTCAGGTAGAGCATCGTAAAATATGTCTCCAGTGACCACAGCTAGATATACAACTCAGGAGTGGATAGAAAATCAGAGAGAACTAACAGATAGAGAAGAAACAAAATGAAAAAATATCAGACAGCCTTAAAAGTTTTTTGCTACTGCACACAGGAGATCGTCTCAGTGGAGGGTCAAAGCCTGCTATAGAGTTTAAGACACTAGGAAAGAGAGATTTAATCAGGGATTCATTCTGTAAAAAAGTGTAAAAACAATTATTGTTGAGAAAGTTTCAGTTCTGAAATAATAAAAACAGACTTCAGCTGATTAACAGCAGCTGAGACGTACCCTGAGTGGTGAGCAAAACCTTCTCTGCATTGCTTGGTAGCCCCAACCAAGATGGAGTCTGAGTGTCAGGAAGCATCTCTACCCAGTGCATGAACTCCTCACGTCTGAAACATTAGTATAGAGTCATTAACTAACAATGTTTAACGTTGATGAATTTAGAGGAGCTGGAATCACAGATCTAACATTACTGACCGAATGCCGTCAGGCATCTTGATGTCCTTCTGTCCGTCAACCTTCAGAGCCAGTTTGAACTCGCTGTCGAAGCTTCCTTTAGTGAAGATCCGCTCCAGGAAGGTGATGAGCAGCCGCTGGTCAAACTCGTTGTCAATGCGGCCACCGTAGATGGACTGGGCCATCAGGGTCTTCAGAGCCGCCCAGGGGATCTTATCTGGAGCGATGTTCTGGCGACCCTGTGAGTTGGTAGAAGGTAACGCTTAAATTCACAAATCTGGTTTTGAGGTGTTTTAATTAGCAATGTTTTTTTTCTAAAATAGGAAGTATTTATATTAATTCCAAAGTTATTTTTAACCTTAGCAGTGTCGTCCAGCCAAGTGTCGATGGTGTCACAAGCAGAGCGGAGGTCAGACTCTCCAAACTCATACTTCTTGGACCAGCCGAGCGGCGCGTAACGCAGCCGCTCTTGGATGACAGCATGGAACCAGGCCAGCAGGAAGTAGAGACGTGCACGCTCATTAGGAGCCTGCAGGGGCGTGAAAATATACGATTAGTAATAGTGCAGACCACGTTGAAGATTAATATTTTGAAGCGCCTGTTCTGGTCACCTTGCACATGCGAGCCACAGGAATGCTGCTGAAGGTTCTGAGCATGTTAGCCTTAACACCAGGAGGAGGCTCAAACACAAAGATACGACCTGCGCGGAGCAGATTCACTGGCACCTAGCAAAAAGAAGAACAAATCAACATTAAACATAAACAAAGACATAATTGTTTGATCTATAAAAAGAGATTTTCAGATGTTAGAAATATCTTTATAAGAAGGAGCACCTTGGGGTTGATCTCCATTGTGAGGAAAAGCCTGAAGCTGGAATGAGGCTGCATAGAGTGAAGTTTCTTCTCCAGCTGCATCAGCCAGCCAGGCGCCAGGTGGACGTTCTCCAGCATCACCCACCTACAAAATAAAACACCTCAGAATAAAAGCAAAACAAAAGAAAATGCACTCTAATAAACACACAAACATTAGTCACCTGCCAGACTTGACAGCAGTGTTGATGTCTCTATCAGCCTTGTTGAAACCTTCAGCTGAACCTGTGAATGATGGACATGTGCAAAGATGTAAAATATCCCTATTGAGCTTCAGATTAAACATGCATACAAAAATGTAACCATTTGAACCATAGAGTAAAAGGTTCATGTCTTACCAATAGAAACAGAGGTGATCTGTTTGTTCTGTTCAGCAGCCAGATCTCTGACGAGCCCACTGGCATCATAACCTGGTACAGAACACATCAACACCGGAGTACTGGGCTTCACCTGTGGACAGGAGAGCAGAGATGTTTGTGACATTTCACAAAATAAGAGGCAGAATAGTCTTACATTAAACAATATACAAAAGGAATTTTTAATAAACGTTAGAGCAGCAGTGGAAGTATCTTAGCTAGTGCTGTCAATAGATTAAAAAAATTGAGAGATTAATTAATACTGATCTGTAATTAATTAATCTAATTAATCTAT
>JAUBOC010000002.1:8395437-8409948 GCA_032275365.1 Anablepsoides cearensis
TTTAGAACCAGTACAGACCCAAATGTAAGTATAAAAACCTGAAAAAAGTGAATTTTGCATATTTGGTCCCCTTTAAAAGTTTGAGGTCGATTCTGGAATATTATTTTGTCTGCAAATAGTGCTATTTTTTAAAATCATAAAAACTATTTGTTTCACATCCAAAGTAGATATTTTTATAGCAGATTTATTAGCTTATATTTTTTTCTATAAATTGATTTTTGTACAGTATTTTATACTCACCTCATCAGCCTCAACTTTGGACACCAAGTCTTTGAAAGCTGGCAGGCGGTTGAGTCGGACCATTGCCTCACACTGCTCAGTGGTTAGACCTTTTACCTTGGGCAGTGCAGTACCCGTCAGCACAATCTCCTTACCACGCAGGAAGTGCTGGAACTCTGCATCATATGGTGGCTCACTGGAGAAATGGGATTAATTATACAATTTACAGCCTGAGCAGCTCTGTTTCAAGTAAAAAAAGGAGTTGATGTAATTTAAACCTCTTTACCTCGTCATGCCCTTCAAGCTGATTTTAGCCAACAACATGGCAAAGGTGATGTGGTCCTGGTGCAGCATACCTCTAGCAACTCTATTGAACACCACCTAATTTCACACAAACCAGACTTAATGTCGGATGCACGCTTCACACTGAAAACGGTTGTAATTTTAATAGTTTTGCTTCAAACCTGGAAGAGGTCCTTGGTGATGAGTGCGAGTCTCTGTGAGTGATCACTGATGCTCTTGAGGTTGGCGTTCTCATACAGCACTGTGTGGTACGTATCCAGGAAGAAGTGAAGGGAGTACTGGTACAGGAAGTGCATCTGAAAGAAGATTTAAATGAGCATTTAGATTATTTGTTGAGCGGAAAACATATAAAACATGGTTTAATGTATTTATTCTCGTGGATTTGTGTTGGAGGTTTAGTTTTTAAAGCGAATGAGCCATGAGATGTAATCAGACCTGGTTGAGAGCCTCCATGGTGAAGTAGATGCTGCTGCAGGCAGAGGACAGAGACAGATATTGTTGGGACACTGCCTCCACCTCAGCCATCACGATATCCGTTTCCTCCACCTTCCTGGTCACCTCAGCTGCCTCTTTCTTCAAGTTCTCCAGTGTGGTGATGATCGTGTCGTCGTCAAGGATGCGACCCTTGACCTCATTGAGGGCCTGCAGCAGGGACTTTTCAAGCTGGCGAAGGCGGAGCTGGAACTCACCTGAAAGTGCCAAAAGGAAGGTTATTTAATGATAATTTCCCCCAAAAAAGCCTTCATTATTAAGCAAAGTCTTGTTTGTTCCCATCTTGCCTTGCAGTTTTAGGAGGTCAGAGCGTTTCTCATCCACATCCGGTCTCTCAGCCTTTAAGACCTCGTTGAGACACTGGCTCTGAAGACTGCTGCGGGTCACGGTGAAGTTGACAAACGTAACACGAGAGCACAAATCTGGTGGGAACTCAACCTGAATAAATGAGAAATTGAATTATAAAATCCCACCTTTACGTCCAACTAGTTTAATTCTCAGTCACACACAATGACTCTGATAGAGCCTCCTTACTGTTGGGTCTCGTGTGGAGAGGAAGATCACAAACGACGGCGACAGATCGATGTCCTGGTCTCCCAGTGTGATGAGAACACGTCCTCCTGTTCGGCGCACTTCCCGGTTTAGCACTGGGTTTAGGATGGGGTCGTAGCTTTCCACATCCTTAAAAAATTAAATAAAATAAATAATTAGTGACAAGAGATCTCGCGATAATAAACTCCCGCGATATCTCTCGTTCAGAGCTACTGTTGTCTCGCTAACCAACTAAGCAACTTTGTGACTAGATCTAGCAACTTTTTAGACCCCTCTAGTGACAAATCTAGCGAATTTCCCGGTGTTTTTGGAGACTTTTAGAAGCTTTGGCTTTCCAAGCACTTTTCTCCTTTTCTCCTCCTCGAGCAGCGAGCCCCCCCCCCCGCAAGCCCCTCCCCCTTCCTAAAGCGGTCAGACCAGAACAGAACAGAGCAGGGCAGAGAAGAGAAGAGAGATCTGATAGATGCTCATAAAGAAAAGAATAAAAACTTTTTTTGTTTTTTATTTAGGTTGAATTTTTGTTAAGTTTAAATGTCATACAATGAGTTAAGACATAAAGAAAAGGAATAATTGTTTTGTTTTATATTTATGTTTTAGTTTTTGGAAAGTTTTATATGATGTTGGAAGGCCATGCATAGTTAAAGCACTGATCTAAGGTCTAAGGAGATTCAAGAAATCAGAAAAGGAAGATATCAGTGGAGTTTGTAATAAAAAAATGTTAAAACAGAATAAAAGCATTTTTGAAGCATAAAATACATCTTTAAAGTTTTTTTGAAACTAATATTAAAATCTTGTCTCATCTCGCAAACTCAGTATTATGTCTCGTCTCAAGAGTTTTATGTATCGTTACACCCCTAGTGACAAGAAATAAACACATGATAAATATGACAGCAGTTTCCTTTAATTATGTAGCAATGTTAACAAAAGGCTGCAGTGTGATGTTTTACCTGGACCAGCAGTGGGTTTCCGAAACGCAACGCACTCTCCAGGTTCTTCCTGAAGGCGTCATCCAAGAAGCTGGTTCTGGTGATTTTCCGGTCTTTGTATTCATTCATTATGAACTCTGTGGCTTGGCCTGATGGATCAATTATCAGTGGATATCTAAAACAGCAAAGATGGAGCAAGATTTAACAGACATTTTAACAAAACCATTTAAAAAATGTAATAAAATTGAATTTTATTTGAGGCTCCCTGATGAAAACACGGGCACTAACCGGTTAAAGCGTTTAAGCATGATGGCGTTTTCAGTACAAAGATCATCAGCTGGGAGGGAGTTGGCCTGCCAGCGAAGTCTTTCATCTGCGTTGGACAGGTACTCAGTTCTTGCTATGTCTGTACGGAACTGAAAGAGAAATTTCAATCCACATGGGTTGAATTTAAAGAATTGAATTTAAAGACTTCAAAACTATGTGGAGCGCAGTTTCAAATACCTGAATGTTGGCCTGCTGCAGGTGATGAGACCAGGTAGTAAACAGGTTCTGTCTCATCTGCTGATCGAAGTAGCCAGCATAAGTAATGAATGCTGCTGAGAGCAGGCAGTCTCCAGCGATGGTAGACATCTGGTTCTTAAATGTTTCGCTGGTTTTCTCCCAGCGCTCCCTTTCAGCTGACAGACTCTTCAGCAAGGCTGTGCTGCGATTCACCTGAAAACAGAGCAAGATGTGTAAGAAAAATACTCCAGAACTGCTTTGACAAGAACTGAAGTGGCTCACGTGTAGGAACAGGTGACAGAGCTGGAAAAACATTACCTTTGCCTCAACTGCAGCTAGATCAGCCTTGATGGCCTGAGCCTCAGAGATCAGGACAGCATATTCTTCTTTGTAGCGTGCAATGCTAGCCTCCAAGTCCCGGATCATCTGCTCCACCTCCTCTGCCTTTGTCTTATTGTCCTTGGCATCATCTTCAAGCTTCTGCAGTTCATTACGAAGAGGCTCCACACGCTTCAGCATGTCAGCGTAATTCAGCTACAGGAATGGTAGACCACACTATTATTTACAAGAGCATCTTAACCAGTTATCCCAACCTTCTGATTATTTAGCTTTCATACCTGAGCAATCGCCCACTTCACCATAGGCCCACAAGCCAAGGAAGCCCTGTTGACTTGGTCGTAGTTGTAGCTCGGGTTGGAGAGGTAGTTTTTCTTCATCTTTTCCCGAATGGAGTCACTAAATAAAGTAAAACATGTCCAAGAAGTTAAAATACAGCAGCAATTTACTTTAATTCTTTCAGTGACAGAGGATAATAAATCAAAGGGAATTTATTGGGATTTTGTGCAGGATTGTTTTAATGTCATAATGTGTGTTTCCTCTTTAAAAACTCACCACAAATGAACACAGAAGCTGATACATTCAGCCTATGCTGTGATTAGAAATTAAACAATTGCAGTAAAATGTCAAATGATTTAAAAATCAACTTTCAGTTACATCTCCTGATTGTGGGGATTGAGTTTTTATTACATAAAGACAAAACCTTTGTTCTGACACTAGTACCTCATTTCCTCAGAGGAAAAGTTGATTATGCTGCTGATGAAATTATCTCTGATAATAACTTGTCTGATTTTTTTCCAGTCATTGGTCTCCTCGCCCAGCATAAGGCAGATAGACTCCAGGGCCAGTTTGACTGCAGCTGGGGGATTCATCATAGCCCGTACTTCTACTAGATGCTGCCGCTTAATAGAACTCACAGCTAATGAAGGAGGAGGAGGAATGTGTTATAAGAAAAACCGGAGGAGGGAGGAGGGAGGATCAGGAAGAGACATTAGGAAAAGTTTGAAAAGAAAAAGAAGAAAAAGGAGAGAGATTTTTAATGAGCAACTATTAAACAAGTTCTTTAATTTCACCTGATCTCTTCAGCAGAGAAGTTAACAATGGTGGGGATGAAGTTCTCCCTCATGATGATGGAACGGATCTGCTTCCAGTCTGTTGTGCTCTCCCCAAGGAGCAAGCAGATGGACTCCAGAGCCAATTTTACGGCTGCGGGGGGGTTGGCCATGGATCGCACCTCCACCAGGTGCTGCTTCTTAATAGACTTAACAGCTATCGACGTCAGGTGAACAAAGATGAGGATGATGACAAGGAAGGGGCGATGATGGGGGAGGTTGACGTTAGAAAACCATCATTATTTTAACAGAACTGTATGCAAGGACTAATTTCAGGGTTTTTCCACACATTATCAAGACATTTTGAAAGAAAAATATTTTACAAAATGACCCTTTACCATTCTGAGCTTCGATCACAGCCGGCTCCACCTGGTCCAGGTCCTGTTGGACGCTCAGCTGCTTGTCTTTGATCACTTCCTGCTGCTTGTACACAGCTTCCTGGATCTCCTGACTCATCACCTGGAATCAGAGAGGTAACATATTATACACATTTTATTCCTCCAAAACTAAAAACACAGGAATGATTTAAAAAGAAAGCTGTAAAACATGAATATACCTTTTTCTTCTCAGCTTCCTGCTGATCTTTGACCATCTTCTTCAGCTTGTCATTGGCAGCTGCGTTCTTAGCCTCCAACTCCTGACTCTTGATTCTCAGATCACGACGAAGTTCCTCCACCTTGATGAGGCAACAGATCAAAGTATGGGTAAAACATATTTTCAGATACCTAACTAACTGTTTTTGAGTATTTTCTGTACTAATGAGGCGAGGAGAACGTACCTGGTCGACGGTTTCCTTGATTTTGCGAAGACCAACGTTCAGATGCATCTGCTGCTCCTCCAACTCACTGCGTTTCTCGTTAAACAGGTTGGCATACTGGTTGATGAAGTCCAGGTAGTGGCGGGGAGTAATGGCCATGGTGTGACCACCACGCTTAGCCAGACGGTTATTGGCCTAAGAGAGTTGGTGATGATCATTAGTTACATAAAAGCAGAGCTATTACTTAGAACATGAGCCTCCTTCCTACCTGGTGTAGAGTCTGATGCACAAACACACATCCATTGACGATCGCCTCTCGGTGAGAAGGCGGTTGTGGTAGTTTGTCGTAGACAATGGGCATGTAGTCCGGAACCTTGTAGTTGGGCTTCTCCAGATCCATCTTGCTGGTGAACTCCTTGCCCACCTGATAAAGTGCCTCTGTTGACCAATCTCCAAACCAGTTCAACACACACCTAACACACAGCAAAAGTTGATATAAATACAAAACAAATGCACACTTTCCGTATTTCCCTTTTTTTATTCCTTCACAATGAGTCTGTACCTGTTGAAGAGGGCAGGAGATGTGGCAGCTCTGTCCTTTAGGCCTTCTGATGATGGGTTCATGGTGAAAACCACGTGAAGGTTTCTGATAACCTGGCTGGTGAACCACTTGTACAGCTCCTCGTGAGTGTCGAGCATCAGTCCCTCCTTCTGGGCTCCTTCCTTACACTGAGTCATTAGGGTGGCATACTCATCTCCCTCAAACAGGCCAGGAACCTACAAAAATCCAGACATGTATCAATCAATGATCAGTGTAGGTATCAGAAAATTATGATCAGAAAACATCAAAAAGCAGTGGTTGTTGAACACCTCACATGAAAAAAGGACACGCTGGTGCAATACAATAGTGACACTTTGTTACCTCTCCATTGGCCAGCAGCGTGTTCATCCTCTCAAGGAACCCAGAGTCCAGCACATTGGACTCATCCATGATGAAGGCAATCTTCTCATTCTTGCAACCTGAGCGGCGCAGCACCGTGCGCAGGTCTTCATCAAAGTCCTCCCCGGTATATTTCCTGTGCACCTAAGAAGACCAACAAGAATCAATAAACGAACATAAAAAACAGTATATAAGTACACATGTAGTTTACAAACCTTGATCTGGTACACACTCAGTCCGTTCATCCAGGCCACAAAGCGAGAGAGCGTCGTCTTTCCTGCTCCGCTTACACCAATTAACAGGAGATGGCCCTGAGGCTGACGGAAGATTCTGCCAAAGGAAAATAATGTTTGTAACGGACTCTAAACCAGGAAATTCAGAGCTTATATTTCCAGGATTTGGTTGAATATCACCGGTAACAGAAGTTCAGAAGAGATTACTCACCGATCAATTCTGAGGACGTGGTCCAGCACCTCATTGAAGAGCACCAGAGGAACATCAAGCTCCTCCTCGTAGAAGACCTTCAGACGGGCCTTCACATAGTCCCTCAGTTCCTCCTGTTCTACTGGGATGTAGTCCTGCACACAGAAAGCCAGGGCAGTGAATAAGTGTATAAAAAGCTTTAGATAATTCTTTACAATTTATGAATCAGGTCTTCAGTTTACCTTAGAGAGCCAATTGCTGTAGAGGATGGGTCTGTTCAGAGCCTTTTCCTTATCGATGTTGGGGAAATGTTTGAGAGCAACAATGTCAATGTTTTCATCCGTCCACCTCCTTTCATCATCACCTACAAGCCTAAAAAACAATCAGAATCATCCCGTTTGATCACCTTTAAAATGTTTACTCAAAAAGTATCATAAAGTTCCTTAATTTCATTTCATCTACCTGTCCTGGAAGAGACGGAGAGCTTCGTGTGCCCAGATGCGGATGAGACCCTCAACAGGTAAAGTCTCGAGCGGGCGCAGGGCCTCAAAGATGCCCCTCACCCAGCGGGTCATCTCTCTTGGAGAGTAGATGTAGTGAGGCTGAATGTCTTGGGTGAACCGCTCCTGAGGTGAAACAAAATACATCAACAAATGAGTGATAATATAAATTACCGCACGTTTGTTTCTATATCAACTATGAGGTTTGTGCTCTACCTGAGACATGGTGTAAAATTCAACCATGGCAGCAGTAAGAGGTTCAGCGTATGTTCGCAGTGACGGGATGAGACGTAACATTGCACGGTTGAACGTTCCATAAATCTGGGTCAGAGAGGCCGGGCCTGGATAGTCCACGTACACCACAGGAACATGACGCAGGAACCTGGTGAGGAAACAAGGACACTGTTAGGAATTATCAAACAATATTAAGTTTAATTTTCCAGCCTTTTAAAACATCTCTATATGTAAAGTTTAGTCTTCTTGTACCTGTGTGTGAGAGGTTTTCTGCCAGGATCAGTGGGAGGATTACAGGCTCCTACAAACTGAATCCTTTCCAGTTTAACCCAAGTCTGGTCTGAAGTGCGATAAAAGCCTCCGTGTTCTACCATCTACAAAAACATGACAATTTAAACATGTGACACAGTTTTACATATAAGAAAATCAGAGTTAAAACCACTGTGGAAGCATCTGTATTATTTCATACCTGTCTGAGGAAAGAGATGACTCTCTGTGTGCCGTACTTGTCCATGTCTGGCAGATTGATCTCATCACAGAACAACACCAGCCACTTGCCCAGCTGGACTGGAGCGAGGACCACGCCATTAGGGGTGCGACGGTACTCACAGTAGTGGTCAAAGGTCTTCAACAGGAGTTCTGGGGTGGTGGCACTGGAGAAGTTCAGACCAACAACCTGGCAGGGAGCGGTTACAAGAAAATGAAAATTACTTCCCTCGTTTTAGTCATTGTGGTCTTAATAATGTAATCAAATATGAACCATGCAACACAGTCCGGTTCAGTCTCACCTCCATGTCAGGCAAAGCCCTGAGGGCGCTGAACAGCGTCATTGTCTTTCCAGAACCAGGGGGTCCACACAACACTAGTGGTTTGTGCTCTGCTAGCCATGTGTAAAGCAAAGCTTCATGGCGAACCGTGTCCAATGTAGGAACGACAACATCTGGGGAGGCCACTTTGTGGGTTTCCACTTCAATTTGGGGCACTTTGCCCTGCCAGGACTGCCACTCACCTGAGATGCACACCTAAACAAGGATAAAAACAGGTTACACCGGTTTGTTTAAGCTTTTAATGACTTCAAATACAAGTAAAAAGTGACCAGTAAAGGTTCAAAAGAGAAAAGAACGCACCTCATAGTCAATGATGGGAACATTGGGAGTTGTGGGGAGAGGCACAGTGGTGATGCGGCGGATGTATTCTCCAAGCTCCGCCCTCATCTTTAAGCGCCCATCACCAGAGAAGGACCAGAGCACGGCATAGATCAAATATCTCTGTGAGGGAAACATAAAAGTATTAGTAATTAGTATAAAGAACATACAGTAATGACTGAACTTGTGTATTTTATGGAGAACAGTTTATAGATCTCCACCTGCATGTATCTCTCCAGCTGATCAATGGGCATAGGGAAATCTGGGTGGTTGTTGTTGTACAGAGCCACATTACGGCAGGCTTGGTGCAGCATTGAGAACAGGGAGCCCAGACAACGCAGGCGGGTGAAGTCCATAATGTGCTCGATCTTTGAGGCGTGCTCCAAGGCCTTGATCACTAAGCCTGTGGAGGTGAAGTATGGCTGCAGTATTCCTGCAGCATCTCTCTGGATCTAGTTTAAATGTAGACAAACATCAGTACAGACCAAATGTTTGATAAAATAGGTTTTTCTGCTCCTTTAAGAACCTGCAGCATTGGAGAAGCAGTCTCCTCCTCATCCTCAGTGCCTTTCCTGTTGCGTTGAGCCTCATCCTCTCCCTCATCCAACGGGATGCTGCGAAGGCGGTACAGGAAGTTGTTGAAGATCATGTCGGTGCTGAGGACATCCTCACTGAACCAGACCATGCCACAGCGAGACACAGTGGCCAGGGTGGCATACTTGAGGTCCTGAACTTCAAACATCACACGCACCTGGAGAAAAAGAACAATTCAAGATAAATAAATAAGTTGTTACAAGGACTGGAGTACAAGTACATGTCTGAGTTCAAACTTCTCTCACATTTGGTGGTAAGCTGAGACGCTCGCCGTTTGGCAGGGTGAGCAGCTTGTTGTCATCCAGTACGGAGTTCAGATTTTCAACCCACTCTGGGTCAACGTCGCCATCAAAGATGATCCACTGGCGCTTCTGCAGCTCACCTCTAACATTGTCAATGATCCTGAAATAAAAAAATAATAATAATAAATTATTTTTAAAACTGTCACACTTAATGTTTGTGTCACAGGGTTCCCACACCTTGGTCAACATCAAATTCCAGGACCTTTCAAGGACTTCCCAGTACCAATTTCCTCAAATTCAAGAACCACATGCGACAGCAATTACCTGCTGCTACTGCAGAATGTTATCAATAAACAGGTTTAATACCATGCAAATTCAATGAAAAACTGAACAACATAGAAGTTGTTGAGTCAGAATCAATGAAAGAAAGTGGATTAAATGTATTCCCTACATTCATATCTACAATACATGGACATGTAATTATGTCCTGGGAGGTTCAGCAGCTCAGTTTGGGAGGAGGGGATGTGACCATG
This sequence comes from Anablepsoides cearensis, assembly GCA_032275365.1. NCBI lineage: Eukaryota > Metazoa > Chordata > Actinopteri > Cyprinodontiformes > Rivulidae > Anablepsoides > Anablepsoides cearensis. The sequence goes on from JAUBOC010000002.1 coordinate 8,405,250, forward strand.
TCCAGATGCTCGGTGAGGACAGGAGGAACTGTGGTGCTTCACCTGGGCTCAGAAAGAAAGACACACCCTACTTTGCTCTGATTGGGTAAAACTATGACTATGGTTCACGTTATTTGTTGAAATCCATTTCAGTATAATCCTGAGTTATCCACTGCAACAAATGTAGGTTTTTTATTTTATTATTATATAATTTTTTTTTTACAGATGATGAAAATCAATCGTAGGAATAGAGAACTTCAATCCTTAAACAACATTCAAGGACTTTCAAGGACAAGTGTAATTTTTGGCTGTTTTCAAACTTTCCAGGGCCTTGAAATCTTTTTTTTCAAATTCACAAACTTTCAAGGATTTAAAGGACCTGTGGGAACCCTGGTTTCAGTGTCACACTGAACTTACTTTCTGAGAATGTGAGTGAACAAGCCGTCCGTCCATTCACGTGTGTTGGGGTCAAGGGTTCCATAAAGGTGGTCTTTGCTGATGGCTTTGGGGTCAATAATGTGGGCCACGCCCTCAACACCCTCCAGCCTCTCCAGGGCTTTGAGCAGCACTCTCCAGGCCATAGTCTTACCACTGCCAGAAGGCCCCACCATCATCAGGCCGTGGTTGATCTGTGTGATCTGGTAGAGCTGGAGAACCTGGAAGACATTTAATAAACAGCTTTAACTCCTAATCTTTATTTTAACCCCAAGTTGTAGTAATATCGACTAAGATTATGTCAGCTACATTTTTCTTCTCACCTTCTCCACCCACATGCTGCCAACATCGTCACCATCTCCGTAGGTGAGGTACATCTCAGTGCAGACCTTCTTCAGCTCCTCCCTCAGAGCGGTCATCTCTCCACGCATGTACTGAACTCCAGGGAAGACGTCCGACAGCAGGCTGAACAGCAGAGGGATGTCCTCTGCCACCAGCTTAGGGACCATGGTCTCACACACACTCTGGATCAGAATCTAAAGCAAACAGGAACAAACCTAATCAAATCTGCCTCAGCTGATGAAACAACTTGATTTAACTTCAGATTTAACGGTTAGACTGTTTTGGTTGGTACCTCCTGTTCAGGAAGGTTCTCAGCGATGTCATTCTCATCGACAACCTCTCCGCGCTCGAGCTTCTCCCTTTTGATCTTCTGAATGCGCTCACGTTTCACATTGCCGGCGCTGATCAGCACGCTCTTCAGCGCACGGAGACCAAAGTCATAATGGCTCTGAGATGACAGCTGCTCATCGCACAGTCTAAAAAATGAAGAGAATAAATCAGAGGGGGAAACCAAATGCTACCTCTCAAAATTGTTTCAATTTGTTTCCCACACGATACACACTTGAAGAAGGGTACAATCTTTTTGGCGAGGATCTCGGCTGTTCGGAAGCCCTGTGAGTACAGCATGACCTGAGCAATGAGCTGACGGTCGGGCTTCGTCATGGCCAAGCTGCGGAACAGCTTCTTCAGGTTGTCGGGCAGGTTGGAGCGGCCGGCGTAGCCAGGGTTCATGGTGATGAAGATGGCCATGTCTGGGCTCACCTTTACCTGTTTGTTCAGGAGCTCCGTAGTGACAGGCACACCTGAGACAACAACATTTATTACATAATGTCTTTTAATCTTGGCATTACAAAAAAAAGTATTTTCAGACATTTGTGTATTATACATTGGAAAGTTATTAAATTTGCTTTTTCAAATGTATATATATTTTTTCCTTTAAAAAATCATTAACATCATTACATACTCCTGTCTCTGTTGGGGTTGCTGTGTTCCCGCAGAGCCACTTGGATGTACTGGACCTGCTGGGAGACAGCAGACAGCATCCTCTCTTCCAGACGATTAAACTCATCAAAGCAGCCCCAGGCTCCCACCTGACACAGACCCACGAAGATACGACCCATAGCCTGAAAAAAAAAAAAAAGTTTATACCTGTACATCACTTAGTTACAAAATAATTACTAATAATGTTGTAAGGTTTAAAGTACCTGTGACACGCCTATCCTTCAAATACAAAATGTCAAAAAAATATCTTTATACTTAAGACAATTGGCATAGTACATGCGATTTTACCCATTTTGTCACATAACTGGCCTATTTTCCTTTAAATTTGGCTCAGCCAAAGTGAAACAGGAAGTGACATCAAAGGGGAACTCATTAATAAAATAAACTTGCTGGTTTCTGTTTATTAAAACAAAATTATTTAAACTAAGTCTTCTTTGTCTCTCTTTGATAGTGAATAAAAATAAAATAAACACCAGAATCTTCTCTACAGTCTGTTTTGTTAGCTTTTGTAACAACGCTCTGTATATGTGCAGACATTCCCCTTTGACATCACTTCCTGTTTCTTCACATGCAAATATCTCAACAACCGTTCATCTGAGCGACATTAAATTTGTTTTGCAACATATTAGCAATGTTATCTTTCCAAAAATGCATTCGTGTTTATTACAAAAATGTGATGTCACAGGCACTTTAAGAAACTAAACGTCTACAGTCACATACCTGGAAGTCGAATGTTTCATCACAGTTGAAGACCAACACAAAGCGGCCGAGCTGGTGACCGAGGGCTTTCACTGATTCAGTCTTTCCTGTGCCAGCAGGACCTGCAGGCAGTTCACATTCAGCAGTCAGTATTTAATATGAAACATAATTAAAGAAAATACATTTATTAAAAAAAATGCCCCTGTTCAACATCCATACCAAATGGTGATCCACCAAGTCGAGCCTCCAGAGCTTGGGTCATGGTCAGATAGCAGCGGTCCGTCAGTGGAGTCTGGACGAGTTTGTCCTGAACCCCCAGGTACTCAAAGCCATAGTTGAACTTGGCGTTGGCCATCTGAATTGACAGCTGCTGCAGGACGTCTGTCTGCTTGGGGTCAAAGTAGAAGCGCATCTGGCTGAGCCACTCAAAGGACTTGGGGTTGTCGATCTTGTTCTTGATCAAAGTCCTGGTTACGTCACGCTGGTGCACCAACTCTGTGATCTGAGAGTGGAGCAAAAGGAAAATTAAAACAATTCATCATAAAAACCTAGTTTTCAGAAGATATTTTAAAAAAGAAAGGTTATCAAGTTAGATGTCAGGAAGATCTAATAATTGTTTTGTTTACATAGTTGTATTTAACATGTACACTCAAGAAATGATGCTAACCAGGTGTTCCAGTTTCCTTCGGCGAAGTGGAGGTTGCTCCATCAGGACGGTGTCAGCCAACACATTGAGAGTGGCCTCCACGTTTGACAGCACTCCCTGCATGGGTGACATGTCCCCACCTCCTGAGATGGTGGTCAAGGCCGACTCGATGTTCTCAGACCAGGCAATCTGGGTGGACAGCACCACCAGCTGGGCCTGCGGAGCAAAGATTATGATAAAGTGAAACGAACACAGAATCAGATCTGCAATGATGTAAATCCACAGCATCATTTGCTGGGTGCCAACCTGGTAACGATCAATCCAGTCGATGTACTGATTCAGGTCCACGGCTGTGCCCTTGTTGAAGGCTGTGACCTCATTGACAGACTCGGCAAGCAGCTTGGCCAGTGTGACTCTCATCTCCTTCTCCACCAGCGTCAGCCACTCGTTGATCTTTGGGTGCTGCGTGATGGATACCGGTGTCTTGTAGAGTACCTCCTCTCCCTCGCGGGAGGAGATTCCCAGCACCTCTGTGTTGTCTTCATTGAGCAGGATGCTGGAGACACCAGCAAACATCTTCTTGAAGTGCTTCTGGAGTTTGGCCACATTCTTGCTGTTGCCAATGATCTCAAGCAAGTCCTCGTCTCCAACGAAGTAGAACCTGTCAACAAAACCAAACGTTTGATACATTTGAACATTTCAATCAGCACAACTGAAATGTTGAAATCATTTCAACACTAAATGCGATTATGATCCTCCTCCTGCCTGATCTACCCCTGGAAACTTTTCCTACCTTGGGAATGAAGATCTCTCCCTTTCCAGGTATTCTCCAAGGGCTTTTTGTATTTTTCCCAGCAGGTCAGCCAGTCGCTCCAGGGATCTCTGCACTCCCTGTATGTTCAGTACATCCATCACCAAAGGAGACTTGGTCACCTTCTTCATCAGTGCCAAGAACTCTGTGCTGATGCTGCAGGTAGAGACAGAAAATACTGCAGTGAAATTTAATTCAAGGGTGCGCCAACGTCTTTAACCTCTTAAGCCCCAAAGGGTTTTTTTGAATTTTTTTTCTCAAAATACCATGCCGAAATGTAATTGAGTGTATCTCAGCATTTACAAACTCTACTTAAATAATCTTAGTATCAAAATAAAGCTAACACTCGGGAGCTTCTATTAGAAGTATAAATATTAAAACAGCTGCTGTGGTTTTAGAGATATTGGGGATGGAACATTATTTTTTTTATATTTTTTTCACTCTAACCCAATTATTTTTTTTCATTTGACAGTATTTAAACCATTTAAAACCTTAATGAATCAGGCTAAAAACTCTTGGAAACCATAAATCCACTTATGGACATTACCTGTGCAAAGATTCATGCTGCTAAAATTAACTGGAGCAAAGTTACAAAGGTTTTAGTAAAGAAAGAATTTTGCATTTTGTCATTCTGCACAGGACAGACCATGATGGTACCATTAATAAATGTTAAGAAATCTCAAGTTTTTGTGTCTAAAAGTTATTTATTTTTTCTTACCTGCCTTAAAAGACTTGTTATTGAATGTTTCTTCTTTTGAAAAATTATCCAAACATTTATTTGTCAC
>JAUBOC010000002.1:8422492-8435640 GCA_032275365.1 Anablepsoides cearensis
GGGTCTCTCTGCTTAGGCTGCTGCCCCCGCGACCCGATCCCGGATAAGCGGCAGAAAACGGACGGACGGACGGACGAGGAGGCATGCACCATCCCCGCCCCTGCACGGTGTCCTGGTGCATGGTCATGCAACGCCGGAATTTTGTATTCCGCAAAGGCTGCGCGCACCGCACCATTCAAATAGTTTGTCTGTCAAGCAGTTGCTCTCCTCCTTCCAACATTTTCACAAGTTATAAAGTGTACTTCCATGTGTCCTTTTGCAGAAATCTACAGCAATGTAAGCGCCAAGAATAAACACCTCCACTGCCAGCGAGGGTGCATTGTGACTATAACTCAGCCTTCAGCTTATGTAGCATATATTTTTATACAAAATGTAGAACTCTGCTGAGTCATGCTAAAATTTAACACAAACTATTATTAGGCTGATTTATCCTCTGATTTAGATAATAGTTAAACAGTGTAAAAAATATTATCTATTAACTAGTTTTAGGTTTTTATTAGACTAACCTGACCTGCTAATAAGATGGTTAGCTAATATCAGTATAGACGAGTTTCATCCTGTAACTGGGTATACAGAGAACATTGTTGTGTTGAATGGTAAATATTTATTATTATGAATATTTATGACAGTAAGAAATAATAAATATACTTTATTACTCATTGAAGTCATCACTTTTCAACTAGCTAAAAAGTCTAACTTACTGACTTCAAGTCTGGATTAGATCATTGTTACTTATAAATTATATATTTTTCTGGTATATATCTGCTGTTTTACATGATCGTTGAATGAAATTAACAGAATTATTAATTTATTGTAAGATATTACAGATAATTTGTGAAACAGATCTAGTTTGGTTTGCTTCCATGTAGTTATGGATGCTAATAGTGGATGGGATAGACTGAACCTCAGTCATATTCAGCTCTATGTTTTAACCGTTTTGATCAAAACTTGGCCACTGGGAGACAACCAGTTGTAGACTAACAATGACTACTTCAAAAGTTTCTTTAATGTCTGTCCAGTGGTTCATGATATATTCTGCTAACCCTACAGACCAACATAGTTACCTTTGCCAATGAGGAATGATACATTTTTTTTTAGTTAAAACAATAACGCTTTGCGAAGCAGCAATAAGGTCATATATATAGTTTGTTTTTGAGATGATGGTGATCATTATTTGCATAGCTTGTTTACTTAAGTCAGAAGATTTGCTTGTATTGGTGTTCTTTAGGATCTCCTGAGTCATTGCATTCATTCAAACTATTTAAAAGCAGAACCACACCTAACCAGTCCAACAAGCTGAGGCTACACTGCTGTGTGTGTAACGTGACACCTCACCTCACGGTTTTCTCTCTCTGAAGACATTGTTTTAAAACAGAACATTTCAAAATACGCAGCAGATCCATGCTAAAACTTAACATGTTATACTAATTTAGCAGACTATATTTTTTGCGCATCAAATAAATAAAAAAAAAAAGCTGCGTAACAAATAGGCCTACCACTTTCTATCTTTGCCTTAAAATTCTCAATAAATCTGTAAATGAGTTTAAAAAGGATACTGTAGGAAATTTCAAGGCTGTAGTTTCCAGCAGGTAGACCAGCTGTATAATCCCCCTCTGTGATCCGTCGATAAAGTTTCCGGAAATTTGGCAGAGCTGCTCTCCTCATCCACACCAGGAAGTCTTGGTTGATGAAGCCGTTGTTGGACGGGTCCGAAAAATCCAGCTCGTACACGGCCTTGGTCCAAAATATGGGTTTCACAGTACCTGAAAGGGAGAGCAGCTCTTTCTTTAATCCTTCCGAAACAAGAATATTCACCAAATACAGCTCATTGTGGTAAATTAGACTAAAGTCCCAACCGTTGAAGGCATTCTGCAGAGGAGTGACATCGGGATTCTTAAACTTGACATTGTAGTCTGTCCACCAAGCGATCCCCTTCCCATCCAAAGGCACCACCTTTCTTTCCCCGCTGACGATCTGATACAGCTTGAAGGTGTCTTTAAGAAGCCAAACAAAAGCAAGAACAGTGAATACATCCTTAATGTGGCAAATAAACTTTATAACCACCTGAACAGGTAATTTATATTTTGTACATACCGTTAAAAAAGCTGTTGGCTACTGATCCACATGGAACAATGGGTTTACTGTTGCTATCCAGCCTGTAGGGTGCACAGTCTGTGGTGGGATTCTTTAAAAGACAAAAATGATAGTTGGAACGGTTTCTATTTAAAACATGCAGGGAGAGTGGCAAAAACAGGGCCAATGAAAAGATATGAACTTTGCCAACACCTCTGACGAACAAAACCACAAATAAAGATGTTCTCCGTCTTTGGTGATGGTGGTGGATTATAGTAGTGTTGTGCATATTTGTTATCTTACTGCAAAATTAGTCAGGTCTCCAAAGAGCTGTTTGTCATCTCTGGACACGCCGTACCTTCTGTGGTTCTGGAAGTAGTTGGTCAAACCGTAATAAAAGAAAACAGGCCCCTGTGGTTCCAAAAAAATGTCCAAAAAATAAGATTAACAACACGTAGAGTTGAATTTAAAAACTGTTTATGTTTGAGTTTTGGTGTAAAGCTCTGTTGTCACCTTAAACAGAGTGTCGATGTTGAAGCTCAGGGTGCACACGCAGTTGTTGGCGTTTGGGAGTGTGCACTTGTTGCAGTCTGAAGTTCCGTTGGTCCCGGTGTAATCAATCTAAGTGAGAAACCCCGGAAAACAAGTCAGCTCACAAAGATCACATATTTTCACTTTTATACTTCATCCTCAGACTAATGTTTGCTGTGGAATGTCACAGCCTTACCTCCAACACCTGAATGTCCCGTGAAGTGATAAAGAGACCGACTCCGATGCCGATGAAAGCGAGCCCGATGAGGACAAAGCCTGGGATGACGATGCCTGCGGACAGAATGGGCTGCCATGCTGGAAGCCTCTGCTGAGTGAAGGCGGTGTTGTCAGGCCGGTCTGGTGACTCTTTCTTTATCTTCACCATGGCCTTACTGCTTCTGTTGGATTTATTTCTTATTAGCTCAAAAAAAGTCTGCTTTTACCGTTTATACCTCACCTTAATTCAACTTTGTAACACAATCACTGTCAACATGTAAAAGCCTGCTTAATGAGCTTTACTTTCCACGGTTCCTGTTCCTGTTTTTTTTTTTTTTTTTTACTATTTGCTGCCTTATTTTTACTTTTTAAAAATAAATGTTGCAGTTTCCACCAGATTTAACACAGTTTACCCATAACAGTTTTTACATTTTACACAAAAACTGGACTGGTAATATACGTAACAAACACCTTAGATTAGATATAAGCATTAGGCCACATATCTGACTTTTTATCAAATGTTTGTCTTTTTTTAAGACACATTTTATCGAATTACACATATGTTTGGTTACTTACGTGCAGTTTTTTCTTAAGACGAGAAAAAAGTAAACAAATCACCGATGTTCCTTTCTTCCTTCCTTAGGCGCGACGTAGCAGGCAGCTCACCTTTACCTGTCCGTCTGCCCCACCTTCATTCTATTCATAGTGACGTCACTTCATACCGCCTCAGATTTACCAATTCATAGTAAATACAGTACAAACAGAAAACTATGAATACAGTACAGCTGTCTTAAAGACTACAAAACAGTTTTTAAATTTTATATCTTATATAAATTACAAACATTTTCTTAAAAGAGTTGTTACATAATTATGTTTTTATTTTTTGGCAGGCAGCTACTGTGAAATATAGAGTGTTGTGCCCAAAAAAGCACCCCCGCCATAATAAGGATCCCTTGTCGCGGAAGAGGTTTTTAAAGACAGATTAATTCACATATGAATTAAGTGATAGTCAAACGTTACAAGAGGATGCATGTTTTCCATTTTTAGCACTTTAAAAAGCATACTCCTGCACAGCTATTTTAAATTTGATATGTAAGTTGTAGATACAGGGAGCTTTTGTGCCTCTAAAAATGCAGGACAGCCTCGCCTGAAAGAAAAAAGAACGATGCTCAAATTATAATAATATTAAACACTACTGGTTCTAAAGGATACTAATAAATAAACGTGAGTAGGTCGATTTATTTTCATGACGTTATTGGAGAAAACAAGTAATTTACTATGAAATACTATCCGTGAGGAGTGATTTTTTTTTCGACAGAACACCAGTCGCGAAGTTTTATGATTGACTGTTGTTTCAACCAATCAAGTCGCTGAATCCTATTGCGCAACGGTCCCAACCACCAATCACAGTGGAGTTCTTTGAGAGCAACTTTGCAACCGTATCGTCTTTGTTTTGGCATCTTCTGGGGTTTGAGAGGTATGATAAGTTATTTTTATTTTTCCCCCTTTTCTATGGTAGCTATTCCTTCATTTGCGAGAAAATGTTTCCTTTATTTCGCAATGAATTCGTTTTTATAAACCAATTATGTCTGCAAAACCGGCGCACCTGTTCCCGTGCTAGCCACATCTCATTGTTAGCATAAGCTAACACGGCATGGTCTGTAATGATCATTTGAACGAAAAGCATTTAAAATAAAAGAATGCTTATTACGATAATATAACATGTGTGACACTGAAGTGACGAGGACATGGAATCTTGTTCCTACGTGGAATATGAAGGTTAATTTTAAGAACACATCTAACATGGATTTGCTGCTAGCTTAGTTAGCATGTAATTGGCTGTAAATGATTCACTGACAATCGAGGTTAGACTTTAATTAAACATCTGTAAACGTGTAGTTATTTTATGTTTTCGCTTTTACAAGATCCTTCTTTTGAATATTACAGTGTTAGCTGAATTTCATAATGCTCTTAAAAGGTCAATACATTTGCTCAGTTCGTGTTTGTAACCATATTGTCTCTGGTTTGTCTTCGTTTCTTAGTGTTTGAATGGATATAACCAGGTGTACGGAGAAATGGGTAAAATAAGAGAAGGTTACTGTATCTTGGAGCCCTCATTCCATAAAACCATCACACTCATACTCAGTTAACATTGTTGCTATCCGTGATCATATGTGGTTTAGTTGATGTGTTATTCACAGCTAGATAATGTATAATGGTTGTAAACTAAAGGTTCACTTACTGGGATTTTTAAAGGAATTATTTCAATAAATTAGGCTTTTACAACAATTGCTTTTAATTGGGAGTTTAAATACAAAACCCCTTAAATGTCCATTTATTTGTTTACAATGTTGATTTTTTTTTTTATTAGTGGTTTGCTTTTGTTTTAGATCTGACAAAAATGTATTTTTTGTTTTGTTGTGCCTAAACCTAGTTTGCACTGTTCTATATTTATATAAACTAAATCCATTATATTTTAATGGATGTTTAAAAAAAATAAAAAACACAACCATTTAAATAAGCATTTTTTTGCACTTAGTGCAAATAAAATTTGGTGATATAATACCTGTGATTTTTTAAAGATTTTTATAATGCCTGTGCATGAGTCACTGAGGATCAAAGAAATTGATTGTATTTAATTGTAAACAATTGCGATCTAAATTAATAATTCTATGTGACTGTGACAGGCCTGTAGAAGTTAGATATGATTTTTTTGTGTTTATTTGTTGCAAATGATCATTATTACACATTTGTTACTAAGTTTTGTATGACAGCTAAAACATGTTTTGTTTGTTTTCTGCACTCCCATTTTGTCATTTAAGTAATTTAAATATTTATTTCAGTTATAATTTAGACATTCAAATTCAGCCATTTCACTCAAAAATGTGTACTTTCTTAATGTTTGTATGTAAATTTTCCCAATCTGATTCCTGGTCACCGTTTCGTTAGGAGAGGCCTCCAACGTCCTCCATCATGCTCTCTAGCAAGAAATCAGATGCTGGCTCCTCCTCTTCCTCCTCTTCATCCTCTGTTGGAGCAGCAGGAGGTGAAAGGGCGCTGAGTTCTGACGCCCAGACTGGTCCGTCAGCCTCAGCGTCGGGAGCTGTGGATACAAAGAAGAAGGACAGGTTGTCCCCTAGTGGGGAACCTGCAGGAGCCTCTTTCCCTCACCCTCCAGGTCCCGGAGGAGTGGACGCAGACTCGGCTGAAGTCCGTAGAACAAGTCGGCGGAAGCGACCAAAAGTAAACATTTTAGGTTTCTAAAGTTTCAGGAGAGAAGGATTTTATTATAACAGCTTTGTGTTAATGTTTTGCAGTGTGGTGCTGGAGGGGGATGGGGTGGGGTGGGGTGGGGTGGGGTGGGGGGTATTTTGTTTCAGGGCGTGTGACCGAACCAAGCCCTGCCTGACGCGAGTCGTGGTTTTAATGGTGCTTTTATTGTGCCTACTGTTGCAGGTGGAGTACCGCGAGATGGACGAAAGCCTGGCCAACCTGTCGGAGGACGAATATTACTCGGAGGAGGAGAGAAACGCCAAGGCAGAGAAGGAAAGGAAGCAGGTCATCCCTCCTCCGCCTCCGCCCCCTGAGGAGGAGAACGATAGTGAACCCGATGAGCCGTCAGGTGAGTCTGACACTCCAACATGAAGTCTTTGCTTTATAATTCACTCTAATTTCAGATTAAGATAAATACATTTAGTGTTAAGATATCAGGAATAGATTTGTGCTTTTTTTTTTCTCCGCAGGTTTGGAAGGAGCTGCTTTCCAGAGCCGCCTTCCTCATGACAGAATGACATCTCAGGAGGCTGCCTGCTTCCCCGACATCATCAGTAGTCCTCAACAGACTCAGAAGGTCTTCCTGTACATCAGGAACCGTACCGTATGTACCGTATTTTACATTTCCAAACATTTAAAAAAGAAGCTGTTTTAAGCATATTTTCCATTTCAATTTGTTATAATCTCATCAGATCCAACTGTGGCTGGACAACCCTAAAATTCAACTAACGTTTGAGGCCACAGCACAGCAGCTTGAAGCTCCTTACAATAGTGAGACTCCCAATTAAACTTTAAATCTGCTGTTTTAATTAGTCTTCCTAATAGAGCAGTAGATGTAATCTTCTCCTCCTCTGTTTGTAGGCGATGCTGTGTTGGTTCACAGGATTCACAGCTACTTAGAAAGACACGGTCTGATTAACTTTGGCATTTATAAAAGAGTCAAGCCGTTACCCAGTAAGTCCACTTCATTATGTTTTCTTTTCATATCAAAAATACTTAAAAGTCGCTCACACTGAGCTTGTTTCAGTGAGAAGTCAGCTGCAGTTGATGGCCTCTCTGTTTGTTGTTGCAGCAAAGAAAACAGGGAAGGTTATAGTGATTGGTGGAGGCGTGTCTGGTCTGGCTGCAGCCCGCCAGCTGCAGAGCTTTGGGATGGATGTTACCATCCTGGAAGCCAGGGTAGGTCAACAATAGAGAGGGAAATCTGTGTATTTATTAAACAGCTGGAAGTTCAACTTGTTTTGTGACAAAAATAAAAATTCACTTTGCCGACAGCAGTGTGAGATTTATTAGTTTATTTATATTAATTCAAAATAAACGAGGTGATCTGAACTGAACCTAAATGTTGATGCTGGACAGTCGTTACAATAGTAACTACTACTTTGTTCTATTTGAACCATTCATATAAAAGCATTTGACTTTATTATGAATGTTATGTTATGACTTACAGCATTTAAAACATTAACTTTTTTTTTAATTTACAAAAAGGTTTTCTAAAGATAAAAACAATAAGATATTTTCAATTTCTTCAAAATCATTGTTCAGTTCAGATGATTTATAAGCTTGAATTCACAACAAATCATCTCAGAGGAACTAATTTAAGCTTTAAGCTATAATTTGTCTAATTATAGCTTTGCTACATCTTTAGCTAATTTCAGCTCTTAGCTATTTAGTTAATTTTAGCTTTAAAAATGATTTAGTTCATTTGAACTTTTGTCTACAGTTTAGTTATTTTATGCTTTTAACAGTGATTTTTCTCATTTTGGGTTTTTAGCTACAAAATAGCACATTTCAACTTTAAGCTTCAGTTTTGCTCATTTTGGCTTTTTTGCTGCAGTTTTGCTAATTTAAGCTTTTAACTGTTGTTTTGCTCATTGTTTTAGTTGCAGTTTGGCTTCTTTTTTTTTTTTTTGGCTTTTTAGCTGTGTTTTTGCTCATTTTTAGCCTCTGTTTGCTATTTTTAATAATCCATTTATGACTCGACAAATTTCAGCCAAGTCGTTCAGCGTTTTGCATCCACACTGCATTTTTGCAGAAAGTGCAATTCCTCCAGATTTTTTTTTTGTAACATTTGTATTTGCCTGCAGGACCGTGTGGGCGGCAGAGTGGCCACTTTCAGGAAGGGAAACTACGTTGCAGACCTGGGAGCCATGGTGGTGACAGGACTGGGTGAGAATTTGATACTTTTTTTTATAACTAACTGATCTGATACATACAGAGAATTTAAGAAATCTCATTAATCTGAGAGTAAAGTCTTTTGAAGTTACATTAATCATCCTGTAGGGGGAGATGATGTTTAATGTTTGTGTTTCCTTCATTCAGGAGGGAATCCCATGGCTGTGGTCAGTAAGCAGGTCAACATGGAGCTGGCTAAGATCAAACAGAAGTGTCCGCTGTATGAAGCTAATGGCCAGGCTGTGAGTAGAATATCAGAAACTCCAACATTAACTTGAAATAAATCTTATTGTATGAGTTAAGAATCAATGACAGGTTGTGGGCATGATTGTGATTTATTCTGCTGAGCTGAGCTTCAGTCCTACTGACTCTTATAATGACACTCATTAAGCATCCTCTCTGCTGGGAGAATAAAAGTATGTGAACAATATTTATTGTTTTTAAACAAAATGTTATTTAATACTAAATTCAAACCCAAGACCACAAAGTTTAATGAGGCTGGCGCCTCTTTCAGACTTTCTAAATTCATAGTTAACTTAGTTTGAATGTTTTTTATTTGTTCACACACTTTTCTTATCCTTGTGAATAGTTGCATTATTTGTAAAGAATGCACAAGAAAGATTTGTGTTGCTAAAAATGATTTAGATTTGTTTCCAGTATTATATCTGAAGCCAGATCTTTATAATGTTTATTTCCTTTGCTAGTTGATGGTTATTTCTGCACGAATGTTCACGTTCTGCATTGGAATGCTCTGTTTTTGTTTTCATACCTGTTTCTTCAAACATCTCATCACCCTTAGGCAGGAATCTGGTTTTCCATTATAAAAAAAAAAAAACATCACCCAATAATTTTTAGCCTTTTTCCAACTCTTTGTATGTGATAAAAACCAGCTTTACTTCCTCTCAGGACTGAGCAGAACAAACACAGCTTCATGTTAAGTTATGCCTTGTTTTGTTGTTTCCTGTAAAAAGAGATTGGAGTTCCTCTTCAGTGCATTAAAGCAGAAACTAGACTTCAAAGCTTTCAAAGCATCCATATCATGTGGTTTCCTCTTCTGAGGGGCAAATTAAATGTTTTACGTTTGTGCAAACCTGTTTGAGGTTAACGTTGTGTTTACTCAACATGTTCTTTTTCTCTCCCCCCCTTCCCTCTTGTCTTTTTTAATCCCGTCCATGTTCATATTTTGGTGAACTGCTAAAGGGTGAACGGTGCACAAGTGTATGTATATGTTTTGTTTATATAATATATCCCTTATTTTGAATCTTTGAAACATTTTAGCTCCATTTAATTTCACTTTATGTAGTTTTCTTTCACAACAACAAAACTAAATAAAAGCTTATGTAAAGGGGATATAAATATTGGAATATTTACAGTTTAATAACATTATTTTTAAGATATCAAGGGGTATTGCACAGAAAATTCTCTTGATCTGGGTGCGAGTAGATTTCAGCAGGGACAAGTTTTTCAGTAAAAGAGGTTTTCTGCTGTATCAATGCAACATGATCCATGTTGATGTTCTGATGGAGGTCAGGCTCCACAGCATCACAGATTGGCTCCTAAATCAAGCGTTGCCTGTAAAACCTCAGCTGTTAAACTTCTTCTCTGCTGATGATGTGTCTGTAACAGTTTCTACTAACAAACTGAAGTCACTGCATGAGATTATTAATGTTTAGAAGTAAGTTTTGGTTTATTCTGAACACATTAAATACAAATAACACATTATATACAAATGTGTTGTATAAAATGTTCAAGTTGTTCATTATTTATTTCAATTTATTTATCTCTGTTCAGTTTTAGTTGAAATCAGGGTTGCAAAGAGTTGCATTTCTGGAAACTTTGCTGATTCTTTCCATTAGAATTTTAGCTGGAGATTTTTGGAAACATCCTAAATTTGAAACCTTCTCTCAATCGATCGAAAACATACTCCCAACAAATTGAAGTTCTTTGGTAATCCAGCATTTATTTTTTATTTCTTTTCCTGATATTTATTATATACCAGGGCTATTCAACTGGCGGCCCACGGGCCACATCCAGCCCACAGGTGACTTCCGTTTGGGTCTGCTAATGACCCACACACATGAAATAATTTTTATTTATTTAATTTTAGAAAAAAAGTTTTTTTTTTTTTTTTTGCCTAATTTAATTTAAAAATAGATTTCAAGTCATAAATTTAAAATTTATGCTTCAATGCAACAAAATAAACAAATTTAAAAGATAAAAGATAAAACGTATTCTGTTACATACCAATAATGGGTAACTATCACCCCAACAGCCCGAGCTGCTGGCTTTGAGTAACCGCTGCCATCTAGTGGTGGTGGGGAGAAACAACATTGCATCCTGTTTATTCAGAAGACAGCCGCCTCAGTTCTGTGGTAATATTTATCAGCCATATTAATCTAAACATTTCATCAAAGTTTAAGCACAAGTTGCATCAGAAAAACAAACGGCAAATATCTCGTGCAGATTTGCTTCCTGTGGTGGTTTCTGCAGCCGAAAGAAAAAAAACAAGTTTATTCCCATTATTTAATCCCATCTTTATTAATCCTAAAAATTACCAACTTTCAAATCTGTACAAATGATTCTTTCTACTGTATTTGGGTGCTTTTCCTCCTCTGACTAAATGTCATATTATCCTTATACTTGTGTGTTTAGGTGCCAAAAGAGAAAGATGAGATGGTGGAGCAAGAGTTCAACCGACTGCTGGAGGCTACCTCTTACCTCAGCCACCAGCTCGACTTCAACTTTCTCAACAACAAACCCGTTTCTTTGGGACAAGCTCTGGAGGTGGTCATCCAGTAAGTACAGGAGACGACGGAGGACTGCACAAATGTTTACAGATACAAAAATTAAATAAACTGTGACGAACTGTGTGCAGGTTGCAAGAGAAACACGTCAAAGACGAGCAGATAGAACACTGGAAAAAGATTGTAAAGACTCAGGAGGAACTGAGGGATCTTCTCAACAAGGTGACGACCACGTTTGGTTGCCTGCAGCCTCAACTAACCACCATGTTGCTGTTCACTTTTAAACATGTTTCCTCCCCTTCGCCTTTCAGATGGTGTCCACCAGGGAGCGAGTAAAGGAGCTCCATCAGCAGTTTAAAGAAGCAAGTGAAGTCAAACCGCCCAGAGACATCACGGCAGAGTTCCTGGTGAAGAGCAAGCACCGCGACCTCACCGCTCTCTGCAAGGTGAGCAAAATAAAATAGTTTGTGTCACTTTAACCACATCAAAAAACAAAACCTCCAAGATCAGTGTGAAGCTGTGTTTATATGATCTGTTTTCATTAGCTGTAGTTTAAACTCAGACTTCCTGTAGTTGATTAGTAGATTCCTCCACACACATCCCTCACCACAACTTATAGGAGAGAAACTTTGATCTGAAGGGCAACATTTGGCAGCCGGATAGATTCTGACTTGATTGCAATGTTAGCAGAAGGCCTCGCAAATTAAAGGGGATATTTTCTGAACTACCTGATCGGGGTTTACGCTTGAGAGGAAGTTAATGCCGGGCCGTCTAAGCGGACCAGACAGGCTGTGTTTAGGTGGTTTAATGTCCTGCTTGAATGTATTATTAGTGAGTGGTGGTGTTTTATTTTTGGCGTAGAGAAATCACCTCCACCGCTGCGCTCTGTGCGCTTCAGACGGATGTTTTAGTTGCTTTAAACACAGCTGGGATCTGAGCTGGGATTGTCTGCATGTCTGAGGAGCCACTTCAAGGCTTCAGCTCACGCTCTGCTGAGCTTTATGTCTGCAGATGTGTATACACCTTCTGACCAAGACAGACAGAGCATTTCAGTCTGTGTTTCCACATGACAGAACTTTTTAAACCCAGTGAACAAAGGGGGGGTTGTGTCAGTCTGTGTGTTTATGTTTGGATATTTTATGCATTTCATGCCACTTTTAGTATTTCCTCAGGGGGGGAGGAAGTTGTCCTTGACTTTGAGTTCATTCTGCTTTGATGAGCTGAACAGGTTCAGTCAGGTCTGTTTGTCCAAGCTGCTCGTCCTCACATGGCCTGAAACTCTGAGGTGTGTTTGTCTGCGTCTGTAGATTTCCTAACATCACCATCACCTCTTCCTGTTTGCTCTGTCCTCATGCAGGAGTACGACGAGTTGGCAGAGCTGCAGGTGAAACTTGAGGAGAAGCTGCAGGAGCTGGAGGCCAACCCACCCAGGTAAAACACACCTCTAACATTTTATTATCACATCACTGCAGCTCAGTCTTTACCTATGTGCTTATAGATTAATCTATGTGTCACTTTTTTTTATAAACGTGCAAACATTTTATTAAACTTAGCAGAAAAAGTAAGGAAATTTTTGTTTGGTAGATTATTTCTTTGTTGTAAAAATGCTTCTTGGCAATAAATCTAATATTGTTGGAAAGCCTGTTAATTTAACTTTTAAATGATGTCACATTTGTAAGGAATATGCATTTGTGGAAGTAGAGCTGAGGATGTGGGTTACACACATGAAATGTGCCAAATTCTCTCAGCTAGGGATGGAGTGATTTATGATTTGATCGTCTATCGACGATTGAATGGTTGGAAGGCGATTTGTTTTTTCAATGGGCGATCTTTCTTAATTAATTAAATGCCGTGCCAGGGATGATAATAAATTTTATATATGCCCTTCTCTGTAAATCACAATGTTTTAATCATCATCATTGTGATCTGTGCAAATGAGGGAATAAAATAGCACAGAGTTGCGTCTCTCGCTCTCTTTTTTTTTTTTTTTTTTTCCGGAGTCAGCGCCAACATGCGCGGCTCCTCTTCACACAGACAACCAGCTACCCTCGCCAGCTGTGGAGGTGTTCATACATGTCAACCCCTTTGGATGTTTAGCCTACCCGTATAATGAACCTGAAAAATCTATAATTTTTG
>JAUBOC010000002.1:8449485-8468985 GCA_032275365.1 Anablepsoides cearensis
CTCTGTTTACATGCAGACATTCCCTTTTTACATCACTTCCTGTTTCTTCACATGTAAATATCTCAACAACTGTTCATGTCAGCGACATAAAATTTATTTTGCAATATGTTATCAAGGTTATCTTTCCAAAAATGCATTCATGTTTATTACAAAAATTTGATGTCACAGGCCCTTTAAGAGAAAGGAGAATCAACTGGTATTTAATGAGCGCTACTTTCACCACAAAACTGCTCCGTTTAACATCTGAATCCTTCCAGTTTCAGTTTTCTTTATAAACAGGTTACTAGGTGTCTAAAAAGATAGCAAGAAATGTAAAAAAAAAATACAAGCAATTTTAAAGGAATTAAAAGAGGGTAAAAGTGGGGTTAATTGTTTCAGCCTTAATATGTTGTAAATCTCTTCACTTAGCACTGAAAGGCAAAATAAAGCCTCTCACAATGATACCCAGCAGGTCTGAGAGGCGAAACAAGTCGTGTGTTGGAGCTCCTGCTAAACTAATTAAATAACCGCTTTAAATCTCTTTGTTCTTGGGCTCTGGCCCGATTTGAAGGAATGATGATGCGCTGCCAACCAAAACTGGTAAATCTGCTCCTCCACAGGACAATAATCTTTACACTCCAGGGCAAATGTGACAAAAGGAGTTGGAACTCTTTTTTTCTTTTTCCAAATTGACTGTCTCTTATAAAGTGTTTCTACCAACAACTAAAAAACACAGTGGAGCTGCTCAGTTTTTCCCCTGTTTGGGTCACACCAGGGGAATAGTAACTACAGCAAAGCTGATTTCACACTTTACTTTGTTGCTCACCACTACTTTTTTTTTTTTAATTCAACGGAGGATGTTTTGGTATCTTGATCAGCTGCTGTATCGGCCTCAGTGTCCTCTGCCAAACATAAGTTCAGAGCTGATTCACGTATGGGCTGAGGTTTCCAACCGCTACACTGGGGAGGAAGCACTACAGTGCTGTTCTGTCCATCAGACGGAGGTGTGGAGTGATGACTATAAAATAAAAAAAACAACTCAATTTTACTATCGACTGGTTAAGCTTTCAGAAATGGTAACACTTGTGGGTCTTTGAAATTTTAAACAAATGGTAATTAGTCAAAGAATTCAATGAAAAGTATTCAGCCTCTAAATGTGTCTGAAACAATAAAATCTTTATCGTTATCATAAATGAGAAAGGTAATCAATAAGATATCACCACCTCTAGACTACTTCAGGGTACTGGAAGGCATTCAGAGTGCCGTGTCCTCCTTGATGAGTATTGATTGACTGATAGTGACTTGGTGATCCTCGGTTATCTGATTTAAGGTCCGTTCTACACTTTGACGTGACGGATGAGATCCTGATCTCCAGAAAAAACAGTTGTTAAGAACAATCTGTATCTTTGATGAGTTACTTCATGTTCAAAAGAGAAGAAATAACAAAAACACTTGTGAACTCCAACTTTGAGAAATCAGGGTTTGGGCAAAAGTAAAAGATACAAATAAACACATATCCATTAACCCAACGTTCTGTTGACATTATATACACCAATCATCAACCAGTCGTGACTTCCACTATCCATTCCCACTGCAGCTGTATTTGTCCAATCTTCCTGGAAATGGACGCTGTTCAGACCACTGAAATGTTCTAAAAACCCAAACCAAAGACGAAGGGCTCTGCTCCAAGATACTCTTCAAAGTCCATTTATGTTTTCATGGATTGTTTTAATGTTTTGTGGTCGGTTTTGCTCATAATTGCTATCCAAACCAAGTGACCAGTTCAGGCTTCAAGCATCAAGATCAACCCAACGTTTTTATTGCGCCACAAAGTCAACCAAGTGGCTTGAGGGAATTCCAGCAATAAAAACAAAAAACATATGGGGTGACAACCAGACAGCAGTTCATCAGGTCAGTGCTAATACACCACATCAGTTAAGCTGAAGTTCAGAGCTTTGGGGGGTACTGGGGGTAAAAAAGAAGAGATGTGTTTGTGGACCTGTAAACACTAGAATATGGCAGGCCATGTGGTGGAGTGGAGGGCGCCAACCCTGGTAGAAATCCTCAAATACAAGATTTTGTTCACGTTGAGGGAGGAGTCATTTTCAACAAAACAAATGCCTCTAACACTTTGGTCAGATTGTGGTTCGATGTTAGACAGGTCTTATTCAAGGCCCCAGCATGCTTTATCTGAAGCTGAATACTTGACTCTTGGTCACATAGTTGCAAGACATAATTGTAGTTGGTAAGTCCAGATCTTTTTGACAGTTCTGTCACAAATAATTTGGGTGACCTAGATAATTTTTAATTTTCTGCTTCTAAACTCTGACAAGACAGAGGTTGCGCCCTTATATTTTTTGTGACTTGGCACTATATGAATAAAATGAATTGAATTTAGTTAAACTATCACATCCCTTCAGTTGTACTTAATTTGGTGAAATAAAAAAATAAAATCACATAAGGGTTATACAATAACTGTGACACGGTAATTTCCTCTCCTTGAGGTTCTGCTCATGTTCTTTTCTCGCAACTGGGCTTTTTCTTTTCTTGTTTCCTTCCTCCCTGGATTCTGTCCCACCCTCTCTCTCTGTGTGCTCACTGCAGCAGCAAGAGTGTAGCCTGAAGAAACGCTGCGTGAAGGTCGAAGTCAAAGAAATCCACCAAGCACTGAAGTGAACTTTCTCAGGCAGAGGTGTTTGAACAGTGACCCAGAACACACATTTACCACATTTAAAACTTTTGGAATATTAAATTAGGCATTGGTCATAGTGGGAGCAAGGGATTGTAAACCGTAGTACATAATAAAAAAAAATATATATTAAAAGGAAATTTGTCATGGAGTGAAGAAAACGATATATTAGTAAAGAAATGCCTGAAGTAGCAACAGTGCTAAAAACTAGTAGCATTTCTTGAAGGAATGCATATCGCCCACCATCGTGCAAGTCAAGCTTTTAATCTAAGATCTTGTGTGATATGTTGAGGATAACTCTCAGCTACTACCACACCAAACTTTAACTCAGTATTGATGAAGTTAATACTTATAGCTACTTTTGTGTTTGTCAAGTCAAAGAACTCTGCCGGATATCTTGAATCAGGTTGACTCCAAACGTTAAATCAATTGCAGATGCAATGATAATTTTCTGAGAATTTCAGTCAAATGTGTCAACTGGCTCATGAGATATTTTGCTGACAGACAGACGAGCCTTTCATGGAAACAGGTCATTGTAAAATGAATCACTCTTGTGAAAGTGCATAGTTTCCTACCTGTGTTTGCACAGAGTATGATCGGTTCCAGGACTGAGAGGTAACAGGTGCGTGGGGGACGGTTCTTCCCAGACCTCCAGTTTCCATAGTGGGAGACTGAGAGCTCCTGCCTCGTCGAAACACCGGTTCCTCTGTTTCCTTGGTGTTCGTGACAGAACTGTTTATCTTACGCATGTACATCTGGGACAGAGAGTGACAATAAGCAAAGTGAATGTTTTTACTCTTATTTTTGTGTAAATTTGCATAATAAAGGTTTCTCTTAGTCACTCACCTCTGCAGGAGACGGCTTGGTTCCTTTCTGGGACGACATGCTCCCACCAGCCCCACCTTCAGTGTTTACAGTCTCCTCTGTGTCAAAAGTAGTTGCTCGGTAGGCTCTCCATGTAGTACCAGCTTCAGCTTCATCTTCAGACCCGCCGTCTGTCAATGCCTTGATACCCACTTGTTCCCGACCCGCTTCATCCATGGACATGGCGAGCCTGTTCCTCCACGTGCTCCTCATAGTCACATTCTTCATGTCTGGTAAACCGTCTTCCTGGGACTGTGCGTTTTGTCTTTGGCTCCTCCAGCTGGTGACCGTGGTCATGTTGCTGCCGCTGCTATCGAAGCCCGACTCGGTGTTGTTGAAGTCTGAGGAGGTGGAGTCCACAGATTGGAGGCTGAAGCTGCTGCGCTGGCAGCACATGTGACTGGTGGTGGTCTCCAGCCTGGAAGAGTTGTGGGCTTTGGACCTCGATGAGGGATCGCAGTGGTCGTCTGCGCCACAGTCCTGGTCTTGGCACGAACGCAAGGGGATCTCACTCTTGGGTATTGAGATCTCATATGGGACAGAAACGCTGCCATGGTGGTCACTGCTGGGGCCTAGCAATTAGCAAAATGATGAGACAAACCATCAATTAAGAATCATTTAACTCATAACAAATGTCATCCATAATAACAGCATTTACAAAACAGAACCCACCGTTGTCTTTATTTTTTGTTTAATCCATGACATTTATAATTCCACTGTAAACTAGACACAAATTTGGTAATAAAAGCTATTAATGGACTTTATTAGGACAAAAAAACATACTGTAAGTATTAGAGTTTTGAAAATCCAAAGGTATATGCATAACAAATTTAAAGTAAAAAACTCAGAGGAGCAAAAACAGAAAACAAAGTTTATTTAACATTAGCTGATTTTTCATTTTAAAGAATTTATGACTATAAAGTTTAGAGCAAATTTTGTAAATGTTTCTTATAAAAAATTGTTAAGGTAACATGAAATCAATTAAAATCAACTTTATCAGATTATGAGCTAGAGATGGCGTACATATTAATGCAGTGGCTGTAATTGCTTGATAGGAATTTGCTAAAAGGAACAATTGAAACAAATGCAGAGAAAACAAGCTGTTAGAAGAAGTAGAAATTACTTTCCCTGATAAATGAGGTAAACAAAAGATCCCGAAGAGCAATTTATTACTTGCAATTATTATTACGCAAAACTATCTTATTTAAACATCCACTGTTAATATTGTCAGCATACCAGTTTTCTGTAAGGATACATTTTAGCGGCTAAAATATTATTTTGTCGTTTATGGTTTGCAATCAAAAAATTATTGACATTCTTTCCATAAATGATTAGATTTAACTTTTTTTTAAAGAAAAAATAAAATAAACGGTACAACCTTGATTAACTAACCACAATACAATGAAAAATAGTTATATAAAATTGGAATTTTGTACTTAAGATTGCTTGGTTTCTTTTCAAGGTTTGACTAAAACAGTGAAGCACCATTACTATTTTTCTAACTTTTGAATGAGAATAAATGAAAAACCAAATTAGTTTGTATTGATCTGGTCCCAGTTCTCATTCTGAACAGTTTCCACCTACCTATAAGGATGTTACTTGTAGATGTGTGGCGTTCTCTGACCGGCATCGGCTCGCTGGACAAGCTGCTGCTGCGGCTGCTCGTCCTGGAGGAGCTTGGGTCGTTGGGGTAGATCGTTATACTACTGGTCATTTTACTTGGGGTGGTAACCACTGGCTTGGTGGAGATCTTGGGCTTGCCATTTGTAGACAAATATTCTGAAATCATCACTTCTTTCCTGTCGATCTCGACAATGGCGGGCTTAATAACAGCTTTCGACCTCAGAGACTCTCTAGGGCTGCACACTCTCTGGATCTCAAGTACTGATGGGGTATGTTGTCCTATGTCTGATAACGGAGTCCTAATGTGCAGCTCCTCGTCAAATGAGCTCCTAGAAGACGACCCCTCTGAATGGGAGTACCTCGTATACCTGGAAGGTGCAGTCCTACCACTTATAGTGGCACTCGTCTCCGTTACACGTTCTATTTCAGAAGGCCTGGAGCTGTTGGATTCTGTTTCCGAAGCAGAGGAATGACCGTCTGACCCCTGATCAGTGGGTGGGACTGGAGTGATGCGAGATCTGTAGGCTGAGTATGAGCCGTTGGTTTTGGACAGGGTAGGTGCCACAAACGCAGATTCCTGAACCTGGTCTGCAGAGTCCTGATCCGAGGCGGACACCGACACCTTCTCAAGTGCAGAGACACTATTTATGTTATTGGAGCTTTCAGGAACTGCATCAGAGTTGTTGGACTCGCTATCACTACCTACATATCGCTTCGAAAACCTCTCTCTGCTGCTTTTAATCTCACCGTCGGCCTGTTTGTGCCCTGTCCTTTGTGACTTCTGATCATTAGCTGCTGGAGGGTAGCGACTTAGAACAGACAACTTTTTAACATCAGTAGTAGTTGAGTTTACTGAGCTGTATGGAGCTCCCCTCAGCTTTTCTTCAGTGACTCGTGCTGTGTCTTGTATTCCGTTATCAGATGAAATCGTAGCAGTATGGGCTTTTGGTGTCCTTTTGGTCTTCATAGCAGGACTGAGAGCTCTCCTCACAGAACTCGGAGAACTAACCTTGGAGTAGCTCGGGTCTTTGCTCCTCAGTTTTGTCTCTCTCTTATGCTGAGGCGAGAGTTCCCTGTTACTGTGTTTGGGGGAACTTGGTTCTGAAGCTGTTGCTGCACTTCTGTATTTAGGTTTCTCTTGTCTGAAACCCACCTTCACAGCGACCTCCTCACTCTCAGCTTTACCGTTCTCCAAAAACTTAGTAGGACTGTTGGTGCTTCCATTGCCACGATCATCCAGGCTGCTGATTCCATTTCCTCCAAGCCCGGCTTTCCCGCAGATCTGCGTCTTTAGCTGCTCCACCTGCTCGCTCAGCTGATGAGCTCGGTTTCGTTCCATCTGGAACTTCTCGTGAAGTTCGCCATTTTTGAACTCCGAGTTCTTCAGATCTTCCTCCACGATCTCCAGCTGTTTAAGGCGGTTCTTCAGCCTCTCTATTTCCTGCGTCAACTCCTTTACTTTGTTGTCTTCCTCCTGCGAGCCCTCAAGACCACTGTTTTTCTTCTTGTCAGATTTGTTGACAATGCTGATGTCATCTGTCAGCTTTAAGGGATCAATGATTTTCTTGTATCCAGTGAGTTTATTTGTGAAATATCCAGATGATAACTCGTCCTCGATTCTTGAACTCACGAAATCTGCACGACTAGGATCTGCCGACATACCAAGGAATTTCTTTTTTTCTTCCGTCAGCTTTAGAATAGTCTTCTCATCTTCCTTTTGCTTCTCTAATAGCCGCTTGCGCTCACATACAAAGGCCTGAGTTAACCCCTTCAGTCTGTCCAGCTCCATAGCCAAAGCCTGCTCTGCTTTCTCCAGCTTCGTCTCAGAACCCTCCACTTCCTTCAAACGCAATTTGAGTGTATCCAAATCAGAGGAGAGCTTCTTGGTCAGGTTCTTCTCCTCGTTGAGGCTAAGGCAGAGCTGGCTACAATCATACTTACTTTTAGCAAAAGCTTCTTCCAGTTTCTCCAGTTCAGCCATCCTCCGCTGCAGCCGTTCAATCTCTGCCTTTAGCTCCTTTGTGAGGCTTTCCTCTTCTTCCAGTTTCTCTCTAACTGTGCGACAAAGGTCTTCGGCTTTGCGTACCTCTTCATCTTTACCTTGGATCTTCAAGAGACGCTTCCTCAAGGACTCCACATCACCGAGAAGTGATGAGTTGCTGCCCTCTGCCTGGATGACCTTGTCCTATAAAAAGGGGAGATTTTATTAATGCCTTTATGTTCTGTATTAAATATACAAACAAACAAAAAGTCAGAAGTCAACAAATACTAACCTGCAGATCAAGCAGCTCATCCTCGGACTTCTGCAGCTTGTTGGTTGCTTCTTCCAGTTCATCCAGTCTTCTGCCGAGACTCTGTAGCTTGTGCTTTAAATGGCGGTGCGTCATGTCTTTATGTTCCGACATGGCTGCGACGTTCTATGTAACGGATCACTTGGGTTTGTTCTGCTATCCAGATTATTTGACAACAGAGCGTTTAGGGTTCCACATCTGTGTGACAGTGCCTCTAAGCCTTAAAAGCTGTTTCCTTTTAGCAATTTGTTTTCTCGTATTCTTCCAGATGCCTCTTCAAGTCTTAAAAGTTTCCTCAGAGTGGTGTTTAGCAGACAAATCTGTCATCTGTAGGAGGGAAAGAGGAAACAACACTTAGTCATTCCTGGTTTGTCTATGACAACAATTTGCATTCTCAAAAGTAGTCGTGTGAGTAAAGCAAAGGCAGTAGAAATTGGTTAACTGTATCCTTCGCCACATGAAACAATCACGAAAATAAGCAAGAGCAGATTCCTGCAGTGATTTATACGTTTCAGATGGCAACAAGTTGTTTAACAATAACTGATGTAGTGAGTAGCATCTC
This sequence comes from Anablepsoides cearensis, assembly GCA_032275365.1. NCBI lineage: Eukaryota > Metazoa > Chordata > Actinopteri > Cyprinodontiformes > Rivulidae > Anablepsoides > Anablepsoides cearensis. Next base: position 8,457,494 of record JAUBOC010000002.1, read on the forward strand.
ATTCCTTAAACAACCACATTGGGGAGACACATTTTGTAGTCATTGAAATAAAATTACACTGTTTTTAAGTGTGTTAAATTATTGGTTTGAGCAAGCAGACCGTATGACAAAATTAAGAAACTACTATATAGACACTTTTTAGATTGCAATGACGTCAACCAATTGAAAAGAAAATTGAAAACCCAAGCAAACAAAAGTATCTTCAGTAATTATGACTGGACACTAGTACTTTTTTGCTAGGGAGTATAAATATTGGATTTTGGAGCCATGTTAAATGGTTCTGGATTTGTTCTTTGCTGGAGTGATTGGTGGATCAAAGTAAGAGGAGCATCAGATGTGTAGTTTCTACTTTACAACCCAGTGGGGGCTGTGTTATGGACTGGGGGTGGATTCTCTTGGAAACACCCAAGTTTAGTACCATTGTATAAAAAAGCAACCCATCAAACTACCCGAATATACCAGAAAATTATCAATAGTTTAACTCTTTCTTAATGACAATTCCAGAAGGTAAAATGAAATTTCATCAAACTCAATAAGTGGTTCTTTTTGTTCATGTAAAAGATCCAACAATCAAGCTCGTGTGAATCGCTCTAGTTTTGTGTCATTCAGCCACCATCCTGCGATGCATTTCACCTTGCCTGCCCTTCGATACAGGGGGTGGGGGGGTGGCAGCTCCTTCATGTGTTTGTGTATGAATGGGGGTTTCAGTATAACTGCACAGGCTTGCAAAAAGGAAAAAAGGGAAAAAAAAGGAAAAAAAAAAAAAAAAACAGACCCGCATGCTTTGTCGACTCCCTGCTCTTGTATCCCACATCGATCCCTGCTTGCTTGCCTGCTTCTGCTGACAGCAGCACATCTCAATCACACTTACCCTCCTCCACTGCAACACCAGCCCGTCACAACAATGCTGCAGCGATTATAGTCCCTTGGGACAGTGGTAATGATAAACAGAAATCCCTGACAGAGATGGTTAGATCCCCACTATCATGAGGGATGATCGAACAAATATGAAATCATACATTTGCTACTGATATAGGGTATTTTAGCCTTTGTGTTGTGTGTATAATTATGTATAGGGAGGGTTACTTTCATTATAGTGTGTTCGTTCCTACCTATAAGCCCAGCATGATCATTAGCACACTCCTGCCTGTCAGTAAGGTCACCATATATCCAACACTTGTCTCATACATGATTCAGATGGTGGGCTTTCCAGACACCACCTTCACTTCCATTTTCTATCATCCCCTTCCCCCAACATTCATCTAACTGACCAATAAGGGTGCAAAAAAGGGTAGGACACATCTGGACTTATCGACCCCCCCAACAGCAGTCTCCATACAGCACAGAGTCTCCTCTTAGTCCTGGTTTACAGGCTTGTGTTTAAAGATCCCACTAAACCAGAAGATCAAAAAGGACATAGCAATTTTCTTTTACATTTTGAAGACATGAACCAGTGCAGTAAATCTACATGTACATGTGTACAGATTGTAGACAAAACCTTACAAACATGTCATTATGGTTAACTCAAAGATAGAATAATATAGTGCTATTTTGTGTATAAAGACCAAAGTTGTCTTCCCACAATTTATTAAGTGTCTTATTGAAAATAAACTAGAGCAAAACACTTTGAAAGTCAATGCATCAAAGATGACTTTATGACAAAATAAATTGAGGAATCAAAGGATTCAGATGTAGTGTTTAATCATGTTTTTCTTTTCATGAGGCCTGGTGGTTTAGTAATCTCAATGAGTTCAAGCCATCAAAGAATTAAAGTGCACGGACTGAAGGGGGAAAGGGAAAAAAACCCAAACAGAAAAAGCAATAAGTCACACAACCCACTCAGATGCCAAGAACACTTTTGTCGGTAAGTCACCTTTTGAAGCATCAGCATTACTCATTTGTGACATTTAAAGTGAGCTGTAGTCTTCTTCTGTTGTCCAAAGCTGTTCCAACTGATTTCCTTCCAGAAAACTATTTCAGAAAAATGATGAAGTAGCCATCAAAATATGCCAAAATAGTTCAGTTTAGCTCTTAGAAAGAACTCAAGGCTGCAGAATGACCTGCAATTATAGAGACTTCCAGTTCTGTCTGTACATAATGGTGGCTTTAACCCATCTGTTATTATCCTTAATCTAATTTTGAGCACGACAACTCACCTCAGTCAAGTTTTGTGTTGGTTAATAAAAGGTGTTTTGCTAGGTCTACTCCTGTCTTGGCACTCTGCCTCCTTTTCCCCTCATTCTTTCTTTTTATTTGTTTGCGAGTTTTCTGCCACCCTCCCTCATCTTTTCCCTTCCATCTCTCTCTCTCTCTCTCTCTCTCTCTGACACGCACAGCAGTTCAGCCAAGTGTGCACTTTTGAGGGGTGGCAGTGCATGTAAAGTGACTCTGGCAAGGACCGGCAACTGCTGAACCAATCAACATACCTGATTCACTTACACCAGGCCCAGAGCCTCATTAGCTACAATCTGGGACAGGCAGGAGAGAGAGAGGAGGACAGAGAGAGGGAGGTGAAATGATGTACGGGGAACAGGTGAAAAAAAAAAAGATCATGTCCCTGGTATTTGGTTTATGATGACCAGTCTTTTTGGTCCAAAATTCAAAGAAGTACTTGTAAATATCAACATTTTTGGAAAATTGTAATTTCTCACAATAATAATGAGACGTAGCTGGTTGTCTAAAAGGAATGTTTGACAAGCTGGAGAAGGGCAAGCAGATGGGAAAAGTAGAGCTGAGGTATTCTAAACTCACAGTTCTGCACTTTAATTATGAAAATCCTGGGGAGAGGTGAAGAAATTTCTAAGACTGTGTCAGTTCTGCATTTAGTTTCTTTGCTTATTACAATTCCATCATTCCGGCTGAAACTTTACCTTCCATGATGTTACAAAAAGTAAAAATAAAACAAAACAAAAAACCAATAGTGAATTTTGCTCAAGGGATTTTGCTTATTTGTTTCTGAGCACTTTGCTTTAATTGTCTTCTGTAGCTGCTGCACAATGTTGTAAACCACTGGCATTAAAACCAGATGCCTGCTGCCACGTCCAGTTCAAAGCAGGGCTGCTTGATAAAGGCATTGTTTCAAGTCACCATTTTATTGTTGAGTTTGCAACAGTTTACAATGATTACTACAAACATATTCAGACGTGCACAGCAGCCCTGGAAATTACTTTTTTTTGCAAGAACTGTAGAATGACTGCATCACACAAAGCAGTTGACCCAGGGCGACCTTAGCCAATTTTAAGTCTGTAATATATTTAAATTTATGAACAGAGAAGGAAATTCTCCAATTAATAGACTCAAGACTGCTGGTTTGTATGTTGCTTTCTATGAAATTATGAGTAAACACTTTCATGTTCTAAAATGGAGAGTGTTATTCTTCCCTACCAACAAGGAGACTAACACAGAGTGTCTTGAGTTTGTTTGCTAAAACCTTTCCATTGGAAGTGAACGCCACTGTGTGTTAAACCAACACCAGAATCTTTAGTTTAGTAAACTACTAAAACAAAACAAAACAAACAAACAAAAACAGTAAAACCACGTGGTCAGCATTTGGTGTCTTTTTTCATTTAAAAAGAAAAAAGGTTTGGGAAGATGGTTGAAAATGTGATCGCTGTGGCAAAAAAAAAAAAAAAAAAAAAAAAATAATGATTTAAGAAAATTATTGGTGCTTTTTTTGTCTTAAAATTGATTATACTAAAAAGGTTATATATTAAAAATTAAATGCATCAAGTATTCCTGCACTCTTAAAACATGCAAACACACATAGGCTTTTAGCCATTTTCTTATATTTTTCATGAAAAAAAGGAAAGAAAATTCTCCTCTTTGCTGCACTTGACATTAAGTTGGGTTTGAAGCTCTTCTGCTTTATAAACAGTAGTTAATAAAAGGGCCACAGTCCAATCGCAATGCCTCAACCACATCTTCAGATAGCGGCCTGTTGCCAGTTTGACTAAGTGTGACAAATACTGTGTACTTTGTGCATACAAGTTCATGTGTGTGGAAGGACAACTGTAGTGGATCCTGGCACAGCATTGGAAGCCACAAGTTGGTGGAGACCTGATGCTTGGCCAGCACTTTTCTGTTTTTCCAAGAAAAAAAGAAAAACCGGCATCCCATAATGGTCGGTTTGCCGTTTCCTGTGCTGTCATGTTACTTTTGTGCTTGTTCCTTTCTTTTCATTTTCTTAGTTTAGCACTGCTTTTGGAAAAATTGTGGGATGAATAGTTGAGTTTAATTTCAGAAAGATAAAAAGCGTGAGTTAGTTTGTTGGAGAGTGCTGAACTACAACAAGTCTAAGTTCTTTTTTTGGACTTTATTCTTGAGATTATGAATAAAATGGCAACTTCTAGTTAAAAATGTGCAAATGTGGTGCTGTCTGTACAAACTGCTATTTTCATTAAAAAAGGAGCTTTGTTTATGGGAGAAGACATGGAAGTTAACCACATTACCACCATATCAGCAAAGAGTTCTTGTCACTCGGTCAGCGTGGACACTTTATTCCATTTCACTTTGGATTTCCAGGCATTTGTAAACTGTCTGAACTTGCTAGTTTTACATTACAACTTATTTGCCACCTATGAAGAAAAGTAAAGGGGAAACAAAAAGCTAACAAAAGAAAATTCTGATTTAAACAAAAGGTGTACGAGTTGTGTTAACTAACACTGGTTGGTAAAAGTATACCCTAATACACTTTTAGCCAAAAGGCAGCCAAAGGTTATGTTTAGACAAGTGACACACATTTACATAAATACCAGTCAGATTTATTTTGACACTTGTAATGGAAAGACACCACTCTCTTTCTGGCTCTCTCCTTCCCCCTCCCCTGACTGTCTACAAGAGTCTTGCTACATTTCTGGCTGAATATCAAAACTCTTGCTTGTACAGATAGGCATGATGAGAAGAACGAACAATAAGATCAGGGAACCAAAATGAGAAATGCAGATTAAATCAATTGAGTAAGGTGTTTAAGAGAGGGACTGATGGGATTTTTAGTTCTTGTCAGCTTTTGTTTTTTTTTTTTTATTTATAATGTACAAAAGCTTTGGATTCTCTTTACATGTGCTGACTGAAGACTTTGAAGACGTACAATCAAATTCAAAGCCCCAAAGAGATTGTTGGCTCCGCTCCTAATCTTATCTTACAGGCTGAACAGTAAATTAAAGTATGTTCTTTGGCAGAAATCTGCACTGCATGAAGGATTACGTCTATAAGTCGCTGCTACTGCTATACAGAAGCCCTGGAAGGACATTAGATGCTCTACTAAAAGGAGTTGTTCCCCAAGAAGAACTCCCAACTCCTCAGACTCAATACTTGGATGAACAACAAACTCAGGTCTACTCTCTCAACAGAAACCCATGTAACTATGAGATTCCACATCAGGATTTAATATGTTTAGTTTATAGATGTATCTGATGAACACGGAAGGCTGAAATATCGGTCATGGCAGCATCATTAGAGATATAAATTCCTAATAACCACATGCAATATATGACAGCCAAACCACAGAGCAGAACTGTCAAAAGACACTACTTGATGGAACATCAACAAAACAGTCACAATAAAAAAAAAAAACAGTGTTTCTTAACCACAAACAAAAGCATTTAAATATTTTCTGGTCATACCTGCCTTTAAAAATGAAATAGTTGTTTTCTAGGAGTGTCCTGTTGTTTTATGGCACGTCTCCGTTCTACACGTCAATACGTCCAAGACATAAGTGGATCCTGAGTGACTTACTATCAGCTCATGATGAGTTTTTATCTTGGAGGAAAAATACCACAATCCAAAGTTCTTCATAGTCCGTTTTTTTGACTCATAAAAAACAAACTTCCACTAACAAAAAAAGGGTGGAAAATGTTACTTTGTACAATTAATCTCTACCATTCTGGCAGGAAAACTCTAACACACTTTCTCTTTCGTAGATTTACACAGTAAAGCATCTGTAAAAACCCAGTTTTAGATGAGGTTATAACAGCCAACTTCCACAAGCTCGTCCCAGAGCGAGCTCCTTTCAGACACGTTTTGGCGATACTTTTGTTTTTAATGCAAACACTCAGATTTACGTCCCATATGACATGCCATCAGGTTCCCATGAAATGCTTCCTACCATCTAATCCACTGTGTCCTAAGCGGCGTGTTGTATTCTGTCTCAGAGGTCAGAGGTCATAGACATTATAAACAAGTAAAACACTCAACAAGAAAAACTGTGGAAAACTGGGAGGGGAACGTGTTGATAAGGAGAGCAAATCCCTACTATAGTTAACCCTAAAAACAAACTTAGCTCAATTTGTTAGAAATTTAAAAATGATACATTTTTCTAAATAAATACAGCAGATTTTCATCAGTCATCTATTCATCTGTGTTTCATGGAATAATTGTAGTCGGGTCACAGAAACAACAAATCCACGAGAGAAACCTCGACATTCTTCACCGTAGCGGAACTCTCCAGCCCCACCTGGAGGATCCCAAAGTGTTCCGAGGCCAGAGAAGAAAGACAATCTCTTCAGCAAGTTTTGGATCCACCCCGGGGCCTCTTCAGATTAGGATGTGTCTGCCAAACCTATACACAGAGGTAGCCAGGAGAATCCTAACCAGACACCCAGAACACCTCAACGGACTTTTTTCTATGTGAAGGAGCAGTGGCTCTTCTCTGAGCTCCCACTGAATGACCTAACCCTGTCTAAAAAGAAATGAAGGAACCTCATTACAGCCACTTGCATCTGGATTTCATTCTTTCGATTCGGTACAATTAGGTACTTGAAATAAGAAAAAAATTTCAAGAATCTTACCAAGTAAAATTTTCTTACTCCATTGCCAGACATTTTTTACTTAATTTGAGTCAAATTTTCAGGCTAACAAGACAAATAATCTTACACAATCTGAAAACAAGATTATTATTCTTACACAATCAGCTCTTCTTTAGAAAATCATTCTCAAAACAAGATCAAAATGATGTTTTTGGCTGGATATAAGGTTTTAAAACTTGGTTAGATGGACAGTTTTTGGAGTTTAAACACACTAACAGTAGTCATTCAACATTGTGTGTGTAAAATGAACAAATACAAATTAATCTGATGGTATTTTAATGGAAACACATGCTTCTTCCAGGGTTTGCCGATTTTCCTCATTACATTTAGAAAAACAAAATAAAACAAAAAATGTTAACAACAAAAATACTAGACTTGAGGTTTCAAAGTTGTGGCTTAAAAGTCAATGGGTGAATTCACTGTGGTTCCATATAGAATTTTATTTAAAGGAGTTCCACATGTTTAGCCCTCCTTTTTCTATTGTGTTCTGCCAAAATCTTTGACTTCAAGAATTTTCTTTTCTAATTGACATAAAACTAACTTTTAAACAAGGAAGAAGCAATCAGATGCTGGCAGTTAAAAGTTTTCAAATTACCTTGAGCATTTCTTTGTTTATATATTTTTTTGGTTAACTCGTGTTTGGTAGACAGAAAATCCTAAAAACTGGTAGGAATTATAAAAGTAAAGTTCATGATGAGTTTTAAATTTGATGAAATTACTGTCAACAAATAATGAAAAACAAGCACACATAATGTGAATGCAAGACCTTTAACAGTTTTAACTTCAGCAGTCAGGACCAACACTATCCACCTTACTTATTCAAACACTGCCTCACAGCTGTTCAAACACCCAAGCAGACGTCAGCTAAAAAAAAAATTAATTAAAGTCCTTAAATGACCCAACGAACACTCGCAGGATACGTGAGGCTACGACTGACAACGAGCTTCCAGAGAAAGAACGTGTGTGAGTGTGTCACCGTTTTGCGGTGATAAGAAAACATCACAACATGATGATACTTGTTCGATTCAACACCAAAACCACGGGTTTGTGTGAGTCAGGCTGAGAAAGAATGCAGAGGAATACAGGCAAAACGTTAAGCAAGAACTGCAGATGTAAAAACAAAAATACTCCCAACAGCTTCGCATCACGGTAATTTCAGATCTTTAAGTTTATTTAGATGCATCAAGTCACTTTTTGGACTGAGAGAAACTATAGGGGACACATCTATGGTGCAAAAGGCAGAGTGTGAAGATGCATTTACTGTGAGACTGTGAAACAGTCACTTCCGCAATGTTCATACTCATCTCCCATTGGCCTGGTGAAGAAATATTAAATGGATCAACAAAACACACCCATTGAGTGACATGATGAGTAACTACTTCTCACAGATGACAAAACACTCATATCCACCTGAAAAAGTCAAAGACAGCATCATCTCATCCTTTTCTTTCTCCATCTCAAACTCTCGTCACGTGACCTCTAAATATCCTCCTGCCTCCACTTCTGCAGTCTCATTTCTTCCCTTTCATTCCTCTGACCATCTCATTTCCCCTGCGTTTATGCATCTTTTCCTATAAAAGACAACAGCTGATCAAACTTTTTGGCGGCGAAGAACTGGGCGTTTTACGAGCCCGAGGAGGTGAAACCCAGAAACACAGAGTTCATTCATAGCTCTCAGTATTCAACCTTCTGCCAGGCTGCTCGACATCATGCTCAGTCGCTACATTCCCCTCCTAACAGAGACACAGAGGGCTTGGCGCAGGCCTCATCCACCTGAGCCTTGGCATTAGCAGCTTGCTGCGGCTGAATGAAGAGCTCAGTAGCTTTCTGATGAACAAGACAGAGGAGGATTGCAGCAGTAGCAATAAAGAAAGTAAATGGTCAGCTGTAGTAAAGAGCCAAATGTAATAATGCAAGATTAGCAGTGAAAAACATGAGCTATTTCTACATATGCACTGCAGTTTTGATGCTGCATCACCTTGCACTCGACATGTTGGAGATTAAAAAAACTATAGTATTTAAAAACGTCTTGCTTCCTCTGCACACTAGACCTACAAGCTCCCCCTACCTCATATTTTACAATGTGGCAGCACATCTTAAGCAGAACAGTCTCCTGCTGTGAATACATGATGTGTGAACAGAAACTGCAGAAAAGTTTAGTGTATATATATCTGCCAGACCAGGGTTGTGGAGGGGGTGAAGGGGGTGTTCAAAGAATGCAGAGCAGGTAGCTGCCTTAGCGGATTACTGCAGCAGGAATGCAGCAGCAGCTGCTGCAGGAAGGCGGAAACCGAGAGGATATTACGAGGGAGTAACCAGAGGTTACAGGAGGTAAAACATGATGATGGAGTAAGGACAGAGACAGAGTCCTGTGTGGTGCTTTGGATGAAACTGATCTTTAGAGTTAAAACACATGTGGTACTGGTGAGGATAAAAGAATGTAGGATATGCTTTTAAATCGCAAAACTTCTAAATAAAAAAAAATAAATAAAAAAAATCAACCAAAGTGGCACGAGTAAAACAGAATACATTCACTGCCTCTGCTGACTAACCTGGCCTTAAATTTATTACCTACGCAGCAACAAGCAGGCGTCCCGAAGAAAACCGTGTATTTATGAATAATGAGTACACAGATTCTTACAGTGCCCAAAGGTGTGGCAATCCTGTGCAACTTCAGGCTACCCGGAAGGAAATGTGGGGCCGGCATTTGTGCCCAAAAGGAAACAAAGTCATAAAGAGTGTGGGGGGGGGGGGGGGTAAGGAGGAGGGGGAGGAAGGGAGGAAACGTGGGCAGCAGCTATGAGAAGAATGAGACAAGAGGTGATGGTGAAAGAAATCTGAACATCACCCAAGCAGTGATCGTCATCCCGAAGACAGTTTGATGTTCATGCTTAGATACTGTAATTACTGCCAATAAAAATCCTTGTTTTATTTGGTGAAACACATGTTTAGACTTTTCACCAAGTTATAGGTACTTTAAATATTCAAAAAGAAAAGAGAAGGAGTAGATCAAAGCAGAACAGAGTGTAGCTTCTCTCCACAAACTCCTGTGGTTAGAACACACAAAGGGGGCAGGAGGTTAGCAAAAGAGGAGCACTGGTCATCATAATATCAAGACCCAAACTCATGCCATCTCTCACTAATGTCATCTTGGGCACTTGGCAGGAGGCTGAGGCCGACAATGCGGTCACTGTAGGGGAGATTGTTCACAGTCAAGCTAACAGGCTAAGAATGAGCTAACTGCACAGATATGGGACGCATTCAGAGGCTCCGCAATGGACTCATGCATGAGCAAACAAGCAATGTTTGGCCCGGACAACAGAAGGCCCTATTCAGTGTTCTCCGGGGAGGCACTTTTATGCACACACTCCATTATCTTAATCATCATCATCATCCTGGAAGCTCTCATCTGCTCCAAAAAAACATTTCCAAAACACACACACACATGCAACGAGAGAACAAACCAGACTCTGAGCATTCCATTACAGTAGCATGCCATATGTTTGGTTAGGCAGAGAATCCCAGATTTAAGACTTGGAGTCTGGACTGAATTTAAAGAATGAGCGAGGGAAGGGGAGGGAGGCGGGAGGAAGAGTGACTGCAAGAGGCTGGGAACGAGACTCTCAGGTAAAGTGCATAAGGTTTGAACTGGACAATAAGCTGGACTCAAGATTAAGCAAACATCCAGCAGACTAAAAAAATCCGGTTATAAAGAATGATGGCAGAGTTATTAGTTTCTCATGCAAATGTGTAACAGGACTGCAGTAAAAGTATCAATAAATTAACCAAATTTAAGATTACAGTCATTTCCTTTTTGCTATGACAAAAACTGACCTGGGCTAAACTAAGCAAGAAGACAAATGATGAACTCAAAACCACTTTAATCGTGTTCCTACTGATTGACACAGAGCAGCCGTCTTATAGATGCTCCTGTCAATCTCAACTGTCTTGTTTGTTCCAACACATTCACCAGAACAGAGACAGCTCTACCGCTCAGGAACTGTGGATTCAGCCCTGTTGCATTCATTAACCCAGGTTTTGATGAGTCATTTACCCATTCTCACGCCACACAACGATCCTTCTTCCCACCAAGCAACTAATCCTGCCGAGTTGGAGAAATGTCCGTGTGGTGGGAGCAATCAGTCACAAACCGGGAGTACACGCGATTTTACAAATTAGGTTTGACACATTCTTTACGATCCAGGCGACACCAAATAACAGAGCGATCAAAAAAAAAAAAAACATGTACGCCTGCATCTGTCTGTTCACATGGAGAGGGGGAGCTGGGTCTGAGTTTTTTTTTTTTGCTTTTGTTTTTTTTCCCCTTTCAGACAGTTACAAACAAAACTGAAAACAGCTGCCTTTTCCCTCATCCATCACTCTTACAAACACAGCGTGTCAGGTTGGGGAGAGTTTGTTGTGTTAGTCGTCAGAAACCAAAGCTTCCTTTAGCGTCTAACTACAGGCCTTCATTAGTAACCAGTTTACCCACACCAAGTTTGCTTTGCACTTAATTGTAGCTACCTGGGTAGGTCCTCTTTTACTGATTTGACTTATAAAAGAGTCAGTTGTAGATGTGCTGGACCAGGGCTATTCAACTGGTGCCCCGCAGGCCACATCCAGCCCACAATAAGTCAAGTCTGGCCTGACAAAAAGCTTATTAATTAAAAAAATAAAAAAATTAATATT
>JAUBOC010000002.1:8472507-8484584 GCA_032275365.1 Anablepsoides cearensis
CGTCAGGACATGGTGACAGTGTGAACAAATATGTTAAAAATATATTTTTATAAAAGTTACAGACTGCACCTTTAAGTAAAATCTGCACTTTACCCAGTCTATTTTTATGGCCCTGACCAGAGCTGTATTGTGCTCCAAAAGCAAAGTTGGCATGGAGGGGAAAACCAGGAAATCCAGCCCCCAGATGCCCTTCACAGAATGCAGGAGTGCAAAGAGTGCGTCAATAAAAATATAAAGAAAGAAGAAAGACAGTAGATGGGTGGAAAAAGACAAGAAAGTCTCTAAATACCCTCACAGTTGGGAGGTCAACAAGCACTAGCACCATGCTTAAAAAATTATTGGAACTGATGGATAAGAAGAGTAAAGAAGTGAATTACTGAAACATTCTAAACTTTAACAAAAACAGCACTGATGTCAAAATTATCTATCAGGATTGCTCTATAATACTAAAAATGGAAAAGAATGTTAAAATGTAGAAAAAGCACATAAGAAAAAAAGCAAATGATGGGAGAAAAAGGAGAGAACAGTGAGGAACAGTGAGGTTGTCTTAGTGTTTGAACATTCCTCCCTCTCTCTCTGAGAACTCATACTATATATTTCTGATCTCAAGAAAAATAATCTGTAGAAGGGCTTTTATTTTGAGAGTCGCCCTGCAGAAAAGAGGCACAGAGCAGGTCATACATGAGTAAGAGAGAGAGAGTTTGTAGAAATCCTTTATGCAGTCGAGGGATAAAACACCTCATGTATCACCAGGCGGAGAGTTTCCGAAGAAAGCGGCACGTGAGAAACTTCGTTAAAATCTGAAATGATCGCAAAAACAGAGAGTGGTTTAAAAATGTGTGAATATTCTTAGCTTGAACATGGTGTTGCTGATGAATACAGCGTCACACTTTCATGCACAGCTTAATAATTAACCAAACCATTGCTGAGGACTGAACTGGCATCGCCACAGAAGATCTCTGCCAGCAACTGTCAGTCAAGAGCCGTCCAACTACAAATAACAGACTTAAAAGATCTAAAGTTTTAACTGGAAAGCCACAGAGGAGAGGCTGAGGAAATTCCAAACACTCTTATTAAACTGTTGCGATTGTACCCAAGTCATCCAATCCCTGGTGCTGGCTGAAGAACGTGGGTTCAACATATAGCCTTTTATGGATGTTACTGAGATTACGTCATCGTACGTCAGCATGTCGGTGGTGTTTTCATAACTTTTTAACCACATGTGCTTGTCTGCTTTTTTTACCCCGTGCTCCATTAGCGGGCAGTGTGTTGTCTGCGCCATCTTCCAACAACAAGTCTTGATGGGAAGTGGTGCGTGATATTGGCCTTTGGTGTCCTCCCAAGATCAATAACTGGTTGCTCGAAGAGAATAATACATCTTGAACCAGACTGGAATGGGCTCCTGAAATATGCCAAATATGCCCCCTCCCTCCCTCCCTGAAGATGTAGGCCCGTTTCCTAGCCCACCCTCCTTCCCCGCGAGTCGCCCACCCCAACCCAAAGAATTCCTACGCTCTGCACAACACCAAAGACACGTACTTATAATCACAGATGACCCGCTCGCACAGAAAATGCGAAGGACATTAATAACAAGTTTCCACCCAGCTGACCCAGACATGCCTTTTAAGGGTAAGCAGTTCAGATTTCTCTTTTCATTATGTTCCAAAAATACTCCTGGACCAGGAGGAATCAGGAGGAGGGAGCGGTGGGGGTCTCCTCTTTAGTGAGGCGAAGGCGCAGTAAAGAGTAAGAACTGATAACAATCACAAGCAGAGAAAGGGAGGAGAGGGGAGAGTACATCATCAAATTAATGCAGAAAATACCGAAAAGTATGCCTGAGGAATTTACAAGTAATGTCCTAACTTTAACTCTTGCCTGTTAAAAATGCCTCGGCCTTTTCCTCCACTTCCTCCCACTGCCTTCCTAAACGCTGTTGAACTTTTTCTTTTTTTGTCTAGGGTCAACACGGTTAGTCATTTTTTTTGACAAGCATGTAGGAACAAAAACAGGCACACCGGGGATTTTCTGTTAAACAACTTGTAGGAGGACCAAACATCCAAGAGAAAACCGATTTTTAACCAACCAAGAAGGGAGAAGAAAGAAAACATCCATTCAGGTCATCCTGAACGACACAAATACAGCAGAACGGTGACCCACATTATTCGTCAATGTAGTCCAAACTCCAGCCATGTGCCTGAGCAGGCCACCGATTAAACATTAGAGGACTTATCACCCGGAACTCTCAGGATACATCTGTCAGCTATAAACACATTCTTGGAAGAGACGTTTTGCTAAAGAAACACTTACAGAAGAAGCAGCAACTATTGTATAACTATAACTAAAAAGTATAAAACTGTCCTCCTACAGGTGATCTAGATTGGAATGTTTGTCCTGCAGTTACAATCACTAAAACGTTACTTAAAAAAAAGCAGGAATAAAACACAGAAGAGACTTTTAAAAAGGTGACTCACATAGAGAATATTTTCCCTTTAAAGTCTGAAGACTAAACAAACTCATTCACAGTCGGCTTTATCAGTGACCAAAGAACCACGACTTAACTAGAAATAACAAACGCTGTCAAACAAGAAGTGATAAATTATTATTTGCTGGAGCATCTTTGGAATTAATTCAGCTTTTCCTATATAGGAGGAAAATACTATTGTTTTTCCATTTCTTATATCCAAACAGTTTAAGAACTTTCATATGGTCCAGAACTGCCTCCTGATTTTAGGAACAAGTATTAGTGATCTAAAAAAAAATGTGGTGATAAGAGGAAGTTTGGAAATCGGTTACTGCTGAGCCTCATAACCCAAAGATAACCCTTGGAGTGAAAGAGGCCATTCTTCTGTTAGGTTTCGCTTCTCTTTGTGCTCGTACAAATTTTTACAACGTGCCATAAAAAGGTGCCCGGTGTTGGATTTGATGTTGTGATCGACAATATGACTCAGTTTTCAATACTTACAACACATTAACTTCAGGTTTGCTTCAAACAGGCAGTCGATCATCCCACAACAGCCCAGTTTGGAAAACAACTCCCAACTCATAACCAGCTGTTCATGAAACTTTCCAATTAAGTAAACACAAGCTACGTCAGTTTTAAAGCTGGTTAAACAGAAGGCAGTTAATACAGTCTTACAACATGAACATAAAAAAGGAATAAAATAAAACAAAGTGTACTTAATTTCTAATCAACTACATATTTAGAGCTCTGACAGTAAAACTTGAACCCTTTGTCATTTTTTTGGTTAAAACAACATTTGAATTCTTGCAAAATAAACTAGAAAAAAAGAATCCCCTTCATGAGAAACTTACTAACCAAACAGTGAAGTATTCCTACCCACAATTATCCTGTCTTTTTCCAATGAGTACACTACGCTGTGGCTCAGATCAATAATAACTGGCCCATTTAAGCCACTAAACAATAGTTCTACCTCTTCACAAGAGGTCCCCAAAACTGTTGAATAAGAGAAGGTAGTTTGGCTGTTTTGACGTAATCTATGAACATTAATTTGCACAAATAAATAAATAAAACGTTTGTTTAAAAAATCTGCTCCTGCTTTGACAGAACTGAAGTGAGAGAACCCGTCACCGTTAGTGTCCGCGTTATGTGTTGCTGAAAATCCGAGTGAGTCATGTGTACGCTTGCAGCTGAAAAGTACTTTTAGTTACAGCTTGTTGAGTGAAGGACACTGAGCCTCGAGTGTGTGATGACAGATCTGCACGGAGGAGAACATCAACAAGCAAAAGTGCAACAGAACACAGAAATACCCACATAAACACAACCGCTAAAATGCATGAGCGTACAGTTCAGTTTGAACACCTCTAACACTGCCCTGACACGCGCCTATGGTCAACTAAAAAAAAAAAGTAGAGTAGAGGAGGAATGGAGTCAAGGGCAAAACTGATGTGTGACTGATGCACCTCTAAACCTGCAGTGGAGGTGTGAGGTATGCGTGTGTTTAGGGACGACAGCAGGAAGTGATGCTCCTACTGGCAACACTGCTGTCAGTCAGCTGATTCTGGCTTGAAACTACCAAAGAAAGAACAGATGAAGAAGAGGAGGGGGCACCTTTCTTCATGGGCACCATGAAACTAAAGACACATGGTCAACTGCAACAAATTACAGTGGACATAACTTCAAATTAATCAAAAACAACTTAACTGTTTGCACATCAGGCAGTTCGTCACTTTGTTTTCAAACCAGCTAATAAACTAATTGCTGCAACTTTTATGTAAACTGATTACATTTTGCTGGGAGTTTTGGTCACCTTCGTTTAATTGTTAAGCAGTATTGACTAATTAGCATTTACTCACATGATTGTTTTAGCACAGAAAGAACAAAAACTTTACAATGAAATGCAAATGTAGCTACAGCCACAATGATATGCCAATGTTTCTGTAGGCATCCCTAATATTTATGTCACCATTGTATTCCAGCTCATTTGCAGATGATTCAATCACTCAGTCCTAAATGTGTGAAACAATGAAACAACCTAATTTAATCTACCAGGGTTCGTGGTGATGGTTCTAAATTGATTGAATTTGGGCACAGGTCTGAAACTCTGTTTTAAAATTTTACTTGGGGGGGAGATTATACATATTTTATCCACAATTAAACCATTTCTCACATACACTCTAGAGACACAGCATGTGCATGCAAAGTCTCACAGAGGCATCTTTGTGAAAATAAACCATCTTCCAGTTAGTTTTTCGTGACACAGACAGCACTCCAGCTGGTCTGCATTCAGTCAACACTAGCCTCTGTGCAGGATACAGAGCAGTTTATTGCATTTCAACTCATAAAAGGATACACTGCTTGTGTGTGGGCTTTTTTTCTGTTTTTACAAGGGTTGATAGGAGAGATCATGATTCAACGGTGCTATTTCAAGAAGTCCTTTCATTAACACCTGCAGCGCAGCGTCACTCCGGGTTCGTTGCTCTATTCCTGGGTGAATGGGTAGCAGGGGCTAAAAGGAAAACCTGACCACTAATAATAACCGACACCAGCACCATCCGGTCTGAAATCTATCCAAGCTATGTATTACAGCTGATCAGGAAGTGTAGATTATGCTGCACATAATGGCCTATTTGTATCCTGGCATGGGCAACAACTGCAATAATATCAGAAATTATCTGTTTTTTCTCCATCCACCAAAGCATTAATGCCCTTACAACATAAAGGGCCAGTATCCATGTCCTGTAATTCCACACGTACGTGCGATTGTGCCACGCTAACAGGAGGGTCATGTGCCTTGAGGCAGTAATATTATCACTGACAGGACATTCCCAGTGGTTTGATTCTCCAAGGCGGAAAAACCTCAGTATTTTAATTTAATCCCCAGGGCAGTTATTTAGCCACTCCATAATCCCCAGGTCCAGTGCTTAGTCTGATAATTATCCTTATTGGACACCCATAATGATTAGTTTTTGGTTTCACCCGAAGCAGCGCAGGCAGTTTCACCGGGGCGGTCGTGGCGTTCTGCGAAGTGGAAAACCAATCGTGCGTGGAACGGCTCAGGTCGTAAAAGAGAGGAGAGAGTGGCACGATGGTTACTTAACATCTGACAACTCTTGGACAAGATGTTGAGGAAAATATTGTACAACTTTCACTTTGAGGGAGTAAAGGTTTGTCGTTTAACAGGTGGTGCTGTGTCAATATTAACAATTATCATGGTGCTGTGCAATCAAATTCTAAAAACAAGAGGTCATCTGCTGCAAATTATACCTCCCGAGGGCCAATTTAACCAAATCTAACTTGGAGCGTAATGGCCCAGGACTGGAAACGCACGGTTGAAGCAGCAATCAGGAGAAATTTAAGCATCTTATTCTTGACTTTGGTTGCACTCTTATTTGTTTTTCCCCCCTTTTGCATTTTCTCCCCAATGTTTCCAAACTGACAGCACAAAATGGAGACATTCTCTCCACATGCGGTGTAATAAATCCTGCCCGGAATACTAAAATGAAAAGCCTTTTCACACGTCAACCAACGATGACAAGCTTCAACGCGACTGCTTGTGCCTGATCCAGGAGGAAAGTGGGTTCACAGCAGGCTGGTATAATCTACAGCTGGCTGGGAAGGCGAGCCTTACTGAAAAGTCATCAGGGACTTTTTTTTTCTCCTTGTCTCCTTCATGTCTGAAACAGGTCAAGGCAGGTCCCCCTCCATCTCCTTCCCTCCCTGTTCTGCTCTTTACGAGCCCCACCTGGCAGATTAGTGCTCCACCACAACAACTGCTGGCTGTTCTGCTGCCTACTTACACATGCACACATACAATCATCCATTACTGTTCTGCAGAGCGAACACAGGGCCGTGTACTGTTCAGACTCTGACAACTTGTTTTCATAATGTGCAGTACCTGGACCATGAGGCATGAAGCACACACACAGAGAGAAAAAACAAACAGATACTCAAACAGAACAAGGATGTCTCACAGGACAGGTGACTTTCTAACACCTTGGTTTTGTTAACCAGATAACAGAAACTCAAAAAGGGGCTAAATTTGAATTGAACACATCAAAGAGTGGAAATACAGACACAAACACATGCATATGTCTGAAACCCTGCATGACATTTTATATTGATAATCCACACAAAAGCACACATTTATTTGTGTAGCGATTGGTCTCTTTTAGCAGCTGACAATCTACCAACATACCAACATACCCTGAAGAAATACCACAAATTCCCCATTTCTGATTGTTTTTTATTTTTATTTTTTCATTTTTTCATTTTTTTTAAGTTTTCTGGCCAAAATCAAACTCTTAGCAGTGTTTTTTTTTAATCTGCAGATCCTAAATTGGAAGCAGCTTATGAACAGAAAACTGCTGGAAAAGCTTTTAAAAAAGTGTCATGTCTTTCATGTACCATCTTCTTAACGGAGGTAGGATCAGATTTCCTGCTTTTTGAGCTCTTTGTTTTGGTCTCTAAACATTTTAAAAAGGGAATTGTAATTAGGAAAGTGAAAATAGTTAGATAATTTACAAAAAAAAAAACACATTCATGTGGTGTTTAACAGAAACAGCGCAGAAAGGGTACTTTTTGTCAAAACAACTGCAACATGACTTGTCAAGAACTCCTGAACTAGCATAATTTTTAGCAGGTTAACATCAAACACAGCGGCTAAAGATGGCGTTAAACAGCTACAGACGTGCACGAGACCCGGTTATATTTAAAAAATAAAAGGCAGATATTATTATATATTAATATTTATCACCTGGGCTTTTTCTCTGCAAGGCTGGATGCTTTCCTTTTGGTCGAGCAGAAAGACGAAGAGAAGGAGGAGGGCTGGAAAACTTGCCGCAGTTCGGACTTCTGCAGTCCCAACCGGCTCGGTCCAACTCAGGAAGCCTGACTCCCCGAACACATTTCCGGGCCAAACCCCAAACACATTCAAGTAAACTGGAGTTTTTTTCTCTCTCTCTTTTTTATACCTTAGCGGCTCCTCCACCGCCGGGACAGAGGGGGGAGAAAAAAAACTAAACAAGCAGCGGTTTAATCCACAACTTTCTCCCACAAATCCTCAGAGCAGACCGGGGGGAGAGAGCGCTGAGGGTGGGGGTATCTGCTCCCCTCTTCCTCCTTTTTCCTTGGTCCTTTCGCTGTGTGGATATTTCCCTCCCTGGTCCGTCTGAAATCAAACCATCACATTCCACCGCGTCCTTAACAATGAAAAAAAAGGTGGGCTTTCCTTTTTTCCAGCTTGCCGGAGGAGCCACCCCTTTCTCTGGATGACTCTTCCCCGGTCTGACCGCACAGAGAACGCCCTTCCCGGCTGCGAGGTCCCGCCTCTCTCCCCTCCCGCTGAACTGCACGCAAAGTGTGGCCAGTGGAGGGGAAAGAATCCAAACAAGTAGCAGTCCAGACTCTTCTTATTAACCCTTTACTCATGTCAAAACATTACTACCCTCCTATCATCTATTTAGTTATATAATCAAAAGTTACACTTTATTAATTGTGACACAAACTATAAGTTTCTACCCATGATACCACTGATTGACTTACATAAACAGAAATGTTTTTTTGGCTCCCCCCCCCCAATAACAATGAATATTATATCACCCAGGCTCTGTAGCATGAGTATAATCTTTGAAAATATTATGTTGTTTGTGAAAAAGTTTAGTCACCATTTAGACCAGGGGGTGGGCGACCCTGGTCTTCGAGGGCCACTATCTTGCATGTTTTACTTGTTTCTCTGCTCCTTACACACCTGATCTGAATAAACTGGTGATTAACAGGTTTCTACAGAACTTGAAGAGGTAATTCAAGTGTGTTGGAGCAGGGAAACAGGTAATACACGCAGTCGCCCTCTAGGACCAGAATTGCCCACTCCCGGTTTTGACCACAGCTTTCCAAAGTTGGGGTCAGGACCCCTCTGTGAGTTATTAAAATGAAGTGAGGGTCCCCAGATGATTTCCAGACATCAGTTTTAATGCAACTGAATTGTTAATGGAGTATTACCACCATGATTATTGAAAAGAAAATCATAAATAATAAAAAAATAATAATCATAAATTAATAAAAGTAGTATCATAATATTTAAGTTTGTTTATATTGTTATTATGCTCATGTTTAACAGAATTATTAACAAAGTTTGCATAACTAAACCAGTATTATCTGGGGTCAGAAGTTTCTGCAACATTTTTTTTTTTTTTTTTTTTTTTGTGGGCCAAAAGCTAAAACGTTTGAAAAGCAAGGGTTTCAACAACAAAAACAAAAAGATTAATCTGCTGTTGTTTTCATTCCAGGTCACTAGCTGGCACTGCAATTTTTTTATTTCAACAACACGTGTATGACACTTTAGACTTGAGTCGAGTATGAAAAAAATGAAAACAAATATTTCCTAACTGGCCAGTACAGGTATGTTTGTTTGTAATGACGATGCTGCATATGACTTTTTTTTATTAGAAATTTGAAAGGACTCGTACACTGGGAATCTTGTCGGAGTAAATCCAATGACACAAGAGTATTCTCCTGTCCACCATTGTTACTGGTGTTGATCAAACACACAACTAATGGACACTAAAACCCTCATGTTCATTTAACTTCTTTGTTTCCCACGTTTTGAACATACCTCCTTTTCAAGGGACATACTGTTCTGCTCATATCACTTCACATTAAAGGGCTAAATGAGGTATAAATAATGTTGTCACCCTCTCCAGCTGAGAAACGATACCAAAAGTCATCCAAGAGGAATTTAATCCTTTCATAAGACGCAGCTGCGAGTCAAAGGCAGAACCAGGCATGCTCAGACACCTAAACGCACACGGCAGCAAAGCCAAGCACAGCTGCATGTGAATATGTATGACTTACTATGGACATTTTTAGATAAACTATATTCAAATCTGGGCTATTTTTTGTCCTTATCGCGTCTCCTCAGAGACAAAAACACAGTGTGAGGGGAAAAAAAAGCTCAGTTTTCAGTGGTTTGATTCTGCTTTGCACATTAAAACAACCAATGATTTATAAAAAACAAAAGTACAAACAATGTACCAAGGCAACAGAAACAACAAAAAGGACGGGGAAAAAAAGCTGTATACAGATGTGTACGTGTCATGTTTTATCCATCATAAGTGGTTTGGCTCATGTGCAGGCCGATTCCTTTCGTTTTGGGAATTTGCTTTAATTCATCAAACGGTATAAATCCCCGCTGCAGTCTGCACTGTTACTGCAGAAGGTCAGGGGTTTTCAGGGAATGTAATCTACTGTACTGCGTGCTGCAGCAGCACACACAGAGCGGCCGATTCAAGACGAACTGGTTTTCCATCCAACATCCTTCCAAATCACAAACATCCTCCTCCAACAAGGAAGTGTTTGTTCTAGGAAGAAACCGTGGATGAAGGGCACAATGCAAAAATAAACTAAGAAATTGACATTAAGCTTTTATTTATTTTTTTACCTTATCTGTATAGACTTGCTGTAGCTGCAGATCATCTCCATTAGCTAAATTACAAATCAGTGTAGGGCTTGGGTCAATAGTCATATGATTTATTTTTATTTGGCTATACAACAAAACAATAAAATCTGAGCAAATTGGAAGGATTTCCCACCAGCCACGATATGGATTATGCCGGAGCTTTTCCGTTCTTGCCACAGTGGGGATCAGGATTAACATGCATAATTCACTGTCCTCGCAGAGTAGGTTATAGGCCAGCATTTAAACAGATGTAACTCCGGTCAGTCAAAATGTGGGGCAGCTTGTTGTGTCAGGAAACAGGAGTTTTATCCAGCAGCGTCAGCCTCGTACTGGTTGTAGGGGATCATTATAAAAAGCAGCCTCCTTTGTCTGATGCCATCATGGGAATCTCACTCGTCTTTTCCAATTAAAGCTGGATTCCGACAGCTTAAGAAGTTCTGATATTTAAGGTTGTTATGGCTTAATTTGGAAGTAGAATGTCCCGTGAGACAGGCGAGAGAGCTCCAAATCCTTTGAAAGTCCTGACTTACTGTCATGTCCTATATCATCTGGAAGTACAGATGCCTTGGCCTGTCTAGCTCACCCTCCCATGGCCCTCTCATTCTCACTGCAGGGGGACATTCCTCAATCCTCAGCCTCTGGCATGCAGTAAATCTGCCTGAGAGAGACCTACAGTCAGGCAGAACATGAACTTGTTCTCATTTTTTAACTCGCTGTCTGCCTCAAGTGTATAAACACTTGGGCGTTTCAAGACTGCAAGCGACTAAAGTGCCTCCAGGTCCCGACGAGGTGAAGGTGCAGCTGTAAAAAAAGGTGTTAATGGGACAAGAAGGTGGCTCACTCCCTTCCTGTGTCCTCACATCACTCTTGTCTTTTAACTGGCTTCTAACCCTTTCCATCCCAGTAAAAACGTGGAATTCCTGGCAGCGTTCCCTCTTTCTGTCTCTGCACACCTGTGCAACCACTCCTCCAGAGGATGGATTCCTTGGATGAACCTAAGCGGTGGTGCAGAACATCAGCAATCACCGACACAGACCTGCTTCGGATTATTCCTCTGTCCTGGACTGTGGAAAGCTATGCATTTGAGAAACAATGTAGGGATTTATATCAGTCTTAAAGGAATAGTTTGGATTTTTTCTTTGGATTCTCCGGAAAAGTTGTGAATGATTAGGTCTTTGAAAGATCTCAGTTTCATAAAAAAAGAGCTAAATTCCTGTGATTTTTTTTGAGACGAGTTGTTTTAAGATGGGAACACTCCTCGTTGGTTTTGTGCTGTGTTACATTTGTAATAGGAAGTCAGAATTTCAGGATTCATGTAAAAAAAAAAAATCTGGAATGTGCCCCTCTGCTGAGATGGAATTTTAATTTGGAAAGTTGTAAATTTCTGAGTAGCCCTGACCTCAAAGTCCAATTTCACTGCCTTCTGCATGAACATTTGTAATAGTTACAATAATAAATGTTTTAGTTTTACATCTACTTATGTATCTCAGTGATCTAGTCATATACAGTGTTGTTGAACAACTATGACGGAACATTGTTTGAATACACCAAGTGTAAAGAAACCCATTGTTTGTTGGCTACTGCTAATAGTAGTTTCTGACATCATTCAGTCGGGTCATTCACAGATCTGAGTTCAAGTTGCATTGCTTCAAGCCAGAAGAACTCATATTGTTTGCAGTTGTGCCTTAAAGAAGAACTTTTAAAAATCAGTTTATTGTGAAATCATGGAAAATACCACTGCCAGTGTGTTGGTGCTGCAGATACACTCCATATAAATTCATCCGGCCTAGTTCTGGCCCACAATGCACTAAAACTTGGCCCAGATACTGCAACAAATGACAGCCCTTTGGTGGCCCAGATGTGGTTTGCCAGAGGTAGTCCAGGCAAGCACCACACAAACCAAACCATAACCGGGCCAGTTGTGGCATGCCATTTTAAAAACAGTGCCAGACCTGGCTCACATCCAATTGACAAACCACCTCCCAGCAGTGCCATCTTGACACGTAATCTGGCCCACACCTGTCTGCAGTGTGGACCTGTGTGATAGTTTGTACCAATGGCAGCTAGCAAAAAGCAAAATATATACCCAGTGTTTGCGAAAACTTTTGAGTCACGTCTGCCAAACTGGCAGACGTGACAGCGTCTCACGCAGGACATTTTTGA
>JAUBOC010000002.1:8501974-8512729 GCA_032275365.1 Anablepsoides cearensis
CTCTTTTGAGGGAGGTCTTTGGGACCAGGGTCAAAGACAGGTGGAAATGTTTTTTCCCCCTCAGGGTGACCCCTACATCTCGTAAGTGTGTAGTAACTAAGAAATTTAAGATTTATCATATATAGACACAATGAACTTCATTGGATTATGATGCAAACAAATGCAAGGAAGTGAGGGGTAGAAGTGAGTGGCAGCACCAAAGGGAGATGGAACAGGTGGTTACAAATGACAGCAAAGGGATGCTTTAACCCTTTTTCTGACCTGACCTCGTATTTTGTTTTGAGTGTGTGTGTGTGTTATGGGACAATTTTGTATGCAAATGAGTTTCCAGGTGCGGTCTGTGATTGGAAGAGTGAGACAAGGAGCTGAACGAGGATTGGCTCCTGGTTGATGAAGGAACTATAAAGATTGGCTGACTTAAACAAAAATATGTTTTTGAGGAGTTTTAGGGGTGAACTGCCATTTACTTTGAATATATTTTTCTCCTGTTTTGGGTAAATTAGGAAGGTAAGAGCCTGTATTTGATTTCTATTTCATTTTGAATAGGTAAGAGGTAAAACTTAGTTATACTTGTTTTGTTTGTTATTTTGGCCTTTGGCCAAAATAACAAATGAAGACACTCCTGTTTTGTATATACACAAGCACCGTAAATAAAAATCACACTTTTCTTCTTTTCATCAAATAGTGGCTCCTTTTTTTATTGAATGGTACAGAGATTGGGATTTTTTTCTACTTTTTGTTACGTCCTGGCTGCTCCTAGACGGGGCGTAACAAAAGGAGAAAAATAAACCTCAAAAGGCAGGAAGAACAAGGGGAAGCTTAAAGATGGTTAAACAAGAAGAGGAATAAAAAAAAGTGGGGGAGACAGATCGAAGGACAGAACGGCACCAGATGGGGGAGTTCTGCTCTGTTACTAATGTTTCTCGCAAGAATTGAAGTCCAGAAAGAGGTTAGAGCACACTGACACTGTCAGCTCATTGTAGGTGTTACTGAGGGGTCCTGTAAACACCCACAACCCCCCACTGGCTTTCTCTCTGCTTTACTTAGTGACTTAGTGACCCATGCAACTCCTCAAACACATGGGCATCAGCCTCTATGGTACCGCTTGGTTGACCCAAAGTGTCACCCCTGCTAAATACGAACACACATTGCTCAGTGTAAGTGTTCAGCACATTCTTCTGACACCTTCCCTGATAAGAGAATGCATGAAGGGTGTGATGCAACGGAGTCGAGGGAAAGACAGAGAGGGGCGGGAGGGATGGGAAATTGGACACCGAGCTAATGTGAGTCGTGTCACATTGTCAGCACTGGCGTAATGTTGTGTCAAAACAGTGGTGCACCTGATTTATAAGTAATATGGTGGCACCACTGTGCTTTGGGAACTTGAATTTTTTGTGTAATGATATCATATTTCACGATGCTGTGTGCCAGTGGCAAACTGTGCTGGTATGCTTTCTTCTCTTGTGTTTACACCATGTTTTAAAACCATTTTTTGGACATCGTAGAACAAGGATTGCTGCTTTTTTTTTTTAAATCTTTTATTTTTTATTGCCAACCCTGTCAGAGGCTGCAGGTCTTAAATAAACCAGCTTTGTGATTATTTTTATTTTAAGCAGTGGGAGTTGGAAATAACAGGAAAATACGCACATTCAAAATCCACAGTGGGTGCTGAAGCAAAAATAGAAAACAAAGGAGAAAATGAAATTCAAAACTAACCATAACGCAGAAAATGTGTTGTACATGTTGAGTCCTATCATCTGAACCTTCATCAAAAAGACCCTTCCTTCATCCCAGTTCAACAGGAGTAGATGTATATTCAGCTCTGATGAGGGCTTCAATGTGAAAACTATAGACCTGGAGAAGAGTTTCAGGCTTAGATGATAAAAAGAAACAGAGCTCAATAGACAAGACATAGGGACTGATTAATCAAGATAGGTCTACATAAAGAGCACTAAAAGGCGACATTCACTTTGGATATTTTTAGAACATTAGTCATTTGACTATATCCTGTATTTCCTGAAGTTGGATGTGTCAAAATTCGCTCTAGGAACATATTTTTCTGTTATGGTTTTACCATTGAATCTCTGTAGAATCAATGCGACATGTCCGATCATCTGAGAGAGCAGCAGATAACGTATGTAACTGATACGCTTGACATCATGAGTTGAGATCACCATTGCTGCACAAATTAAAAAATTGCAAGTGCTATTAGTGGGTGCAGTGTAGCAGGGTTATTATAGTTAACTAAAACTAAATAAATAATGAAAAATTAAATTGAAAAAATATTTTAGTAAACTGAAATAAAAACTATAATAAAATGAAAAAACGATAACTAACTTACTACTAACTACTAACTTAGTTTTAGTGTTTGTCAATTTATTTTGAGCCATATGGATTTCTTCTTTTCAAATCGAGTAGTTTCACATTATCTGTGGTCCGTAACAACACAACGTAAATGACAACAACAAAAGTTGGGAGAAAGCGGCAACATTCACTTTGGGATTTCTTTGAATATGACTGTGAGAAAAATAAAAGCAAGTGTCTTGTAGTGGAAACAGGGGATAAAATCGGTGGGATACTTCTCAAGGGAAAAAACTGCATGAATCAAGCTCACACAAGATGGCTAACTATGACTATCTTGACACGGTAGCTTCTCTCAGTAGCTCCCATGAAAAAGAAGCAACAGGTAGCCCCGGGTTGGAGAAAACTATTGTCATCATCCTAAAATAATCACCCAAGTCCTTATTTGGCTAAATTTAGTTACGCAATTGTTTTAGGAAGGTGTCGCTATAATGGAGGCTTTAACTAGCGACCAAATAGCTGTTGGTTAGTGAACTCACTGGAATATCACAAGCTTGAGGATGCATTGGCAAATATTTTTATTCAAACTATAGTTCTAATACTAGAACTAATAAAAACTAAACTAAAACTAAGAATTAAAAATGCAATTAATAAAATCTAGCAAATTCACTGTCAAAACTAACTAAAACTAACTGAATTAAAAGAAAAAAGTTACAATGAAATGAAACTAAACTATAATGAAACATCCAAAACTATTATAACCTTGCAGTGCAGGTGATCTTAGATGGCAATGATCAATGTTAACGGGTGTGAAAGCGATGCGGACCAACTTGTTAAAAGGAGAAGTTTGTGTGTGCTACTGGCTGTCACTGTGAAGATCGTCAGTTTTCATGATGGATGAGGCAAACTATCTCAATTTCCCCTCAGTTAGAGAGTTAAAAGAAAAACCCTATCACATCATTTGTGAACCTTGCAAGCATGCAACTATTCTAATGCAGACTGCATTTGAAGGAGGATTCACAAAGGAATAAAAAGTATCCTGTTACAAAACCACTCTTGCTAAGGAGCACAACTGGAGTGATGCAGAAAACCTGCCTCAAACCCAGGAAACCTGTCTTTGAAACATGAAGTGTTATTCCAGGTTCGTAGATATATTAACATGGAAAATAACTGACCATCTCTGACTCAACATATCAAGTTTTCTCGAGCACAAACTTTATAAAGGCCAAATATTGCTCCTGCCACTCAAATAACAGCCCGTCTCTTACACACATTTTTTCCCTGATTTTTATTTTATTGATTGTAATAAAAGGAGGATGACACTGAGATGGACTTGTTTCACAAACGTTCCTAATTAATGTGAATGGTTTTTAAGCTGCAGTTTTATTTATATTAAAGTGGAATACTTTTTAATTTAATAATTTCAAAGCGGAAAATGGCGTCAACGAGAAGCACAGGCAGGTTGCGCCTGCCTTTTAAACATGTTAAATTTAGACGCAACAAGTTTCAGGTCTGATAAATCACATTGCAGATGTTAAATGATTATTTGCATAACATCCTCTGAGTATTTTCCAGGTTCTGATTATTGTCATATATTTTGCATATTCATGAAGGCAAACTCTAAATTTGCTCAATCCTCAGCAGTATCAAAGTATTTTTAGACATGCAAACCTTTGATAAATCAGCCCCATAAAGTCAAATAGTTTGCACAAAGATGAACCATTAAGGGATTATCTGAACCTTATCAGGTTCTGCACCAGCAGCTCAGACAGCCGTTGTACAAGAAGCAGCACGATGACACAAAAGACCCAGAAGCTTCATTACGCTCCCCGTCCCATCACAGCACACGCAGCCAGAAAGCAGGAAGCGTGTTGTTCAGGCTCCCCGGTACTTGCCAATTGTCCACATGTCCTGGGCGGGGATGGAGTGGACGTGGCCCGGGGAGAGACTCTTAACTGCCTCAGCAGGAACATCAGGAGTGGAACACTGTTTGCTGTCCCCACACATATGGCCCTGTTTTTCCTTTTTTTGTGGGATGTGCAAAGACGGAGAGAAGGGTAAAACCAGGAAGTGGGTGGAAGTGACAGCATGTCAAAAGGAATATAAAGGGGTTGAGCAGAGAGACAGATGATCACAAGGTTCAGTCAGAGATAAAAACAGAAGATTTGAGTAATTGGAGGAGATTAGGAGAAAAGGGCTTGAGAGGCCGTGGGACGCGAGACGAGAGCTCGATTTGTTTTTCGGCAGCGTCATGCTGCTACAGAAATGTGTTTACCAGCCCCTACTTTGCCATTAGTGACACTTGGGCGCTCCTGTAGACGAAACCAAATAGGCTGATAACTGCCTCATGTATCCTCCAAATATCCCTATAGTTCTCCATCTGGTGGACGGCATTTCGCCGTATGGCTCCTCTTCTCTCGTCCTATCCATTTCCCTTTGTCGTCTTTTCTTTTTTTCTTTTGGGTGGGGTGGTGGGGTGTCTGTTTCCATTTTTGTGCTCAATCTTCCTTCAAGTCTGAACATCTGCCTGTTGTTTCGGTAGAAAGCTCAAGCTGGATGAAGGTTAGGAAAACAAAGACTGTCCAACATTTCTGAGCTCTGAATAAAGCTACTTATAGGATGGCTAATAACAGGAAGAGCAGTGTGAAATTTTTACATAATATTGATCAAAACGTCTGCTTTGATTCTTCAAATGTGGGGAAGGTAATGTTTACATGTTGATGTTTTTGCATTAAAATAGGCGAACAAGAAGATTTCTGTCTTTAGTGTAAAAATTATTATGTTGTAAAATTTAGGTGTGTTTAAAGCAGAATACTAGCTATTGGATCTGATGCAAACATGTATAAATTTAGCACAAAAAGGTAATGTATGCTTTTATTTTTTATTTTTTGCTTATTTTTGACATATTAAGTTACAAGTTGATGGTTAGGAATGAAGAATTTGTTTTAAATGGCGTCAATTTGTAAGGAACATGCATCTCTGGTAGTGATGTTCCATACTGCCAATTCTCTTTCCGATACTGATACCAAGTAAAATTTGTCTGGTATCGGCGATACTGATTCGATAACGATACTATGTGATAACACACATATTGTGTCTAATAACTCTTAAAAAGTAGTGTTTTTCAAATAACCGCTTTATTACTACATGACATAATAATTTATTTATAAATTTAAAAGTCTTTCTAACCCTAACCCTACCCGCACATATTAAATTTCTTATTCTACAGAAATACAATAATATATGAATAGTGAATAAAAGTGAGAAAAAATATTCTAAAAGTTGTTACTTTGTATATTTTTTAGCATTGTTTATGGGTTTGTAAGAAGGTCCCTGGCCAGAGTTAATGCTTTGCATGAAAAAGTTTGGGAACCCCTCATCTAGAATTTAATTACAGACAGTCAAACGAAGTAGATTTTATGTTAAAATGACCTGCCGTACATCTATAGACTGAGCACAGGCCACTGTGCTGATGCATTACCCAAGCGGAAGAAAAAGTAGTTTCCTCCAACCACATATGATTTAGACAAGATTGGAGTAGTTTAGTTATTTTCCATTATTTTCCTGTTAATGATATACATTATGTGAAATAACTAAAGTATCAACGTTTTGATATTTTGATTTTATTATTGATTCTAAAGCATAAAGTTGTGATATCGGTAGTATCGATATTTCAGTATCGATCTGCACATCACTTATTCCTGGGATGAGCAGAGCTGAGTATGTGGGTCATGCATATGGATGATTTGCCAAATCTTAAACAACTGATTTTTCTGTTGCTGTTGACACTTGTTTTGAGCTTCTGGTACCCCCAGGTGCTGCCAATAAGATTTATTACCAAGAATCATTGTTACAGCAAAGAAATCTACCACCAAACAGAGTCTATATAAAGAATATGACATTTTTCCCCCTTATCAAGAAACTACAGTTCAGCCAGTGTTATAAATACAGCAATATATATATCGGGATAAAATTTGGCGAGGTCATAGCTGAGATTCATTCACAAAACATAATCAAAGTGCCACTCATTGTGCAGTAACAAATGGTCAGCACTGTTTGCAGAATGTCTCGAGAATTATTGGACAGAACTGAATAAAATTCTCCAAAAGTAAAAAGAAGTCTTTTCTGTGAGTGCATGTTGGAGCTGGTAATTATAAATCTGTGTAGCTGTGCAGGTTTGTATGTGTATGAGTGTTTGTGTTGTGTGTGTGCCACCTTGGGAGCAGCCTGTGAATGGGAGGATTTAGCAGAGAGAAGTTTGAGCAGAAAGCTGCTGGAGGTAATCTCGTGGCCTACAGCTGATAACAGCTTTGCACCTGGAGCCTCTTTAACAAATGCCTGGACCACCATCAATCAACCGGATGTCCTTCAGAGGGAGCGAGAGAAACAAAGTGTTTGAAGTTTACAGAGGAGGAACGCAGTCATGCAAAGCTGATTGAGAGTCGTTCCCAACTCTTGTGTGTACAACTTCAAACATCTCAAGAAGAAAAAAAATGTGATTTCTTTTTCAGGCGTTTGCATCTTTTTTCAGCACTTTTCATGATGAACGAGACACCTTGCTAGGATAACATGGCTGTAATTGAAAAACAAAACAAAATCGGTTTACATTTTTTGCAGTTTGGGTAATTTTTATTCTGCAGCTCAGCTTAGGCTGAAAAGTGAAAAGATTTTGACAGAAATGTTTTACAACTGCAGTTTTAGGAGGAAAAATTATGGGATTTGTTTTTAGCCTCACACAGTGAATGCATTTCTGTTGCTAGTTTTACTTCTTGTCACTAGAGGGCGGTGATGTGACAGAAAAGACTGTTAAAGAAAATAATAGAATAAAAAGAGACGACACTGCTGTTGCCTCTCAGTGAGAATTCCGGTTAGTTAGCATGTTCTTTCCATGCATGTGTGGGTTTTCTCCGGGTACTCTGGTTGCCTCCCACAGACCAAAAATATCTTTAATAACTCTAAACTTTAACCAGGTGTGACAGGTATTTTGTCTTGTTTGTCTCTATGTGACCCTGTGATGGACTAATCCAGGGTGTGCCCATATCCTCACACTGTGACTGCCGGATATGGGCACTAGTGAAGTTTAACTGTCATCTACTATAACCACCACAACAGGTTTCACCTACATAATGTGTGAAGATGAATGTAGATCAGATGTCTTCAACCCTGTTTCTCGTCCAGCAGGGTTTAGCTGTTTCCCTGCTTCAGCACACCTGATTCAAACAGTTTAATTCAAACTCAGAATGCCCTCAAGTTTAGCAGAAGCCTGTCAATCTGTCATTTCAGTGTATTGAAGCAGGGAAACATCTAAAACATGCAGGACAGTGGATCATGAGGAACAGGGTTGAAGACCTCTGATGTACACAAGTGTCATAGTTTGAAATAGTTACTCGCCTATGGTTCTTTAACAATCAGGATGTAGACTTTTTTGGTCAGATCACCTATTGTCACCATGTGTCTCGACATTTTGTCTGTTTGAAGCGCTCTCTGTGAGGATTTGTTTTATCTGTTAACTGTTTTCTACGTTCATGTTCCCTGTGTGTCTGTGTTACCTTCTTCTTCTTCTTCTTCTTCTTCTTCTTCCTTTTTAATGGCGGTTGGCAAACAACTTATAGGTGCATTACCGCCACCTTCCAGACTGGAGTATGGATCAAACGCTCATAATCTTCCCATAACACCTGTTCTTCTTAAAAAATTAAAAATACTGCTAAAAACTATATCCCCTGACGATCTCTGAAACAATTCCCTAATATCTAATTTATTTTTATTTCTATTTAGTTCTCTTAATAACACCTCTCTTTCCTGTACATATTTATCACATTCTAAAAAAATATGTTGTACTGTTTCTAATTTTTCACAATAATTACAACAACCTGTATTATGTTTATTCATTATTTTAAGAGTACTATTTAATCCTGTATGACCAAATCTTATTCTAGATATAATATCTTCTTCTTTTTTATTCCTATTACATTCCCTTAATTCCCCAACTTTTTTTGGATACTATAATAAATCCTTGCCTTGTCTCCTCTATTCCACTGTTCTTGCCATTTATTCTTGATATACTCTTTTATAATATTTTTTATCTCATTTTTACTTATTTTGATATTTAAATCAACAACAATCTTTTTTGCCGCATTCTTAGCAAAACTATCAGCCAATTAATTTCCTATCACACCAATGTGGGCAGGAATCCAAACTAGGGGAGCAGCGATCGCTTGGATGCAGGGCCTTTTAATGATGAACTTGGCGAGATGATTGGTTACAGTGAGGTGAGGAGAGGATCAGACGCTGATGAACTGCAGCTGGGCATGTGACGCAGCAGACGGGTGGAGCAGGTGAGGAGGGAAGTGTCTTCCAGTCTGAATTTACGCCTAAGACACTCCCACTTCAGCACGTCTTCACAACATTCATGCCGTTTACAAAAAAGAGTTGTAAGACTGGAGTATCTGTGGCATCTAAAACAACATTTCCTTGATGAATGCTTTTTTAATCCAAAAATGACTGGACTGAGAAGTACAGTTGGAACCAAAAGTTTACATACACCATATAGAAAGACACATGTATTTTTTTTGACGCGGTCTGACATGAAGTCAATATAAACCTTTCCTGTTTTAAAAAGTTTTCTATTTGTTAATTTCTATTTGTGCCAGAATAATGAGAGAGAGAATTTTTAAGGCAATTTTTATTCTTTCTGAAAGTTAAAAGTTTAAATTCATTCAAAAAAAAAAAATTAGTATTTGGTGCCATTACCCTTAAACTGTATGACTTGAGTCAAACAGTTTAAGGATATCGTTCCACAAGCTTTTCACAATAGTTGGCAGGAATTATGTCCCATTTCTCCTGACAGAACTGAGCTGAGACATGTTTGTCATGCTGCCTTGCTCGTGCCTTTTTCAGCTTTGCCCATAAATGTTTATATAGGATTGAGATCAGGGTGTTGTGATGGTCACTCCAAAACATTGACTTTGTTATCCTTGAGCCACTTTGTAACCAGTTTGGCAGTATGTTTAGAGTCATTGTCCAACTGAAAGACCCATTCACGCCCAAGCTTTAACTTGCTGGCTGATGTCTTGAAATGTTGCTTCAGTATTTCCACATAATGTTTTTTCCTTGTGATGCCATCTATTTTGTGAAGTGCACCAGTCTCTCCTGCAGTAAAACAACCCCACAACATAACACTGCCACCCCCGTGTTTCAGTCAAGTTCATGTTTTCAGGCTTACAAGCCTTTTTCCTCCAAATGTAACAATGTTCATTATGGCCAAATTTCAGTTTCATCAGACCACAGGACATGTCTCTAAACATGAAAGTCTTTGTCCCTGTGTGCATTTGCAAACATTAATCTGGCTTTTTAGGTATCTTTTAAAGTAATGGCTTCTTCTTGGCAGACTGGCCTTTCAGCCCATCTTGATACAGAACTCATTTCGCTGTGAATAATTAATGACACCAACTTCACCAGGTTTCTTACTTGTGTTCTTGGGTTGATGTGCACATTTCAGTTCATCTGAGGGACACACAACCTGTCTCCTTCCTGAGCAGTCTGATGGCTGGACGTTCCCATCTTGTTTGTATTTGCATATAATTGTTCATACAGATGAACAAGGAACCTTCGGGCATCTGGAAATTACACCCATGGATGAACCAGACATGCAGGTCAACAATTCTCTTCCTGATATGTTGGCCGATCTCTCTTGACTTTCCCATGTTGCTACACAAGGAAGCAGTGTGTTTCAGGTGTGTCTTAAATCACATCCACAGGTGTGTCTCTACTTAACTTAGATGTTAGCAATAAACCTATCAGAAGCTTCCAAAGACATGACATCCCCAATTGTTTAAAGACATAGTAATCTTATTGTATTTCAACTTTTGACTTTGCAGAAAGTAATAAAAATTGGCTTTAAAAAATCTCTCTCATTATTCTGGAATTTAGCAAATAGAAAAACATTTTGGTAAAACTAATTGACCTAAAATGGGAAAGGTTTGGTCTGACGTGAAATCAATCACTTTTCGCATTTCAGGTCAATTAGGATCACCAAACTGCTTTTCTATGTTTTTTTATATAATAACCCCACCCCCACTCATATTTAGTGCTTGTAGTAATCTAGATGTTTCCTCTGATTGAGGCCATTTGTCCCTTTTGAAACAGATAAAGATCTTTTTCTCAAGCACAGGATGTCTCTTTGCATCAGTTAGGGTTAAATAGTTCTCAGCTGAAACATAATCAACCATTTATCCAGTGGGAGGCTTAAACTATTTGCTTAGTTAAATCCATGCTGCAACTTTTTCTTTGGCTTTAATGGTCTGAAATATTTGTCAGGATGGGAGACTGTGAAGAAGCCAAGATTCGGCGCAGTCTGCTGGCTTCTATAGATTTATTGTTTTTTTGTGTACAGTGCCCTGAGACAACAGTTGTTGTGACTTGGCACTATATAAATAAACTGAATTGAATTGAATT
>JAUBOC010000002.1:8526158-8536771 GCA_032275365.1 Anablepsoides cearensis
ATATTTTTTGTGGAGCAAAAATACAACAGAAAGTTGTGCTAAAGTTAAAGCTTCTTTGTTTTGTCATCGGCACAATGTAAAGCCTAGAGGGTCACCACAGGCAAAGTGAGTACTTTTAACAGGATATGGTGGATGGTGCAGTCATATGAGTGGACAGAAAAATCAATAAATAAAAGCTTTTTTTATAATTAGGAAAAAAAACTGGTAGACTTTACTTCTAAATTTAGCATTTGCTTCCTCTCTGAGCTACGGTCCTTTTCCCCCAGACACATATTATGATTCACGTCCTCTGCCAGCGTGAGCATCACAGTTTCTGATTGCTTCTGCCACTTCATTTGTCTCATCTTCCTTGTTGTTGATCCTTGGTGACTTAAGAAGCGGGCTCGGGAATATTACACTCCAGAAGAGGGGGCAATAAGGAAAGCTTTGCAACAATGTCTCCCCCGGGGACCTATTTTGCCCTGCAGGTGGATGGTGCATCAGGAGGAAGAGCTATCCATTTATATCACTTAATCCAGATGACACACTATTAGAGCACTAGACAGGAGTAAAACACACACACACACACACACTTATGCCGGGCAGTGAAACACACTTAGAGGCACAGACTTACATAGCACACTCGTAAAAAAGCGTATCTATGCCTTCACCAACAAGTCCTCCAATCCATTCAGCCTGATTGCTCGTTTGTTCGTATTGTTTAATGCAACCCAAAGGGGCGTCTTTCAAAGCGGTGCTGTAAGGAAGGCAGCAGGAGGTATTTGCGCAAATGGTCATATCGTGTTTGTCGCTGCCTCAAAAATGTGATTGTTTTCACAGCAAACATTGTTCTGAAATGTTTCCTTTAACAAGCCACAAAGAGAGGACGGCACCATAACGTGTCTCTTTCAATCACAAGTCGGTGACATGAAATAAGACAAAATGAATATTCTTTTTACCTTTAGGCAATAAAACTAATATTAGAAAGGACCAAAAGAGGTCAAATGACCTTTAGACATAATTTTAGATCCTTCTTTTTTTTTTCTTTTTTGTTTTTTAGAGGGTCTGTGTTATTTTTGAAGTTATTTAGCCTACACACTTTTTATATGCTCATGCCAAATAAATGTGCTATGAAAAAAGGGGAATAAATTCATTTGTGAATTCACTGAAATAAAGATTAGATCAATGACACTAAATAAACTCAGAGAACTGTTTTCTACACAACTTCACTGTAAACATAGTGTTACCATCAGACCGTTGTTCTGGCAGTAGTCCCCAATCCTGGTCCTCTAAGGCAGTGATTCCCAACCAGGGGTACACAAGCATATTACAAGGGATACGTGGAAAAAATTCCCAGGTGTATAAATAAATAAATAAAAACAGGACTGAGAGGGCCCTATGATTTCGGCAATGCTGGAAAGGCAAACGGAATCACGAAATTGACATGGAAATTGATGCGGAATCTCACAGAATTTGCTCATTTGGGGTATTCTGGGATGTATTCTGGACAATAGTGTATTTTGGACGCTGCTGTTTTCTGCACCTGCCATTACCTGGTTCATTTATTTAATTACTTATTCACTTTCAAGGCAAGATTTTTAGCTTTATGTTTAATTTGAGTTGAAAAAAAAAATGCCTGAGAATTAAACTTTCTAGGAGGTAAATTTTTTTTTTTTTCATTTAATAATCAGTTGTCGTACATTATAGTTTTGGAGAATCATCATTACGTTTGACTGAAGGGGTACTAGGGGTATGAGAAAAGGGCTAAGGCGCTGCACAAGTCTAAAAAGGTTGGGAACCACTGCTCTAAGGCCTCTATCTTGCATGGTTTAGAGATTTCTCTGCTTTAGCACACCTGGTTTAAATAAATGATTAACAGACAGCTTAAACATGCAGGACAGTGACCCTCAAGGACCAGGTTGAGAAGCACTGATACATACTGTACGTTGATCACAATCAGCTCTAAAACGGTTCATTAAACTTCAGACCAGAGGTCTTCAGCCTGATTCAAAATATTAAAAAATTACAGACTAAATATGTCATTAAGTTTAGCAAAAGCCTGTCAGTCAAGTGAGAGGGATTCTGATAAAACCTTTTGTCCAAAAAGGACAATAAAACATCCATCAATCCATCCATCGATTTATCCATCCATTCATTTTCTGCTTCATGGAAGATAGTGGTGTAGTTTACAAACTGTGTGGTGTTTACATGTTATTTGTGTGGATTTTCTCCACTTATCCGGGTTTATCCCACAGACTAAAAACCATGTATGTTTAGTTAAATGAAAACTAATTTTGTCACCAGGTGTGAGAGAGAGAGAGGAAATGATTGTGTTTTCCTGGGATGGACTTGCCACCTCTCCACGATACACTCTGCTCCCTGTGACCATCAGAGACCTGCTGTGTTGGTGGTTTTGTTTCATCGCTGTGTCTTTCAGTAATTTGTGGCACAACAAATATCTACCGTCTGCTGTCTAATCAAGGCTTAAACTAGGAGAACAGCAAGATGCTGACATCTTGTTGCAGATTACAGAGAATTTGCACCGTCCTCACGGGGCTGCGTCAATCTGCTCTACCATCACAACTAGTTGGCATGCCAACCAGAAGATCTAAGGTATCAGTGCTGGCAATAATTGAGAATCTTACAACTCCAGAATAAATAAAACAAACAAAAAAACATTGTGGAAAAAACATGCGTTGATTTAACTTGAATGTTTTTTTTTTATTACAGTCCTTCTGTCGTCATATCCTGAAATATTGTTATGTGTTAGTGTGTCGCTCCCCACAGTGGTCGACAACATTGTTCATTTACATGGACTTATCAAACTCCAACATGCACAAAATGAATGAGATTCATTCATGCATAATACATTCCATATTCATCCTGACTGGAACCATCATTTATTTATCCGACCACGCCTCTGGCATTTACCAACCTCTTGCCGTCGCAGCCGGGCCTGAGCCCACTGTCGGTCAAATGACATTCTTGCTGCCTTTGCATAAAAATATCACACAGGCAATTTAACTATTTGAATATGGTGCAGCCACACAATCAATATTCACCACTCTGTGTTTTCACGTGGCATTTAATCATACTAATGACTACTTTTAAAGTGGTAGGTGAAGCATAATCACTCATTTCAAATGTTACACTTCTCAGTTTGCTTCAAATGAACAAATTGACTCTACGCAGTGAGCGAGGCGGGACTATGACCTTTTCTTAAACAGTTTCAAAGCAGCCAAGCTGGGTACAATTGAAAAAAATAAGAAGCCAGCTAAATAGGCAACCCTTTTTTCCCTGACTGTACTCCAAATAAATATTCATGTCCTCTCTATTTTTCTCTCATACGAGTCTGAATCTACTTCTAGGAGACTCTAACCAATAAAACCTCACCCTCATAAGTCTTGAGGGGAAGACAGGCAAAGTTTGGGGAAATTGCTGCATAGAGAAAGCAATATATGGATTAAATATAAGAGAGTCCGTCGGGACTAGCTAAGGATATTGCCTGCTTAAGGCCCTGATTTTCACTCAAGATATACAGAACAAAAAAGGAGCTGTTGGCTACACACATTGGTATTCATGGACGGATATTTTCAAACTACAATGATGAATTGTTAGGATTAAACAAAGCTGAGTGGGAGATTGTGGGAGAAATTATTTTAGAATGAAATCTTCCTCAAGAATGACAAAATACTGTCAGGCAGATGAGAAGTTAAAAAAAAATCTCTTCAACTTCTCTCTGCCTGACCCAACCATTCCCTCCACTGGAGCGCCTTCCTGCTTCAGTCCTCAAACACAAATAGGAATTTATTCTGACAACCTGCAAAGGTTATAGTTCTGAGTGACTCAAGAAGGGGAGATTAGGTATTTTGGCTGTCGTATTTTTGAGTAATGGTGGAATCGAGCGAGAGATGGAGCGACAGATATGTTTAATAATCAATCCATGCTCCGGCCCTCATCTATGGGGTATGATTTAGGACCACAAGAACCAGATCTTGGATCCAAGTGGCTAAAATAAGCTTCCTCTGTAGGGTGGCCAGACACTGCCTTGAGGGCCCTGCATGCTCCATGCGAAGCAGCAAAATCCCCTCTCAGTGTGGCTCTTGCCTGACAAAAATCCCTTCATTTTGTCGCAGAGCAACTTATCAAGCCCAGGCCAGAGTCAAACCTTTTCCTGTTGGTGAAAGTTTTGAGTGATTGGTCAGAGGTTTGTGGGCCTGTTTGTTCATGCAGAAAAGTGCTCAGACACCAATGGTGGCATTTTCCTTCAACTACCCCACTTCAAGAAGCCAGTTGTTGTGCGTCCAAACAACACAGACGGTTTTGAGGAGCAGAAATTACGTCCATCTTTATGACTCTTACAGACCCTTATGAAGATAATCAAATGGCCAAAAACCAGCAGATCAAGATAGCGAAGACCCTGATATCATTAAACATTACAGAAATCTGAGTGGCCACTCCAACAATAAATTAATGAATGAATAAAAACGAGCTGTGATGTGTTTCATGAACTATGAAAAATGTGCACAAAAAGGAATATTTCTGAACCACATGACCAGGAGTCGATTGTTTGGCTTCAGACTGAGTGGTCCTTTAGAGATCAGGTGAGGAGCACCGTCATCCAGAGGGGGCTGAGGAGGTTCAGACATCTGATTAAGATGACTCCCTTTGGAGGTTTTCCAGTCATGCAACACTGAGGAAGAGACCTTGGAGCAGAGTTGGAACATACGGAATATATTATAAATCCCTTCCACCCAAGAGACAACTTTAGAACACCAGGAGAAGCTGAAGGGCTGGATAGAGTGACGTTTTCCTCTTGGACAAGTTGTCTTCACGACCCAGGATCTGATCATTTTAAAATGGGAAGACGAATGTGAAACATACATATATTTACAGCTCTGAGCTTCAGATCAATGCTCAGGCCTGGACGTTTGCAGCGGTTAGGACCAGAAACCTAACTTGGCTTTGAGAAAAAGAACAGAACAATCAATTATTAATAAGAAAGGTATGACAAGGATAGTTGGTCAAACTGGGAGGAAAGTACAAATTATTCGTCTAGATTTCAATTTTTAGTGATGTCTGAGTAAACTTGTGGGCTGTGACGGAATCCAACCTATTTGCCGGTGCGTTCAGACTGTTGGAGACGCGTCGTGACCTCCGTGTGAGCTGTCACAGCCACTTACGCTCGCACACTTTTATCACAGCCAGAGTTGAGCTCCACTTAAATTCAAAGCTGAGTCTGAGAAGGGAGATGAAGAGTATCCAATTACAGTGCTGCTGGAAAAAAGAAGAAGAAGAAGAAGGTGGCAGGAGGAGAGAGTATATGAAATCAGTGGGATGCAAAAGTTTGGGCACCCAGCTGAAATTGTTTTTTTAGACTCCTTGACTGAGTTGAAGTTTTGTCAAGTTTAATATGAGTTAATGTTTTTCACAGATGTTGGTAAAATGAGTATAGTCCAAAATAATTATAAACACTACAGCTTTTTATTAGAACTGTATGGACATAAACAAAATGTAAGATTTGTCAAAAAGTAGCTACAAGAAGATGCTGCTTGCAATGGCACCTTTATTATCATTGCTAACGCTAACGAGTTTAAGCTATCTGAGGAAAAATAATCCTCTTTGTGAAAAGCACCCCGTTGCGAAAAAGATGGCAAGTCAATTTATCACATAATAGTTAAACCACATACCCATAATTCAGCTTTTCCTAGTCGAAAAGAACATTTCACTTATCCAGCCTGACATTCATCCTTTCCGCAGTGAACATGTCAGATATCTTAGATGTCATTCTTCCTAAAACAAATGACTTCAGTTTTCACTTTCGTGTGTATTGGGCTGTCAGTTACCTACAGCACATTCTTTTTTTATCAAAACTGATTTTAAAGGCAGTTTTATTCAAATACGCTGAATGAAAGTCAAACATTTAATTTTAGAGCAACTGAGCAGAATTTTGACAGCGAGCGCTCT
The DNA here is from genome assembly GCA_032275365.1 of Anablepsoides cearensis. Taxonomy (NCBI): domain Eukaryota; kingdom Metazoa; phylum Chordata; class Actinopteri; order Cyprinodontiformes; family Rivulidae; genus Anablepsoides; species Anablepsoides cearensis. The sequence goes on from JAUBOC010000002.1 coordinate 8,532,105, forward strand.
CTGTATGACAGAAAACATTCAAGGCTACAGCACCTGAATGTCCAGGTCTAAACATTATATTATATTGTTTTTGTGAAACTCAAATTAAATAAATGAGGCACAGAAAAAAATGCTGATTGGGTTTTTCTGGCCAGAGTTTGTTAGGTCCAAAGACTGTGATGGGCTAAAATAATATACCTGTTTGAAAATTGATTGATAAGGCCTTTATTGTCATTGTACAGAGCACAATGAAATTACAGTTCAGAACACCCATTCAGAAGAAGACAAAAACATGACAAAACATAGGAGAACAAGTGCCCTGGGTCATTCAGCCACACACCCCCGTACTGAACGAGGGTCATCTTCATGAAGACATCATGAGGAGGCGCTACCCTTAAAAAAAACAACTAAAAACCACACAAGGAAAGTTGAGGGAAAAAAACAAAAACATCATATTATGTATATGTATATACATCATATTATAATAAATATTAATCTATAAGAGTCTAACATTTTATTATCTATTTAGACAATATTTTCTACACAGCAAAACTATTTTTCTCCTGTGTAAACTACACTGTAGCCACAGCTGCCCTGGGGCAGACTGACAGAGGTGGGGCTGCCATACTGGACCACTCTGACCACCATCAGTAGGTAAGGCAGGTGAAGGACACAATTGAAACGGCTGGATGGGGGATTGAACCAGCAACCTTCTGGTTCCAGGATGACTCCCCTAACCACTCTACCACAGCCGCCTAAATATTAAATGATTGATGTCTTGATCAGTTACTCAGTACTTGAGTAGCCTTTTTAATAAATACTTTTTTAGTCTTAGTTGAGTCATTTCTTGGGTGGCTACTTTTTACTTTTACTTGAGTAAAAATATGTTGAAGTAGTGCTACTCTTACTTGAGTACAGTTTTTGGGTACCCACCTCAGATTTTTAGTTATCCTGTAATAGTTGAAAATCATCGGAGATTTCATAAATTTTTTCATTATTAAATTGTAAAGGCTTTTAGTTTCACAGTCTTAGCAGATTAATAACATCTCAGGAATCTCATTTCAACAATCTTCCATTTTCTCTCACCTTTGTTTTCCTCCTCTCCTGATTCCCACAGAAGCCACACCACTGCTCATTACAGCCACCCTCCTGTCCAGAAAAGTGGAAGCCATTGGCTTCTTTTCTAGTTTATTCCCATCACCTCTCTGTTTTGCCAGCTCCTTTAAGATAATGCCCATTTATCCCGTCGGGTGTTTACACAAGCCTTTCGGGTTAAGTGACTCGCTGAATGACAGCAGCTTCCTTTTATTCAAGGAAAATTGGATTCATCAGCCTCACCCTAATGGCTGCTTTCAAGCTACTGACTCCACTCCATCTGACACGTTATTAAGTGTTTGTGGGGAATTTATTTGCATGTGTGCCTAGATAAAATGTATCATCTGACAATGGAAAAGAATATGATGCTGATTTTATAACCCTGAACTCACTCTCTATTTCCCCCATTATAAACTACAGCACCATTTTATTTAACATGTGGATGTTTTGCACATTTTTATAGTTTTGCAAAAGGAATGCAAGGACAGAAGCCACTTTATTTAATAAAAATATGTCTTTGCCTCTAACTTGACTCTTGTTTGTATTGTTCGTACTCAGTTTCAACCTTTGAATCAGCTTCAATTGACAAAAAAAGGACTCGTTAAGTGTTTTTCTAACCATAGGAAAAATATATAGCATATAGAGGTAACAGGGTAATAAATGAGATGGTGGAGGAAAAAAGCAACGGAAACAGCAAAGCTGATTGCATTTTTCTGTACTCAGAAGGTCAAACTGGCCAACCATTCATTTAGATTTCATTGAAAATGCATCTTATTAACATAAGTTTGTTAAAAAGTCATGCTATATGTCCTTCTCTGCGATGATGGTGACAAGAAAAACACAAGTATTTTTTATTCAAAAGATTATTATTTCTACAGATATAGTTTTGCTTTAAAAATGGCCTATATCATAAACCATAAACAGGACAAATTTGGTAAACCTCCTTTAAAGTGATGTCAATCATGTTGTTGCTTTTAGAACTCATCAAACTGATTCTGCCTGCTCTTGTTGCCTCACCATCAGCACCCCCGGTCCAATTCTCCTGGACCACATCATGATGCAACTGCATGTATCATGTAAGTGGCCTGAACTTATATAACGCTTTATGAACTCCAAAAGTGTTTACACTACAGTAATTCACCCATTCATACACTGATGGTGGTAAGCTACATTGTAGCCACAGCTGCCCTGGGGCACACTGACAGAGATGAGCTTGCCATGCACTGACACCACCGGACGTACCCATACTGTTCCTGACTGCATCAGTCCATTCAGAATTCTTTGGACAAACTGTCCTGTCAGTCAGAGGAGGACACTTTTGGATAGTGTTGTATAAAGTACCACAAAGTGATACTTGAGTAAAAATAAAAGTATCTTACCAAAAATTACTTTGGTAAAAGTTAAAGTCTCCTTTAGGAGTATTACTTGAGTAAGAGTCTTAAAGTATCTGATTTTTTTTTGTACTTAAGTAAAAAAAAAAAGTTAAATTATTGATTTAAAATAAGCAGTTAGATTATTCGTAAAGACATTTGTTAGGAGGTGACCTCCCCAAAAAAAGGCAGAAATGACTATATTGTATTAAAATAATTATTTTATGTTAAATTTAGGATACAGTAGTCCAGCTGTTTCAGTTTATATACATATATCAAGGGTGCCAAAACATTTTCTCCAAAATTAAAATCTATCTGAGGGCTGCGGCCAAATGCAATAATATAGTTCATAAAATACAAATACTTCTTAAGTACAGTACTTTTATTTTAATGATTATGTCCTGCTGGAGTGTGACATGATTTGTTTGTGTACAAATTAATACAGTATCAAAATTTTATACATTTATACTTCTCATTCAACCACAATTAAATTCACTCTATCTAGGAGGCACAATTTATATGGATATTTATTTTTTTACAATAACAAGCTGGAATGAAAACAAGCAAAAATGAAAAAAAAGTAAATACTTTCTACTTCTTGCCTTTTTTTAAATGTAAGGAGTAGAAAGTACAGATCATTGTGTAAAAATTTAAGAAGTAGAAGTAACAAGTAGGCTGAAAAATAATTACTAAAGTAAAGTACAGATACCCCAAAATTCTGCAGTAAAAGTATTTGTACTTAGTTACTTTACAACTCTGCTTTTGGAACTGTCTCCCAACCAATCTAAGAGAATGTCCTAAATATTACACATTTAAAAAGCATCTTAAACAGTTTCTTAAAAGTTCCATTTACTCATTGAATAATTTTATTGTTGGGATGTCAATTGTCTGAGAATGTGTCTGCATTTTGTTTGATATTGTATATTGTGTATCTTGTGTTTTATTGTCTTCCTGCCTCAGGACTACAGATGTAAATTAGCAACTACGCTATAATCTGGCTCATTTACAGTCTATACAGAAGTAAACGATTGTTCATTAATGTGACTGAATTATAAATAAATATAAAAAATAAGAAGACACACAGAGGTGGAAGGTAGTTCTGACTAACACCTTCAGGGACCACCCAGCCGCGGGGTACTTAAGTCAAAAAAACCTAACTGGATTCTTTAAACTTTGTGTTTTTTTTAAAGACCCGTGAGCTCTTTTATCTACATACAGAGGAGGAAATAGACAAAGTATTCTGCACAGAGAGTGGCTAAAAGTATGCAGCAGCCCGGATACAACCACGATAAGAGTCAGGATATCAGTTTAGTAAATTATGTTTTGTTTGAATGTAAACTGGGGATAAAAGTAGCAGACATTATACGATTTATTCTTCTTCTGCTACCTTTGATTTTATTTATTTACTCCAAAAGCGCATTTGATCGCGATAAGAGAGCATCTCCTTCTGTGACTTCTGAGGGAGCATCAACATGGAAATGGCTCTTCATCTATTTAGTGGTAGTGTCCTCTGAACAAGGCAGTTCTTTTCTAAAATCTGAACAGACAAGTCCAGTCAGTTAGCTCAGACCCTGCGTCACAGATACGTATGTTGCCACCATGATGATAAACCGCCTCACTATGAAGGTTTCTACATGAACCAGTCGTCCTCCATGATCCTTGATCATAATGGATCTTCGGCTGATGAAACAGGGTAAATACTAATGGTCATTCCTGAACAGTTTTTGCAGTACAGCTGGTTGGTGAAAAGAGATTGTAGAAGTACACTACTCTGGGTTGAATGTTGGGACAGGAGCTCCGTGTGAGGAATGCCTTCGTTATCTGTGCCCGCTACCATTTTGGCAGCGGTTAGATTTAATTTAGTTTGAGTGAAAAAGGGACCAAAACTATTCATTTTGATGGAAGGTGGAGATGGAGATGGGAAAATAGAGAGAAAATGGACCTTAGTGAGAGAAAATAGATTGTGCTGCCAAGGAACAAGATAAAAAAAAGCACATAGATCCATAAACTGGACTAGATTAGCCAGATTGTCTACATTTGCTCTAATTCCTGTACAATCCAAACTACATGTGTGGACTTTAACCTCCGGAAGCTCAGGAGGATGAAACCTGTGTTAGTGGTATAACGTTCAAAGCAGGTTACAAACATATGTCTGTCTGTCTGTCTGTCTGTCTGTCTGTCTGTCTGTCTGTCTGTCTGTCTGTCTGTCTGTCTGTCTGTCTG
>JAUBOC010000002.1:8560828-8572678 GCA_032275365.1 Anablepsoides cearensis
ATTAATCGATTAATCGAATGGAATAAACTTTAATCTAATAATTCATTAATCGACAATTAATCTAAAGTCGATTAATTGTTAACATCCCTACAACAAATGTATAACAAGAAAACCCTCACTAAAAATCCTATAATTAGACTTGCAGCAAAAAACAATAAGTCAATTTTTCATTGATCTTTCCACACCAAAGTCAAAGAATATGGAAAAATTAAATTCAAACTTAAATTTCTTTGCTTGAAATTTATCCAAATTCTTTTTTTTTTGTTGTTTTTTGAACCCTCAAATGTTTTTAATATTTGCTTCAGAATAAGCCACACAGTTATTTCAATCCCTGTAACAAAATCATTGCTCTGACAGTCGCCACAAGATTTAATTTTTTTTCAGTTCTGTGAACATTTCAGGTCCTTTCTTCTTTTTATATTACAATGTTTTTTTAAGTAATAGACAGAAAAAAAACAAAACAAAAAAAGCCAGAAGTCTAAATAAAACGGTTTTGTCATTTATTACAGAATGTAGCTGATCTATTTTGAGTGGATTAGACGTTCCAACATTATCCCTGTGCCCTCTCTCTCTCTCTCTCTCTCTGTCTCACAGACACACACATTCATCCTGCTAAAACAATTACAGGGAGCTTCCCTCTGTGTTAAAAGAGCTTGTGAGGTGTTCTATTCTATAATTAAAGCTCTCATTGTGCGCGCCCCCACTGCAATGCCCAAAACTGCCAAATCTGCCGCAGCCACTTTGTTCAATGGATGTCAGATCTCACTTTGTGGTCTAGGTTGAGAGAGACCATTATATTTAAAGACCGGGACTATTCAAACATCAGGGACACTCACTTCCTTTCTTCCTTTTTTTCCTCTCGTTTTGACACTTGCCTCCTTGTCTTTTTTTGCGCAGTGACACTTGCTCCGTTTCTTCCTGCTTTATTTCCCCCCACTTTTTTTTTTTTTGTTCTACAGTCTCTTCATATCTCCCCCCACCAATCTTTATGCCTCACATGCTTTCACACTCCATTTTCCCTGCTGGCTCTGGGCATCCCCACTGTGGGGGAACTCTGTCTTTTTCGTCTGTGTGTGGAAAACTGTGTGCGCTAATATTGCCTGCTTATACCCACTGGGTAGGATAATGGCAGCCATCACTCACTGATGCGTCACAAAAACTGACATTTTGCTCTCCTTGCATTGACAAACAGCATACATCCTTCCCCACTGTTCTGTCTCTCGGTCTTTTCGTCTCTCACTCCCTGACTTTTATTTATTTATTTCCCCCCCCTGTGTCTGTCTATCCCTCTGATTCTCTCCTTGTGTCATTTGTCTCCCTCCTGGTTTGTTTTCATCCACACTTAAGCCTTTCAAGCGTGGTATCATAAAACAAACCAGAGGCCATGACCCTTAAAAAAGGATACCACATTTGATTCTAAAAGCTTTACATCTGATCAGTTTACTCTTGGATAAATTATTCAGTCAGGTCTAGAGAAGGAGGACACATTAGGAAGCTACTGTTACATGTTCGTTATCCGACAGGGAATTCTTATTGCGGTGATGGAATTATTGGCAGGACAAATGGTAGATATGTGATCGATATTCTTGCTTTTTTATTCGTTTTACTTGTTTAAAAAGAACTGTGTTTATTTCCATTGTTGGAGCTTCCACCTGAACACTTACTGGATGAATAAGTACCGACTCACTAAACATTTTTTTTAAATGATAAATAAAATTAATCTCAAAACGGTTTTACAATATTATGATGTTTATAATAACATTTAGAGCAACAGCGCATAAAAAAGTATTGTTTTATATGGCTTCCATGATCATATAAAAAAAATCATTTCATACATGCAATAGCATCAAGTCAAATACAGTCTGGTTGGAATGGTTTGAACAGACTTTCACACCCAAAATTGAAAAAAAAAAACTTTATTAATCAAAAAACAAAACACAGGCGTGACAGCAAATTTACAAGCAAACCCACTGTGGAGACTCAGACATGGTTTATGAAAACAATGTTGAGCTGGAGCTGACGGGAGCCAGGTGAGCATAATGAGACAGGAAACAGGTGTGAGTGGGCGTGGCAGGACTGAGGAAAGGTTCTGGGAAAAAGGAACCAATGACACAGGGAACAGAGGGACAAACACAGAATAACTCAACAATAAGGACAAATAACTATTATGAAATAACTTCAAAATAACCTGATACTGACACACTAAAATATATTTTTTTTCTACAGGAATTTGTACTGTATCTGTGGAGATTCTGTTCGTTGTTGCTGCTGACTCTTATTCTGCATCTTCCTGAGTGGCAGGGGCGGAGCCACCTCTACTCACCTGTTCCTCATTCAGCACTAATAAGGCTCCTATAGGTGTATAAGCTCCTGAGAGATAAGCATTCCAGACTGGAACATTCTGTGGCTTCATTTCTTGGACTACTTATCAGCGACTTACCTGTGCCTCCAGAGCTCATCCAGGACTTACCTGAGACATACCAGTTTAGAACCTTATCTTCAGCGCCCACCTCGAGCCTCCTCGTTGGATCAGTCCTCCATCCTGCCACACAACAAACAACTTACCTCCTGGAAACCTTTACCCTTCTATCCAAGCCTCCTCAGTAATTCCTGTAAGACAAGAAAAACAACTATATTATTCAGATTCTAAAGTTTCTTCATCCATTGATCTCCCTGCTGACCAAATTTTTCAGTCTTCCCACAGATCCTCCATAAATATGAACTTCAGTGTTAATAAAGCCACTTACCTTTTACTTATCTCCAGCATAAAGCCTCTTTCATCTGTCAGTTGAACCATTCTGGATACTTACGTTAATAATCCTGAAAGCATCTGGCAACAAAAAGGATTTAACAACATCTGCAGTAATTTAATCTGATTATATTTTCCTATTTTATAATTTGTTCATATATTTTTTTAAACAGACTGAGGTTTGAGGATTATTATTTTCTTTTTGCACTGAGTATTTTCGCCTGTGATCCTGTTTTTTTTCAAGATCCAATAGCAGTAGTACTACATCGTCCTCTATTATCTTTAGAACTATGGTTGTGAAAGTAAACAATCTCTGTCCCCATCTGAGGTGTTAAGTGTATTATTGGTTTCAATATGTTCTAATGAATGTGCTATATCCATCCTGTTTTAGGTAAAAACAGCTTTTTGACCTTATGCTTGCGATTAGTTTTCATAAAAAGGGAATTAGTGAAAGAACTCTCAACAAACAGCAGCGACTCCCTGCCTCCTCCTCTGCCCTTGAGTGGGAGGCGCTGTGAAGAGGTGAGGCTTTGCAATATGTTTTCTTCTCTAAATAAAAGCTGTAACACTATCTGGGATGTCTGTTGGTCTCACACGGTGTAGTAAGCTGTAGAACCTGATTGGTGTAATTGGTTTGCGTTGGGTTGGAGCCCAGAGGCACCTACCTGGAAGTAGAACAGAGGCCAGAAAACTGCTGATCTCTTAGTTAGGAACAACTTATCTAAATGGTTATTTCAGCGGTTTCATAAGAATATTTGTCATTTTCAGTTCTTTCCCATTCTGACTAAATGTTGGGATACCTCTCAGCTATTATTACACCTAATTTTCACCTGAGGATCTGTAAAAATGACTGAGTAGCATCCATTTGTGTGATTGGTAAGGTTGGTCAGGAGTAACCATGTGTAGATTTCCATACCCTGATTACTTTGAGAGTTTCATTAAAAGCTGTCCGTTAGTTTACGAGATATTTTGCTAACAGATAAACAAACTGCGAATTGATCACATGATTGGTTTCTTTTCATTAAAATGGGCTTTAACTACTGCCTATATAATTATGCAAATGAGAAAAGAGTTCAATGTTTTTCGAGTGGAACCGCGAGAATAATGAGAAAAATTTAATGGACTTTCAATTACACTTAAAAACACCCTTTAAATATCAAAGTTCAATGGAAGATAAATAAGAGGGCAAATTAGAAAAGCAAGAAAGTTAAATGTTGATTCACTATGGTTTATAATTTTGAAAACTGCTATGAAAGGTGCTAAAAAGTAAAAAGCTGCATCTGAACATCTGAGGAGAAATTTAAATATTAACGGTGACAAAGATAACAGAGTAAAAGATAACTGCACATTATAATAATTTGCTATAATGAGTTTTTATGCTTTGCTTGTTCAGAGGAGCACCTTTAAATCCGATTTTCTTCTGTAATCCAAATAGTTAAGACGGTACAAAATATAAGATTAGATATATTTGTATTTCTGAATCATGTTGAATGAAACAGATTTTTCACTAAGAAGATCTTTTGTAACATTAATAGCCCACAGGTGGGCAATGCTGGAGCCTTTTCTTACACTAAAGCTGTCTTTAGCTGGTCGCCATCACATATTACTGAATCAATTCTTTGCTCTTTATTGTTGTTTGGGGTCGTATAAAGATGGGAAGGTCTAGCTCTGTGCCAAATACAATCCATTGTAAAGTTACTGGGATTTCAGTGTCGTATAAGGATGCTGACTGGCTCCAAAGGATTGATCCCCTGAGAAAACGGGGCCACACAGTCCTGACTGAGATCCAGTGGCTCTATGTTTCCCAAGACTTTTCTTTGTGTATTAAAAAACTGAAATAAAGCAAACATAAGCGTGAATTAGCCTAGCATTTAATATTGGCCTATACATTGAGTTTCCAGCATTAATAAGTAAATAATTGTTGCAAAGAAAGGTAAAACAAATATGAAGCGGCAATCAACTGACACTCAGATCTTCAAGAAAACCAACATTCTGGCATGCATTTTACTGTGAAACTCAGTTTTTTGTATCATTCATCCAAGAAATCTTCACCTTCTAATCGCTGTCTCCAGAGTAACACAGGCAGTTACCGTTTCACCTGTTATGAACTAAAGAAAAGAAAAAAAAGAGAGCAGATGATTCACCTAAAGCCAGACTGCAATCACTTCTATTCATAGATTAATAACCTCCTATGGTTCCAGTCCTGCAGCACTTCAGTGGGAGGGCGCACTGCAGTGCTTTGCTTTATGCCTCCTGAGCAATCAGCTGAAAAGGGCTGATCATTTTCAAATTGCTAGTTTAGGTGCCATTTCTATGCACACCTGTGCAAAAGCAGACACATACAGAATCATGTATTGACGCTAAGACTTTCAATATTTTGAATGTAAATGAGCTGGAGGCACGGACACTTTAGAAGTTGCCTGCAGGGGTTGTTGGGAGTCGGTGATCTGCAGTCCAGAAATCACAGAGATGGTGACGGCTGGCGTGTCCAGGAGGTCAAGGCACCTGTGGAGACGCCGCACGCTCTCGCTTCAAATGTGACAAATACATTGTGACACGTCGGTGCAAGCTCCACAACATTACCTGCTTTCACTTTTCGGAGCACACCCCCCCCCCCCCCCCGAGACACTCAAACACAAACAGGAAGAGTTTTTTTTTTTTTTTTTTTTTTTTTTTTTTTTATATAAAGGTGAAGGATTCTCACTTTTCTCACAAACATTTTATGAGACACTCTCACTTGTAGGAATAAAATGATTTTCAGACACTGATATGAATATGAATTACACTTAATAGAAAAATGATTATCACTTATTTTTTGAAACCCTTGACCAGACTGGGACCCCCAAACTGATAGAAAGATGGTGCAAGGACCCCTTATACATATAGAAGAGCCAGGCTCTAAGTGAAACAGAGTTCAGCAGGTGCACTTTTTGACTAAACTACATTACTTTATGCCTACATTGAACCATCAATATGTTGGATTCATGTTAATGTTTGTTTAAATACATAGCTTTGAAATAACAAAATGCATAAAAAAGTCTTATTATGCAAGATTTTTTTAACCAAGACCTGATACTTATGTGTCGTGATCAGGGCTAATAGAGAGTTTAGTGCCGTGGGGCTCGGCTTTTGCCCCTGCTGTTGCTGGGTCTACAGTACCCAGTGCAAGTGTAGCCCCTTGACTCCATCCGATCGGGGAGCGGTCGAGGCCACAAAAGTTCTGGCATCTCCAGGTGATGAAAACACTGACATGTTAGTGTACGCTGATGGGTTAAAGGGTCCTAGTCTCTGTGGTTTCAAAGCAAACTGCATCACTGTTACACACCAGTACACTGCTGTGAAACTGCATTAGCAGGATACATACAGGCATAGCCTTCATCTAGAAACCTTGGATAGTTAGGTCTATGGTACAAGGCCTGGGATTGCCAGGGGGCAGACTTCTGTATGATTTGAGCAGCCGCATACTCAGAGCATCAGTGACAAAAGCTGTGAGATACACTGTAATATATCGTGTGCATATCAGGCAGATCTTTCTACAGAAACAGCCTTTCATGATGTTGTTTTGCAAATAGAATGCAGTCTGACATGTGGACAGTATGCGCTTGGCTGCTTTTTGGACATATAGGGGGTATTTGACAATGTACTTGTACATTGCGAGCAGAGCACTTGCCAGCAAAAGTGTGGATGAGACTATCAGTTTTAACAAATAGTCAAAGGTGAGCAGCTCAGTAACAGACAGACTCAGAGGCTGTTGTACAAAAGGTAAGTGTTTTTATTTACAGGTGATGGTTTGCTTGGATCCAAATCCAAATCACCAAGAGGTCTTTGGTGAGTATTTAATCAGGCAAGTTGAAGGTGAGTATTGAGGTGAATAAAAAGATCTGTTCTTACTGATATCAGGTGGAGGCTTGGCATTGAGAGGTCCAGGATTTTCAGGTGGGTATTCACAGGTTTGTCCAAAGCAGGTGAGTTAATTCCAACACAGAGGCAGACAGCGTAACTCAAGACCAGGTGAGGGGCTCTCTTACAGGGTTCCTTGGGATCTTAGGCAGTAGATCGTCCAGGTGGTCCTCAGGAGGCATAAACTAGGAGCACAGGAAAATACAGGAGTTGATATAACTCAGGAAAGTTAAGCTCACTGAGCAGCTGAGTTGCTTTACCTAGGGTAAGCAATGCTTCAGTGAGGAACTGATTTTCTTCTTTGTTTTTTAACGGCAGCTTGCATCCATCACAGTTGCATTACTGCCATCTCATGGACTCATCTAATCATCATCATCATTTCTCTCCCTCTTAAACTTTTTTTAATGAGACCAGTGGTTTTAAAAAACAAAAAATCTTTCCTTTCATCACTATTCAACTGTGTGACCACATCTTTAAAGTTTAATTCTCCACTATTTCCCATTTCCATACATAACAAACTTCTTTGTCTATTGTATTTCCTACAACCAATAAAGACATGTTCCATAGTTTCCTCAATGTTACAGCAATCACACCTACCATTGGGGTGTTTCCCCATCTTAAAAAGTGTTCCATTAAAAAAAACTATGACCAGCTCTTATTCTGTTTATCAGCGAGGAACTGATCTTCTGAGCAGCCTTAAGTACCCAGAGAGCTGATGGTCCAGATCTGCTGCAGCTGCCAGCCAATTAGGAAAACAGGTAAGTATGGGATAAATCTTGAGCCAGCATGAATTGAATTTGAATGTACATAATTTAAAATTGAATGCATTGGTTTGAAAATGAATTTTACTACATTGAAACTGAATTTAATGGTTTGAAACTGAGTTTAAAGTTTTGAATTTGAATTAATTTGCTTTGAAACTGTATTTTGGTCTATTAAAAATTCAGTTTGACTACTTTCACTTTCAGTTCTAGAATTCAATTTCAGTTCTAAAATTCAGATTTTTGTGCCACACATCCGGGTCCTTGAGAAAGCCACTCACGACAGCCCTTGAAATTCTGCTGGTCTGTGTGATGCCTGTGGCATTGAATTAGAGACCTCTTTGCACTACTTAGGTCACTGCGTGGCTCTGAGCAGTTAAAAGGAAAATAATTCTTGGAGACCTTTTTATGGATCCCTAGGTGCTCAGAACACTGAGTCTTTCAAACCATGTGTCCTTCATCCGAGGGAAGCAGAGGTTTGGTTAAAGCTCAGTGTCCTTTTGGAGATAGCAATGAGCCCACCTGCTAACCTGCAAGGCCCTCGCTAATATGAGTTCTTCATCCAACCCCACTCACCATAACAACCATAAACATAAGCAATCTTTTGTGTTTGAATCTGTGAAAATGGTTGGACTGAAGATGTTGAACTACTTTAATAAGAAACCTTTTACACTTAGTTGAATGTTTTCTAGTGATTATCACCCTCAGAACTAAAAAAGCTTGGATCATAGACACACTGATTTGGGAGAGTGGCAAAGTTTAGTTTGTGTGATCCAACTCTAGAAGAGGAATTCCTGAAAAACTGTTCACATCACACAGAGAAAACAGAAGCAGGCTGAACAATAAGAAAAAGCTATGCCAGCAAATAGTGTGATTTTGATGCTGCTGCTTTTAATGGCTTTTAGCTCATGATAACATGGGGGAGATAAACATTTGTTTTTGTTTTGTATTAGCAATTTCCAGTGATAAGGCAAAATTATTTCTTATGACTTCACTTATTTTTGTTATTATGCTATGTGAGAGAAGGGGGAACGAGGATCCTGGCATGAAACAAGTAGAGGAGAAGATCATGATGGAGAGCAGGCAGGCAGGTAAGTTATTTTTCTTCCAGGAATTGACCAGAGATGAGAGATTGCTCACATACAAAAGACCCAGACTAACAGAGAACATGGAGCAATGAGAGGAGTAGGCTATATTTGTCTAGCAAACTTCACTCCAGATGAGAAACTGCCAGAAAATACAAGTACAAGTCAGTACATAATGTTACTAAGATTGGCATTTATTTTAAAGCAGATGCAGACATACAGTATTTATCACTCTGTTTTTCACTTTTTGAGTCATTTTACGATTCTAAAGACATTTTCTCATGCCATGATTTTCCTTATAGCATTAAATTGTGTTTATGATTATCAAGTGGCCTTGTAAAATAAGTGCAACGTGATGTTTATTACTACATAAACATTAAGAAAAGAAGATCTTGACATAAAAACACTTTCAAGTAATACATGGGTCTGCCTATGTGTCTCCTTAACTTTTTTTTCCTTTTTAAATGATCCTGACAGTGGTGGGCACAGCTCAGCTAATAGTGGAACTAGCTTCTCAGTGAATTAGCATTTTTAGCATTAGCTACCTGATTAGCTTCTGCTAAATTATATTTCGATAAGTTTAGATCCACTAAAACATTTACAAGTATTAAACTTCCTTTTTTATGCCATTTATCCCAAATAAAATCAAACCTATCCCCTCTTACAAGCAGTGCAGGATGCGTCAGGCACCGTGTGTGTAGCATGTAGCATCTTTAACAGCTAAATTTCAAATTAAGAGCATCAAAAATAAATAAAATAACATTTAACATTATTTAAATAATGAATAGGAAAAACTGACTAAGTATAAAATATGGCAAAGAAAGAATTTGCTATTTGATGTTTGACTAACTTTAAATGGTATTTATAAAAATACAAAGTTGACCAAGAAGAATAACAAGTTAAACGGAGCGGCTGATTTGCCACAGATGATCTCACGCACCTTCAAAATAAACCAACAGAAAACTGACAGTAGGTTTGCACTAATTTTGCAATCTGTTTAGCGTTAGCAGAGCTGAAATTCTTGTTTAGCGGATTACAGGTTAGTGAACATAAGCTTTTGTTTAGCTGTGCCCACTGGATCCTGAAGTTGAAAGCATCAAATCTGCACAATCATTTGTCGCTAGTCATTTGACAAGTATTAAACTACATACATGGTGTGCAGTTATAATGTATTTTGCCTCGTCATTGAATTTGTTTTGCAAATTTAAACACTTTGCATTACTTATACAACAACTGCATAACAGTATGGACGCATAATTACAAAACTGTGAGAGTGCACAAACACACAACGGCTGATTAATGCCAACAGCTGGCATCACTCCCAATCTGAATTTCATCCTTTGATGCTGTTAAGAAAACTGTGGGTAATTTCACCTGCGTGCCTTCTTGTCCTCGCAACCACCCCCCCACCCCCACCCACGATGCTGACTGCCGGGGAGATGTTAATAATATTTAAAGTTAAATGCCATCTGTTCCCCAAGCCTAACCTGAATACCAACACGGCTGCAAATGTTGCAATTAACAGAACCAAGATGTCAGGAACACCAGAGAGGCGAGCTTAGAGCCTCTTGCTGCAGGAATGAAAAGGCAGATGTGATTTGAGCAGAGATGACTTTTCAGTTTTAGGAAAAAAAAAAAACACTCTTCTTGCCCCTCGTTTCACCACCCTCCATCTGCTCTGGATTGATAGGATCTGGAGGATCATCTTTACTTAGGGGTGGAGTGTTTTGAAACTTACAAGCTATATAAATGCATGTCTACATCGATTTGAATGTTTTTTACACAGAGAACATTCGAGCGTCAGTCGGGTGAACGAGTGGTTTCGCTGTTTTTTTTTTCCAGCAAATTTGAATCAAATTGCATTTGCTCTGCTGTAAACACTCGGCCGCCACAGGGATGATCTGTTCGCGTGCGTCACTGTGTTTGCATGAACATGAGGATAATGCATTTGAATAGTTTGATTAAAAATATAAGACAGGGAAGACATTTAGATTCTGTACGCAACACACACGTGTAGATGCATTTGGAAATGTAATTTATGGGTGGAAACCTTCATACATCCTTGTTTTAAGGTCATTATCTACATGTTTAATGTCTGCTCTGACATTTCCTCCTCTGTCGTTTGGGTTTAATTGTGGATACAAACAAAATGTGGCATTAAGGACAGGACCATCTGTGTTTTATTAGTTACAAAAAGTGATTAGTATTTAGTTGAAAGGAAACTGTGAGCCTTTTTTATGGGAAATTCTGCAGAGTTAATTCTCATGTTTAAAGTGTATATAAACACAAATGAGTGCACATTTTTTCTAATTTGTGTGAGAATTACAATAAATGTATTATTGTCCTCAGCCAAAGAGCGAAGGTGGATGATGTTTTTCTCACGACTTTGAATGTGCGTGTGTTTTGTTGGTGAATCAAATAATTACATTTAGGAGTCAGCCTAATTCAAGATGGCTGCCACAGCTAACTAACTATAATTTGATGTTGAAGCTTAGATTGCTCCCCCACACATCTCAGCAACATTTGAACTGTTTTCTGAATGTTGAAAAAATCACTAGTTAGAGTCAACTCTGACTTTTTGTTAGCAAAATATCTCATGTATTATGGGACAAGTATTTTTTGAATGTACATTCACAGCTGACTAACTTTTCAATTCAATTCAGTTTATTTATATAGCGCCAAGTCACAACAACTGTTGTCTCAGGGCACTGTACACAAAAAATAACAATAAATCTAAAGAAGAAGCCAGCAGACTGCGCCAAATCTTTTGTGACCAACCCAGTGTGTAGTTGAAGAAATGATTACAACTCAGTTATTTTTACAGATATTGTGCTAAAACTTGGTGTGGTAGTGGCTGAAAGTCATCTTCAACATATACTCTGAGGGAAATCTTGCAATATTACATAATATTGTGGAGAATGTTATTTTAAAGGTAATTTCTCAACATACAGTGATCATAGTCTAAAACAATGACATGGGCACTTTAAGGGCACCTTTTTTTAAGGAATCCATTCGTGCATGTTTGTGTGACTAACAATAGTAAACATTTATAAAACAGGTGATATGATACGTTAGACTAAGTTAAAAAAAAAGGTTAGTTAATTTGGAATTGTAAAACATTTTACAAACATTTGCTCTGATTATTCTTTAGAAATATTATGGACATTATGTATGTATGTATGTATGTACGTATGTATGTATGTACGTATGTACGTATGTACGTATGTACGTAGGGGAGAACAAGTATTTGATACACTGTTGATTTTTTTAGGTTTTTATCAGGTTTTCCCACTTGCAAAGCATGTAGAAGACTGTAATTTTTATCATAGGTACTCTTCAACTGTGAGTGATGGAA
>JAUBOC010000002.1:8591026-8604110 GCA_032275365.1 Anablepsoides cearensis
CAATGCATAATAATGGCTCCTGTGCGGCGCACGATAAGTCACGTGATGTCCAATCCAGTAATATATATCAATGGTCTGGGCCTCTCTGCTCAAGCTGCTTCCTCCACAACTCAGTTTGGAATAAGCAGAAGTTACTGGATGGATTCTTCTTGTCTCTGTTGGTTGCCAGTTTTGAGAAATATATGTCTCTTTTCTGCTACATGTAGTAACCTTTACAGAGAACCAAGTTTGGATTTAGAAATAGTTTTTCTTTTTACTTAAATAAGTCCAGAAAACAGGGAGTGTGCTTGTGTGACTATTGTGCGTGGCCGATTTAGGCAAGCTGTGTGTTCAGGTTATCTACATGCAATGATATGGCCTTCAGCGGGCCTTCCTCTCATTTAATTTATACAAAGGTCAGACTTCAGATCATGCCCGACTTTGGTCTCTGCGTGGTTACTCTGCGAGCAAACCTCCATCTCTAACTCTATTTTTCTTTTCTTTTTTTTTACCAGGTAGCCTTACAGGCAGTAAGAAAGTTTTTCTGGAAATGCGATAAGACCAAAAGCCTGGGGTTCATTTTGCAATACATACTAATCACCTAGATGATGTTCTTCATTCATCACTGATAGAACCTGTATCTATGAGCAGTCTGCTTTATCTCCCTGCCTGCCTCCACCCTTAGGGTTGTGTCAGTCCTACGATACACTTGAACATATATAGTCATGGTGTGGTGTGATGAAGTTGGAAATAGACATATTTTGGTGTGTGCTTTTTTTATTCCTTTGGCTGTTTTGGCAAAATCAAACCCTCTTCAGCTCCTGTGATGCTTCTGTGCGTCAAAGGAGCAAGTATTCAGTGCATGTATTTGGTCAAGGATGGCTTTCTACATTCTTCCTCGCTTCTTCTCACCTGCTTCAGACTCTCATGATTATCTCACTATCTCTCTCTGACAGTCTGTTTCAATTGCCTCCTTATCTGCATAATTGTACTATCTCTATGCTTGGAAACAAACTCAGGTTTTTAGAGCTTTTGGATAAGTCATGCTGCTACTTCAAGCTCTGATTTGATCTCCATCACTAACAGTGTTGTCACTGACTTCAGAAGAGTATGAGGTGATTATTATCACCTGCCTTTTGCTGGCAGGCAAGGACGTTTTCACCTGTGTCTGTCTGCATGTGTGTTTGTTGGTCTGTTGTGTTAGCAAAATGTCTTATGAACCAATGGCTGCCACAACATTCAAAACAGAAACACTTTTCTATCTGGGCTAAGACTGGCCAATCAAAGGCAGCTCGTCCGGACCACTGTGAGTCAGCTTCCATCAATATCAACAAAACCCCTAATCTGTGCCTGTTGAGTTGTAAATGTGGTTTGTCCCTGTTTCACTATTTAATCGTGCTGTTCTTTTCTTTTACCAAATGAAAGCCTAATGGTGTAGTAGCTAGCTCTAGTGTTAGTCTGATTGTTAGCATTTTATTAGTACTTATGTCTCAGTTTTAAAGAAATATTAACCCCATGCTTAGTAGCTGCATGCTGGAAAAACTGTAAAAGGTTTATTTTAACGTTCTAAAATCTAAGTAAGCTGGGAATATCAAACAATCCTCTTCCAAAATACATGCTAAAATATTTGGGATATGGACAGGATTTAAAGATGGCGAGATTAGCTATAAAAGTCTCTGGTTTGTTTTAAAGATTATGCTATCTGAGTTATTAGATGCAGTTTAGATATTTTTGTTTATCATTCATTTTAAATGACTAAAACCATCCAGTTTAACTCTAAAAGGTTACAAGCAAACTAGCACTCAGTGTAAAATTCTTACAATTCTGGGGGGGTTAGGAACATTTTACGTGCAGAACTATTGACATTTATGATTTTGCATGTGTGTGTGTCTTCGGAAAAGTCAAGGTAGTTGATAATATCAATATAGCTAACAACAACATGTCATTTACCCAGTCTGTAAGCAGTGACAGGTGAGTTACTGTTAAAGAATTGTCCTTGTATGTATACCTCTGATGTGTTGCCATTTACGCCAAACTTCAGTGCAAAATATGATAAACAGTGTTTGTGTATCCCCATTATTGTAAACAACAAGCAGAAGTATAAAACCGACTTTCAATTATGGATATTCAGGAATACTGTGGATATTATACAAGAATTCTGGTTCTTTAAATGCTTTACTTTAATTTACAAACATGGTTTCACAATTTATTTCAGGATGTAATTTCACAGCTTCATGAATACAACTTATACCTTGCCCCAAATTAGCAGCCATGGGCTCCTCAGTGTAGCTATTCATTTTTCTCAAAATTAAAATAATTGATGTACACAAAGTCAAAAAAAAGCTATAATATTAACTTCAGATAGTTGTTTCTTCACTTTGTAATTTCATTACAGAATAAATAACAATTTAATTAAAAACTGACATTCTGCTTGATTGCTTGCTACAGATTGTATGTGCCAAAATGATTAATTTGTTTTTGTGCAAATATGTAATTTCATTAATGCAAGAGATTACACTGATTTAAACAGGTGTTTCTATATAAAAAAAGCATGTTATCAAACTGTAAACTTTAAACTAGTCTTATTATCAAACGATTAAAACACAACCGTATTGTAAAATGTTAAATTTGCCCTTGTATATTTCCCTTTTTTATGGAAAGTGGTTGGTTGGTTGGTTGGTTGGTTGGTTTTACCACTGCGACTCAAGCGATCTATAGTACATGTGGTTTTCCATTTATTTAATAAGTAGTAAAAGTGAATATTTTCCAGCAGTGGCATGCAGACTGACTCACCATGTGCCAGCATCTCAGTTGTGGTTTGGTGATATGAATCAGCCAATAGGGCTCTCTGTAAGCACAAGGCTGCCCTGCCGGCCGGCTGATAAGTGGGCCACACAGAGAAGATGGAACATACTCAGGGCATTCTCCTGCTCCCTCCTTTTTTCTCTCTCTCACTCTCTCTCTCTCACACACACACACACCCACACACACACACAGCTCCTCTCTCATTTATACTCCTCCCCACACACTCCCACCTCAGATTTCATTCTTTCACGTCCCGTTAACGTCTCCTTGTGTCGACGCTGTTCTTTTAAGTCACGGGGGTTAAACCAGAAAAGGCAGAAAACAGCGGGGCACTCTTCAATGCTTGCTCCGCCTTTTGAAGTCGCTCTTTAAAGTTATCCCTCTCGCGCACAGTTCAATTGTAGTTGGCTGTCACCTGTTTCATCCCCATGTCTTTGTAGTGACGCGAGGTGTGTGGTTCCGTCTACGCCTAGAGGTTTCGTCATTTTTCATCACAAACACCCCTACCCTTGTACCCGCGTGCATGATACACTTGATGTAAAGCCCGTGACACAATTGTAAAGCGCGCCACTATATTCCTGTGAGCTCGGAACAAAAGGAGACTTTGTTACCTTTCATCACGCTGTGGTTTTCCTGTCCAGCGAGAGCTCTTTGCTCATTTGTTCTCATCCGACCTTGTCTTTTCACAACATGGCTAATTTCTGCACATAACAGGACTCACCGTCTCACGCTTCTCGCTGTGTGATCATGAAAAATGAATGTAGTTATGCTCACATATTTCAGATGTATTCTCCTCAAAGGAATCAGCCTCCTACCGATTTGTGTTTTACTTTACAGAGGGAGTTGGTAAGCAAAAATATCCCGCTGAGCGATTGCTCGGACATGATCTTAAAGCAGTGATTCCTTAACTGCCTCCATTATCCGTCTCTGTTTCTTCTCACTTCACATTCATTTTCAAAATGAATCTATTCAGTCTAGAATCTTTCATGGCCAACAGGGATGCTGCTGCGTGGGCTCTGGAAGGACAAAATGCCCCATAAAAAACAGAAAACTAATTTAGTTGCCTTTGGCACTGATCTACAAGCTGACCTTATTAGGCGAACCTTGGCCTTTCTGTTCCCGCCTCGGGGAAAGGCGGCCTTCTGTATGGAAGCTAGATTTCAATAACTTATCAACTGAGAACTTGGAGAAAAATGCAGAGCAAGTGAGCAAGCGAGCAAGCGACCGTCTACCTCCTTTCTGCCTCACTAAACAAGAGATGCAGGTCACCCATGTGCAGTGGCACACTTATCTCTCTGCAAATACAAGGCGGCAAAATGCTCTCCTGTCCTGACAGAAAAAGAGTAGGAAATGGATAGGGATGAAAATGGAAATTTACAGCGAAGTCAGTTCAAGATGTGCATCAGTTTAGGGTTTGCATGGAAGAAACCCTGAAAGAGAAATTCTGAGGTATTTTGCGGGAAAAGAAAGCAATGAGACAGAAAGATGGTAAAGAAGAAGTGCAGGAAAAGAATTTTGTAGGCCTGTGATGAATCACACACATGCTGCAAGAGTCCCGTCATTTTGAACTCCTTTTACAAACGATGAGCCACACCTTGCCGCCATGTTTCTCTGCTTTCCTATCACCAGCCTCCCCCCATTCCTCAATCTGGAATTCCTCTCTGTTTTTTCTCATTTACATTATCCCCAGCTTCTTCGTGTGTCTCCTTCTTTTATCTTCCACCTTTATCCTGGCTTGGCCTCTTTCTTTATTGCTTCTCTCGTTTTCTTTTTCTCCTGCTGCTTTTTTTCTTTGACTACTCCCCTCAACTGTGTGTGTCAACATCATCCAGGAGAGCCATGGATGTGCCATACTAATAAGGTTAGCGGGAGCATCTCTGTTTCTTGTGGTGACACCTTTATAAATGGCAGGACCACAAGGCCCTGCTGGTGTTCAATCACCTCTGCAGGCGCTTGGCCGTGGGGAGCTCAGCGTGTGTGTGTGTGTGTGTGAGGGATTGTGTTCAGGAGTCTGTTTGCACGTGCACTTCCTCAGCGGGTCTCGCGGCGGCCGGGGTTTTACGGTGGATCTAGTTGGAGCGGACAACCGCATTAGGGAGTAAACAGGTCTGGAGGCTGAGTGAAGACGAAGGGAAGAAATGACAGCCTTGAGCTCATCTGACCAGTTCTGCCTTGTTATGACTCCCTGATGTGTGCGCCAGGGGCACACAAAACAGACAGTTATTGCTTTGCACCAGCTCTCCTTGTGTTCTGTAGTCTGCTTTCTCACAAGCTCACTTTATGGCCTCCGCTGAGGACTGTTATCTACTTGTAGTACAGGTTTTTCTGTTACTTTTGGTGTTTTGACCAGACTTTTTGTTTAGACAGAAGTGTAAAGCGTGACTCAAAAGTTAGAATTCAGACTTAATTAAATTCCTTTTGTATCTCACCCGTCTAGTCACAGTTATTAAAAATTGAAGACAAGGCAAAGTTGAAAGTTAAAAAACAAATTGTTTTGCTTTACTGATGCAGAAAATGATGTTTAGATGGATGAGAAAAAAAAAGAGGAATCTATGACAAACCAAAGTGTGGAAACGTGGTGCTCTTCTATCATTTCTTTACAAATGAAATATTTTCTTTGGACCCCCAACAAATGCTTTGTCAAGAAAAGTGAGTCAAACATAATTTGGGAACTTGCTGGCCTAAGAATGGGGTCACATGCTGGCATTCCAGATAGGGAACCAAAACCAGCAGCAGCAGTTGTCAACAAATTAAACCCAAATCTGTGCTGATCCATAAAAACAAATCTTAGGACTGTTCTGCCTCACAACATGGACACTGCTTAATGTGGGTCTTATTTGGAACATTTTCCATGGTTGTGTTCTCAGAAAACCACAAAAAAAAATAAGAAAAAAGTAAACAAACAGCACAAAAACAAACAAAAAACACAGTCATTGGCTATAGCTAACATTTTAGCCTAATTTACAATTCAGCAGACAGCACACAGACTGGAATGTTATGAATGACAGGATCATACAGATTATTGGAATAGAATCAGGAAACTGGCGGGTGATAATCTCTCCACAGGCTCATTTTTATTGCGGTTCTCCTTAAGCTGCCAGGAACGTCAAGCCCACAGACGGGGCTCCTGTGTTTGTTTATTTATTTATTTATTTTTTGTGGCACATGCATAGACACAATAAAACATGCCACAGCATTTATGAATGCTGATTTTGCACTGCCTGTCAGCGACGGGAAGAAAACACAGAGAGATAGCCGTGAAAGCCCGAAAACACTTCACCTGTGCGCGCAGGCTGCTGAAACGCACCGTCATCAGTCCTGGCCATAAAAGCTGCTCAGCCAGTGAATGCAGTCTGAGTTCATTCTCTCCTCCGTGCCCAGTCAGAGCTATTTTTAGTTCCCCTGTGCAGCGTGGCTCAACCGACGTTGTAGCTACCTGGATATGAGGGCTTTGTCACTCCTGCAGGCTGGAGCAGCACTGAGCTTGCAAGCTTTACACCTTCCTGCTTCCACAGCTGTAAAAACACCTCCTGCAGTGATGGAAATGAAACGAGATGGACGGGAGGGAGGAGGGCGGGTGAGGTGGGAAGGGGGGGGGGGGATAACCACATAACAGCAAAATATGTTTCAAAGTGTAAATAAAATTTCCATCTAGGAGTGGCAAGACCAATATTGAATACTAATGAGGCAATCTAAACATACAGCCTGTTAAGTTAAAACAATTCCAGCAATTATGGGTTAATTAATTTATCCCAATAAAAAGGCAACCGAGGAATCTAATTTTAGAGCCATAGTTTTAATTAAGTTAACAATTGATGATTGAAGACAGCACTGCAGCTGAAGTAAGAAAATAACACGCGTATTAAAATATGATAATAGCCAGGCATGTTTGTTGGGATGAATTTCCATTAAACTACAGTCGCTGAGACAGCAAAGTGCCTTTTCTTGCATTTCACACGCATTGTTAGTCGCACGCATTTTGTTTTGTTTGTCTTTGTCCTGCAGGTATACAAACCTGTTCCTATTAATTCAGCGTAATGTTATTCAGAATTTCCTAGCATAGTAAACAAATTCTCCAAACGGATTCATTTGAAATGACTGTGCTGCGATCCCATGGTGCATTATGACTGTTTGAATGAAGTCAGTGCCTAGAGAGGTGTTCTGATGGGTTCCCTGTTTCTGTTTGCTATGCTAACGCTGACGTTGTTGTGTCTTACATGTAGCTTCAGCTTTAATCCATTACATCACTCCTCTGCAACAGTTTATCAAAAATACTTTTGAATATTAGTTGTTGTTTTTTCTATTTTGATTATAAGAAAATGAGTTTTAGGTGACTTCATTGAGTAACATTACAGTTACAACCTAACAGTTGCAGGACTATTGCAACATGTTACTCCTCAATGTGTGGTAATTGGCAAGTTATTAACATCAAGACATGTGTCAGAGTGACACAGATGGCAAGGAATGATCGTTAAAAAAATGGCTTCACCATTTTGTTTTTTGTCCATTACAATATGTTGTTGCAAAGCTTTAACATTTTCTATCCAACTTACTTAAATTCCTCAAGTCCTTAATTTCTCTAAAACAAATTACAATGGGGACTTAGACAATTGTCAGTGATTCTTAAATTGACACATTGCACTTTAGTGGTTTCATTTGAGTAAAGAGTTTTTGAGAAACATCTGCTTTAAACATGTCAAAATATAACACAGTTTTGACCTCATAAACGACACTTAATCTCCATTTCACTGTCTTGGTTTTGCTTATATTTGTTGTATGTCTCAACGGCCCTATACAGCTGTCAACACCAAGGTTGATGGGGAAGTAAGTTCCTTTGGCTTTCTGTATAGTAATAGCATATATTCAATATAGAGGCAGAAAAAAAAGATGATCCCTAAAGTGCCTCTGGCAGTGCCTCTGGCTACAGGGCCAACTCAAAAGCACACACACTCAACCACACACTATCTGTGTTTCGCCTTCCACTGAGGAGGAGAGGACCACATGTGTCTCCCTGAATACTTTTCTTTTTACAAAAAAGTGGGACGTGTTTCTAATCTTGCAAGGAAAAGAAAGTCAATTCTACTTTTATGATACAACACTTTAACTAGATGTAAATGTCTGATTCTGTTTATTTCTCTGTTTTGCTTCAACAACTCGCATTAATTCCATTTTTCTCCTTTCTGGCTCAACAGGTCGTCGGCCCCCCGTCTGCAGAGGCATTTAAAGAACGGACTTCCCAACCTACCAAATTCCGCAGGTCCTACGAGAACAGCGAGTTACCAATTTTGCTGGTCCATGACAACAAGGGCAACAGCATTAAATGGAAGGTAGGGATGCTACCTTTGATTTACATTATGTACAGCTAGCTGAGCACTTCACTGCCATACGTGACTTACCTGGATTTACACTGTGTCCACTCCAGTCCGAACATCAGAGGTACAATAGAGCCAGCGACAAACGCTGAAGTCAGACTCAAAACAACATTTGAAACTGCATTGCTGTTGGTTGGTTGTATTATGTGTGTATGCATAGCCATAAATGAAATATTTTTTTACAAGATATATGTATAAATACAGCCATATATTTATTATTATAGCTTGGATTTCAACAAAATCTCTAATGGTGAATTATTTAAAAAACATGGATGTTCATTTTCCTATTGGTTTGGTCTTTGTTGTTTGACTCCACACTTGCTCAGTCTTCTGGCAAAAATAGACTCAGGTTGAGTTTTGGCAGATGGCACATGCCACCACCCTTTGCCACCCTGTGGAAGTAATCTCAATTATCTAATTGACTATAAAATGTTCGTTTTTACTGCTGAGTCCGTTTACCCAGGGTAAATCCGGGGTTACAAATACTTCACTGTCTTTTGACAGAAAGGCTGTTCGGTAGAAGATGGTTATGTGTCAGAACGGGGATGGGATAGGTTCTCTCAGTAAAGTAAATATCCTTCAGGATCACATAGAATCTAATTGGACCTGCTGTAACAAAAAGCTTAAAAACAATCATAGAAGCTGTGAAGACATTATCTGTGAAGCAACACCCAATATTTACTACTGTTAATAGCTGTAAGATGAAACTTTTTTTTTTTCACACAACTTGTTTGCAGCGGTTTCTGAGGACTCGTGGAGTGCCATATAAACACTGATTTTTGGTCATTATCAACTCGACTAAGGTGATGAAGACATTTTTTCACATGCTCACAGGCCTAGTTTGTGCTGTTTTCCTGTAGGAGGCAGTGTAGATCAGCTGACTTGTTGAAGGTTCCACTGGTCTCACAGCACCAGTCACACAACCCATCAATCATAAACTCTATAGGAACTCAGGACGGGCACGGCAAAACACGGAGAGCATTCGTGTAGGTGTGCATGTGTGTGTTTATGTGTTTTCAACTCCCCACAGATCCATTATATTTGACTCCTGACTGGCACTGTGCATGTGTGTGTGTGTGTGTGTGTGTGTGTGTGTGTGTGGGAAGAATTCATTTTTCTAATCATCATATTGCTTTATTTAAACTCCCACTGTGCTGCCAGGTATTCTGTAACTTTACAACTGTCATGCAACAACCACTCCTAATGACATTTCTTCATGGTAAACAATGATAAGCGAATCAAGCAAATTATGCCTCGTTTCTCCCTTTTTTCCCTCACTTGAAAGGGAAAAAGAAAGACGGGTGGGTGGGTGAGTGAGCTCTCCCTAGTTAGCTGTCTGTCTTCAGGTGAAAACACCGTAAAAGCATCTCTGTTTGCATGAATTATTTATGTAAGATGTTCAAATGAATGTTCGTGTTAGCAAAAAAAATAATGGATTTTTTTGTGCTCTGACCATGAAAAAGCACACAGTGAATGGGATGTGGTGTATGAAATTGTTGCTGTCACATCAAGTGCTTCTGTTATACTTACTGATTTCCTCCAATTACTCACACACAATCTTGTCAGTTTATAGTCTTGGGAAAAGGAATAAAAAATAAAAGTATATTACTCAAATTGTGCCTCTTTCTTTGCACTTTATCTGTGAAAAAGTACCTCTGGTATATGTTTTTTTTTGTTCCTATTTGACTGGAGCTGTTGAAAGCGGTCCAGGTAGAAATAGTTTTGTGCTGTGTGCTTGTACATATGAGTGCAGTGTAACATTTTAGTGTAACTGTGACCAGAGTAAGTGGAGAGGGGCTGCTGTGTGTTTGCACTGAGCTGCCCTAGGGGCGCAGGTTCAAGACGGCAGCTCAGGATCAATCCCAGTCGGAGAGCTCAGCCTCCAAGCAAATAAAAAGTCTGTGGAAAGTAAGAAACAGAGCAAGTCTTATGGAGAGAAAATAAACTGTGTGCTGTTTTTTTTTTCTTTTTTTGTGCTGAGTATCCAACAAATTGCATGTCCTGTGATCACATGTTGCCGGTCATTCTCATGTGTACATGCATCTATCAGTATAATATAAAGAAACATTCAGATCAGAAGTTCAGGTTTTCTCCTCCACACAAGCTTCACATGCACATTTTTCTTAGAAGTTCACACTATCTTATCATGAGATAAACAAACAGGACTCCCATTTAGCTGGACAGTTCTGTTCAATCAATACTGGCATATATTGTGAAGGTGCATACAGTTCATTTTCCTCTCTTTCCAGTTGCATATTATCCAAATATACCATACATTTCGTAAGCTAAGTGGTGGAGGGGCTGACCACATTTATTTTATTTATTATATATTAAATTCTAATTTTCCATTTGTTTCCTGGTTCTTCTTCTCGCTAAAGTGACTGAAGATAAATTCTTCCTGCTCGTCCTGCCCCTCCACCACTTAGTTTACAAAATGTACGGTGGAGGTAAAAAATTTTTTTAGAGTTTTTTTACTCTGATATGTAATCATAAAGTACGGGATAAGCTGACTGGACAGAACATCGGTCCAGTAAAATAGATCTACACAGTTCAGCCTAGTAGTAGTAAAGGTAATTTTACTGTTGTCCATCATATTTTACCTACCTTTCACAATGTTATCCTAACCTAACATAATGATATTAATAAAAAATATAATTTGTTGGAACAGCTAATTTGTCTTTTCATGGGTTTAGTGAGCAGAAAAGAAAAGACTGAAAAGACTGAAACTCGCGAGAGAACAAATCAGTGCAGCAAAGTTTTAAAAAAAATTTGCTTTACTGAGGATATACAGAAAATGATTCTGTCAAGCACTCAGCTCGCCTGAATGAAAACCCTCAGGTAGGTTTCACGTCTCTGAACTTTATGTCAAAGTCTCTGTACCAAGTGATAATACAGCGTTGCATTCTGACAAAGGGCTGCAAGAAGAGAGGGGGAATCTTTAAAAATATATATACTTAGCACAAAACGTGAAGATATTTGTGTTTGGTAGATGATTTCTTTGTTGTATCAATGCTTCTCTGCAATACATCTTCTATCGAGCATCTGATTGGCAGCACCTGGGTGTACCAGAAGCTCAAAACAACAGCAAAATAAGCTATTTGACAGAAGATTTGGCAAAAATTTCTTGTTCACAGTCCACATCATCAACTTTACTTCTTATCTAATCTAATTTCCCTCTAAAGTATTTTTGAATTGAATCCCATAAATGCATGTTTCTTACAAATGTGGCACCATTTAAAAGGGAAATTAACAGGCTTTCCAACGGTGTAAGATTATACTGCCAAGAAGCATTGTTACAACAAATAAATAATCTACCAAACACAAATTTCTTTACTTTTTGTGTTACGTTTATATGATTGATACATTTTTATTGTGCTATCGTGCTGCTTTATTGGCATATAATTGTATTTCCCAAGGGCTGCACCCCCAAAGCTAAAGAACACTACAAACACATTTTCCAGAGATAATGAAACGACTGCACTCTGGTGGGTTATATTACATAACTGAGACAGATCCCTCTTTTATGTGTGTATGCTGTTTGTAAAGGCTCTTCTTATGTTGCCTTTAAATGAAGAAATAGCTAGTGTATGTTTAGCTTTGCAGGCTGCCTGTATGTCTAGACAAGAAAATAGTTTTTTATTCTATTTGTTGAAGTTGGTCTATATGCACAATTGACAATCTTCTAAAAAGGATAATATAAGCAACAGAACTTATTTTCCAACACAGCTATGTAATGACACAATTTCTTGTCATAAACACAAAACTGTGCTTGACGAGACGAGTTTTAATCCTGCAAAAAAGTTATTAATAACCCTTGCCCTATTCCATCATAGCCACTTTCTTATAGAAAGCCTGAATTGATTTAAAATGCAAACAATGCAATGGGGATGGACACTTGCAGCTCTGTCAGTTAAGGGTATTTGTGTGCTGGAATATGTTTAGCTTTACAGGCTGTGTATGAGTCTACGTACAGAGGAAATGCAAGCGAACAAAATATCAAGGGCAAGTTGAAAAAGGGAAGGTTGGATCTGAAAGGTAATTTGGCTCTCCAGAGGTAAAAGCCTCAGCTGTAATGGGGCGCTCAGGTAAAAGCTTTACACATATGGGGAACATGTGCGGCAGGTAGATAAGAGCGAGTCGAGCGAGTACCCCTGTCTATTTGTGTTTGTGTGGCTGGGTGTTTGTTCCGGAGCAGGTGTAGGGTTTGCGCGTGTTTGTGTCCTGCCGTAACACGGAAGCCAAAAGCCTGGAACTGCACCATAATCTACTGCGGTGCCCGGTGCCAAAATGAGCGAGATAGCGGGTGAGAGCGGGGTGGAAAGAGGGAGAGAACTCCTCAGGGGCTCGGCAATCAGGAGACATGGCAGACGCTTGGCTTTCAGTTATAATGGATGAGTTGAGGTCTTCCTGTGCTCCCTGTGGGGCTTTGTTTGACTCACCTATCTCTACGTTGTGTTGTGCTCCGCAGGCTTGAAGCCAAACATCATGATACAGAGATACACACGTATACTGTATACCTCACATGTGCAATATACATCCTAAACACTCTTGTTTATTTTATTTCATTGATCGCCCGTCTGCTTTATCATACTTGATCTCCTGTTCAGCTCAGCGTCTCCTGTGCTCCAGGTTGTTTGTTTTGCCCTCTCCATATATCCTCGCTGTCTGTTTCTACAGGCATCCACCCTTTCATGTCACCAATCATCCTCTTTCTCTTGGCTCTTGTGCTCGATCTGTTCCCCTTTGTCCTTTTACAAAGCCAGCAGACAGAAGCAGAAGAGAAAAGACATTTTCAAAAAATATCAATGCAAACCTGATTTTGGCACACCCTCCGCCACCATGGTGGCTTTGGTCTGCAGAAAAAAAAGGCGGGGGGAGTAGGGCATCACAGAGATGGGGGGGGGGGGGGGGGGGGCCCCAACAAATAA
>JAUBOC010000002.1:8618478-8631765 GCA_032275365.1 Anablepsoides cearensis
ATATGTTATCATTGTTATCTTTCCAAAAATGCATTCATGTTTATTACAAAAATTTGATGTCACAGGCACTTTAACAAAGAGTTTTGTGCTGTCTTTGAAAAGTATGAACTTTACAATCTGAACCACGGGGCGAGTAAGTAAACCCCTGCTTGTGCGAGTGATGGACTGTCAGCTAATCTGCTGGAGATAGGCAGTCCGTGCTACTACAGCGATGCACTGTGTACGACCCCCAAACGAGATGGATCAATAAGTCACTGCAATGAAGTGGCACATCGATTACACCAATGACAGGGCATTCACAGGTTTAATCTGGATAATGAACGTAACCTTTTTTATTTTCAGTTGGCTTCTTTCTGCTTGGCATGAACCTGTCCTATAGACCAGCAGGGAACAGAGAGAGGGGGGGGGGGGGGGGGTATTGTGTTTGTGTGGTGGGTTCATCCTCATGTCTAGAACAGGTTGAGAGATTCTTTTACACACGTAGCTAAAAAAACGCAGAAACATAAAGTAGAAGAGAGACGTTTATGTGACACTCTGGGTGTGTGTTTGCTGCACAGCTGTAGGTAAGATTGTGGTGCAGGGGGAGGATCATCATTAGCACACATTCGTATGCAGCATAGAGGGCCCACTGGTGATTAATGCGTGTCATGGTTACCTCGAGGATCTGCAGTCTCTGTGTAGCATTTACAGTGCGCCCTGCTCTTTTTGCCTTCGCAGTTTTTCCCAGGGCTGAACAGCGTCTTCTGCTCTCTCTTTTTGTCCAGCTGGAGTAAAAAAGAAAAGGGGGGCTGCCATTCCTTTGAGAGGCGCTTAATTTGTCTGTGTTAAATTTGTGTTTGTTTTACACTAAAATTAGCATAAATGACGTGACCTGAGGTTAAATGTGCTATATAATGAGAGCTTTTTTTTTTCTAAAATTCCTGAACATTGTTGTAAAGCCTTTAGCTGTAAAACTACAGCAGACACGACAAAGTTTAATGATAACGTTCAGCAAACAATTAAACAAAAACTTTGCTTGCTACTCTTAGTATTTACTTGACTTAAAATTTAATTAGTAATATTTTTTTGGTTTTGCTGGTTAAGCTGATTAAAGTTATTGCTTTTGATGGAACTCTCTTTTGATTGCTTCGCTGTGGTTGTTTTAAAAATATAAATTCTCTCCAGTTACAGGCTGGAAAATAATCCTTTGAAGGCTGGAGTTTTATAACTTAAATAACACTGACGTGATTGCATATCTCACGGAATAAACAGGACATTAATTATGAGTTATAACAGGGAGGTTTTCTCTTTTTAATTTTTTTAAATAAATGTCTTAGCAGGCCAATAAAGCTGAAAACAGACAGTGCAAACCTTATAACAGTACTAGACACTGATAACTATCAATATCATTCAGTTCTCCAGGTACTCCGGTTTCCCCCACCCCTAAAAACATGTACAATATGTTGCCTTCAGGCCCAGGCCTCCCTTGAAAAACAGGACTTGCCTGGCTAAATGACGGTTAATAATATTAATAATAAAATAAAATAAAACTTACTGTTTAAATCACATGCAGTAACACTGAAAGATTAACTCTTCAAAAGGCTATATTGGTCAACAAATATAAACAATGCTGGTTTAAACTCGGAGCTTTTATATTTAGAGTAAACACCCTCAGTGAGAGGCACGCTTGATGTGAAACACATGCTTCACACGCTGCAGTAATGTCAGCCATTTTCTGATTTCAGTGAATTTCATTAGAATAATATATGAGAGTTTCCAGCAGTGCAAACTCATGAGCCTTAAACATTGTGCAGTGATTTCGGCAAGAGATGAAAGGGTAAAAACTGTTACTTTAAAAAATATATATATTTTAGAACGGAACCCCTTTTTTTAATACCTTCCTCCCCGACTGTTACTTCTTCAAACAACATGTGTTTTATGGTTTAACTTCATGTAACTTGTTACATGCAGTTCATTTGAATTAAACTTTTCAAACAGAACCTTCAAAAAAAAAAGTTAATTAGAATTAAATCTCTCTATTAAGTTAGAATTATCTTTGAAGTGATTATGCCTCAGAGAGAAATCACAGCATGGTAAATGTTCTTCGCCATTTATCGCTGAAAAAAAAAAAAAAAAAAAAAAGTCTCTGGGGCACAAAGTGCTCTGAGCGTCTTGTCAAGGGAATATTACTGCAGCGTTATGATGTGTTTTTATTCTGTCAGTCTCACCCCCAAGGGCAGGAACCCCACTCACAACTGCACTGCCTGCTGGCTCACTTTACTAGAAATGCTTTGACATATTCAGCCCGTAGACACAAAGACACACAAACAACAAACACACAAAGGCCAGTGCGCGCACACACACACACACACTCAGAGACACACCCCATCACCTTCAAAAAGTTGACTGCTCGCAGCTGAGCCAAGTTAGATGCTGCTTTGCCAGTCCATCTTTGCTCATTCTCCCCTCCCCTCTCCTCATCTCTTTGACTCCCAAGGACAAGGAGACCCTCTGTACAATGGGACACCATTTATCACCGCAGGAACAATTACTGGAGACGTTTCATTGTCAGAAAATTTCAAACCATTCTTCCCTCATCTCTCCCTCTTTATCTTCCTCTCGCTCTCTCCCTCCATCTTTCTCTCCTGCCCTCCTGCCATCCCTTCTTCTTCTTCCTCCCTCCCTCTCCTCTGCCTCTTTGCATGGCTCCCAGTGAGCTATGTTGCAGGTCAGACTCCCATTAGCCCAAGCACATCACTGTAGATTACAGTGCAGAGGCGGCAGAGCTCCGTATTATATCTTGTCTGAAGGTCCTGACAGACTTTCTTTTCCCTCTGTATTTTTTAACAATGGGATCCTCTTTTTCCCAAGAAAAGGCATGGAAAATAGCTTCTGATACAGTATCTCCAGCCCTGTGGTTTAATGAAGCTTTTCAACATGGAGCTCTGTGAAGGAGAGGAAGACAGCTGGTTGTCCAATCTCTCTGTTTGATCATACACGCAGGCCTAGTCATAGCAAAGCACGCCATGAGTAGAGAAAAGTTTAAAGCCTAGATGTGCATTAGAAAAGGAACATTCTTGTTTTTTTTTTTCTTTTTGTTCTGTGAAACTCAACAGCTTCATCACTATTGCTTTCACACTAAAAATAAAAGACAGAACCTATTTCTGCAACTAACTAAAAGGTCAGCTTTTGCTCATTCAGCCTTAAACTGGCAAATCGGAAATCTCTATAATCAGAGTTTGTGCTCTGAAATGATTGCTTCTACTTTTTTGTCAGAACCAAAACCTGCCTTAAGACTCAAAACTTTCCTGGAACTGTACGGTCCTTGTCCTCCTTTTGGTTTTTTTCTTTGCACATCACATTTGTTCAGTCGATTTGATACATTGTGCACACAGCAAGCATGTTTGCAGATTAGCAAACTCAACCAAGTGTGGAGCACTAAAACACCTCGAGTTGCCTATATAGAGTCCTTGACATCCATCAGCGCAGAACGTAAACCGGCCCTAAGTTTCAAGCTGCAATTTATCACCAAGTGCTGATTTGATCACTATTAGGTCATTTTTAATGACTAATGACATTTGAAAAGTGCTTAGATCTGTGCTGAGGCATAGATGGCAAATCACCTCACTACAGCACAGCACAGCGCTCCTCCTGTGGTGAAAGCAGCAAGTCTTAGTCAGACTGGAATCATGTTGGGTGAGCGTGTGTCCATTTGTGTCACTGTGCGAGCTGGTAGGGAGGGCTTTGAGGCAGTGCCTGAAGGCTGCTCACTGGGTTCTAACATGTCCTTGACAGTTTTCAAGTGTCTCTCAGCTCACAGCCACAGGTTAAAGCTACATTCTGTTACACACACACACGTACATGAGTTTGAGTCAATGGCAGAGGCTGGTATCAAAGTTAATGCCAATATGACGACATTAGGATTTGTTTCAGCTCTTCATTTGAGATGTAAGCAATGTATTATTCATCATTAGACTACATCTGCTGATGGGTGTGACTTTTAAAGAAAAAGAATAGGAAGAAGTTCAGCGAAAGAAGGAAGTTGAAAATGAGATCAGTTAGAGATGTGTAACTAGTTTACATTTACTCAAAATTACTTTTTACTATTTTTACTACATTGTACTATTTGGTTCTCTTGAGGGAGGGGATGGAGGGATGAAGGATTTCACTCGGTCATCTGTGGAGAATGTTTGAGGGCTTGAGAAGACTCAGCGTGGGGGTATGGTCTTTGGGAAAATGAACTCCTCATGTAATTTTCTCTGACGGAACCTGTAGCAAAAGGAAGAAAAAGAGGCTCATGAGATCAAGGGAAGAAAAATGAGGATGGGATAGAAGGAGAAGAGGGATGAGGTGAAGGAGGAAGGAGGGTAAGGGAGGGTGGGGTTGACGGAAACAGACTGAGAGGAATGAGTGATCAGAGATTAAATAGGCCGGTAGGGTAATTAGGAGCTGTGGATTTGGGCGGGGTCTTTAAGTATCACTACACTTACTTGAGTAAAGTTCATGAATACTTTACCCACCGTAAGTAACTTACTGAATGAGCATATTTTAACCAAAAATGCATCAGACAGAGACACAC
The DNA here is from genome assembly GCA_032275365.1 of Anablepsoides cearensis. Taxonomy (NCBI): domain Eukaryota; kingdom Metazoa; phylum Chordata; class Actinopteri; order Cyprinodontiformes; family Rivulidae; genus Anablepsoides; species Anablepsoides cearensis. Next base: position 8,623,037 of record JAUBOC010000002.1, read on the forward strand.
AGTTTATGTTGAAGTGAGACCTCTTGCTCGTTCACAAGCTTTGTTATTCTAATGATATTTTCTATCTGCTGAGCCAGCTGAGACATTTGAAGGTCAAGGGAATATATGGTAAACATTAGATATAGTTACTAGAAGTACTTTACTCTGTTCACACATACACACACAGTACCTACTGTAAGTATTAGTTCATTATAAGAAAAGAAATTGACTTGGAAAAGTGTTTCTTTTGCTGGAATTTATTTTGTAATTTATTTTAGACGTTGAAAACACCAGAATCTGCACATTATTTTACTTTTTTTGTCAGTCTGATGACATCGTTTTAAAATATTAAATACTTAAATCAGATGTTATGATCAGTTAATCAAGTAGCCCTTTTACCAAATTCTTCTTTACTCTTGAGTAATTTCTTGGATGACTAATTTGTTTTACTAATTTTTACATTTATCTGAGTAAAAATATGTTGAAGTAGTACTTGAGTCGGAAGTATATGGCCCTGGTAACCCACTAGAGGGCACTGTCGGAACATGCTCAAGCCATTCTATGGGACTCAGAACCTAATAGACGGCACAGTCGGGATAGTCTGAAGCCATTCTATGGGCCTGCTAAACGCTAATAACGTCCATTTAATGGACTGATAACATCCGAACCGGCTGCCTCTAGACATTGCAGAACAGTTTAGACACAGTGCGAGTAAAATTATCTGGATTTGCAGCCGCAAACAGTCTGGTGGTTTAGAGAGGGTAGCTGGTTTTATCAGCAGACACCCCTGGGGATTTCTTGCAGACATTCAGCTTTGTCTCTGCAATAACTCCTTACTGGCATCGGTTCAAGAGGGTCAGTTAGATAGAGGGCTGTAGATCTGACATGCCTGAACAAGTAAGAAGATTTAAAACTGACCGTGTCTATGCTGAGCACTGAAAAGAAAGGACAAGCAATAAAACTGAGCCCAAGAAGCCACATTCGAAGCTATTTCACTCAAGTGGAAATTTCCAGTAAGACTCAGTGACACCAACTTTAATTTTAGGAAGATTTAATTGCCGCCTGGCAGAGAGGACTTTAGGTTTTTGCTGCAGTACCGGTCGAGCTTTTAATTTCCAACTCAGCAACTGAATCCTGGACAAAACTACAGGCAATCCATGGAGAGTTTAATATCTTTAAAAGGGCTTGAACAGTAATTTAGAACCACTAAATAGAAGCTCCACATAATCAACTTTGCATATTTGATGTCAGGCACTCTTCGGAGTGGGCCGGCTTTCAAATGTAAATTCTGCCCGCAAACTTAAATCATTTAGTGCATTATACTTGAAGCGTATCTTTGACAACAGTAAATCACAAGGTTGCTGCATCCATTAGCAAATTGGCTCTGCAGTAGATGGTGGAATGAAGAGGGAGAGGCAGACACGAGTGTGTGCCAGCAGTCTTTTATAATCAACACTAACCGTCTCAGAGCTACAGTAGCCAGACACTGCGGCACATGGAAACTCATAAACCTCTGCTAATATTCATCACAAAAATAGGCTCATTGATTGGCCAGACAGGACAGTGGGTGGATCGTGCTACAGCTCCGAGTGATGCATGCCACAATCAGCTTTAAAGAGCCTCTGTTCTCCCTTGGAGCGCTCCCTTGCACTCCGCGGCCCTCTCTGTGTTTCTGTGAGACGCCTGCGACAAACCTTTCAATGGGCGTCCTTCATGGTTCACCGTTTGCTGCCAGCACACACTCACTGTCTGCTTCTGCTCTCCGTCTCATCCTCATTCTGTCAGTTTTTCTCACACACATCTTTTTTTCTTTTATTTAGAGACCGGCCTTGTTGTTTTTCTGTTGGTTTCATTCGGAGAGTTTTATCATTTGCGACGAGGGAAAAGGGGTACTGTATGTCCACCCATGAAGAATTATGCATTAGACAGAATAGCTGGCGAGTTCATGAGCGCAGAGAGAGACAAGAGGATGGGAAATGAGGCCAATTAGAAGCCTGAAGCTTGCAGAGTCCTCTGATACTGCTGGTTTGGGCCAGAACTGTACCTGTCTGAGTGTGTTTCTGTGTGTAGGTGGATTGTTTTTGCAGGTACAGGAGGTGATGAGTGAAAAAGAAGGGCCAGGTAATCCATTATTTCTATTTTTGGTGTCCAGCATTACTGAAGGTTGGATGAAACATAAATTATGGAAATGACTGGTGGGGACTTTTAGTTTCAAAACCCTTCCTTCTTGTACTCATCAGCTATAAAAAAGGTAGATGGCAGGGGCTGATTTTTATTTATTTTTTTTACAATTGCTTTTATTGGTTACACAAAATAAGCTGCAATGTATCAGTAAACCAGTAAAGAAACCTTTTTCTTCTAAATATCTGAAGTTGCATCGTATCGAGGATTTTACAGAAGTAAATAAGAATGGAAACCAGAGGGAGACACGTCTCTCCACACTCTGTTATGCAGTCAAAAATGAACACCCAGTTCTGCTTTCTGAGTGATCAAAGTTAGCAGATCAAACGAGTCGACTGGCAGACAAGCGAATTACCTATCCTGCGGCTTCAGGAAATACGGCTCACTCCTCGCAATTACTCATCAGCGACGCAGAGAAAAGTTCCTCAATGGGAAGTTGTCCTTGCTGTTCGAGGAGAGAAAATGGTGCTTTGGCGCTTTGACAGCTCTTTGACTTGTTCCAGCACCCTCCTGAATTCACAATCTGCATATCTTTACAGCCCTAACCACATCCTTGTTAATTAACAAGACAAAAAAATGAAAAAGAAAAAGAAATAAAACATTCAGGCTCCCATTAGCCTTGGTGACTGCTTTATATTTCCCCAGACTCTGTCAGAGTTGTAGATAGGAGCGTTCTCTGCAGCACAGTATTTTAATCAGCCTTCTTCATCTCAAACACTTTAGCTTCTGTCCATGTCCTCAAAGTCAATAGGAGACCCTATTCCTTATAGGCTCTGCCCAATCTTTACCTGCTGACATGTATAACTCATGATGACTGGACAATTACTATTCATTACATGTAGACTGGTGGTAACTAAAGAGAAATGGGCACCACCTCCTGACCTTTCGGTTGTCCTAATCCACCAAGTGCTAATCCAAACAGCGGAAGCAAGTGGGGTCTATTAGGCTTAGGGTGACTAACTCGTCAACAACCAAAAAGGTGGAAGAGTCTAGTCATCCCTTAAATCTGTGTTGAAAGTGCAGGGGACTGTGTCAGAAACCACTTTGGGCTTTATGTGGCATGGAACCTCTTTATTGTGGAATGGAGCGTATGGCGGTAATCCCGCTCACAGATAATGAGACGGGCATGTCATAAATCCCCTCAGAAAACTAAGGCAGTTAGGCTCATATTTGCACATTCCATCAGGGCATGCACTGTTTGCTGCTCGCAGGGGATTGCCCCCATTTCTCCTATTTTGTTATAAGGCTGAAACTCATAAAATAGTCAAACTCTTTAAATATCAGCTGGCCTCACAGACACAGAGCAGATACTTATCCAGCTCTCAACGTAGCTGAAGTGTGAACTCTGTAAATAGAGATTGTCCCTTAGAGAGTGAGAGTCAGGAACATTATCTTAAGTAACTGTCAGATCCTGTCTTTGCTTTGCTAAGTAGAGGAGAAAAACGGATCATGATTTAATTAAAAAAAAGAAGAAGAAATCAGAAATAAAAAAAGAAGCTGAAGTAAGTATTGTGTGCTTTTATTCTTTTTTTTTTCTTTTTTAACAGTACCTCGGGGCTTTTAGAGCAGCTGTGGGAATATGTGAGTGCCCAGCTGCAAATCAGAGACAGGCAGTAGTTAGGCATGCCAATCTGGTGGCCTCTTTCAGGCTGCCAGTCTGCCCAGATCTTCAGGGATCCCCATTAGCCCACTCCATGACACAAGAGCTAATTAAAATGTGGCTAAATTAACAACACATTCACATACTAGCCTGCCTCTCCAGTTTGACTTCCTACTGCGTTTCTCTTTTTTTATTTTTCACACACACACACACACAAAGACACTCTTCTCCAACTTTTTCCTCATCACCTTATATCTCACTGAGACTGCCTACAGTGGGAACATGTGTTTACCTTAAGGGGTTTTATAGCAATTACGCCCTCGTCTTCTCTTCCTCTGTTTTGTTTTTCCATTTATGAGTTTGTTTAATTGGCAGTCAGAGTGCCGTAACTCTATTAGGTTCTGAAAAGGTCAGGGTCATATGTGATTGGCTTCAGGCAGACGTGCCTGACAAACATAAAAACTCACACTACTCACTCCTTACGTGCACAACGGTAATTAAAAAGGGCCAGGTAAAAGTCCTTAATGACCTTTTCACAAAACAATTAAGGTCAAATTGACAACACTTGACCAAAGTAGAATTAAATGAAAAAAAAAAGTGTGGTTGCAGAGTAAATACAAATTTTCTACAGCTAGATTTGAGTTCAAATTAAAATTACATTTTCACCATCAGTTGTCGTAACTGAACTGTATGTCATTAAATTTTATCACAGATTGGTTTCACACAGAGACCACTTGAATGAACAAACACCAATCCTACATGCATCCACTGTGTTTCTCTTTTGTACTATTCCTGGTAATACTGTTACTCTGAAACAGCAGTACATTTTCATAGTAATAACTGACCGCCGATGGCACACCGTCTGAGTCCCTCCAGTGGCGGGTGAAAGTCTCTAAAATCGAATGCGGTGAATCACCTTTCGGCTGTCAGGTCACTGTCCAAATTACCCCGGACTTTTTGAAGTATTTAAATTTTAAACTCCCATAAAGTGGCCTACATGGCCCTGGCTGCTTGTGGCTGTTAATAATAAATGAAGGCGAACAGATCGGCATGTGTAATGGGAACTTGGCTTTGAGTTGGTAGTTTAGATCATTTGTCAGCATCTGTCAGATTTCCCTGAAGATTCAAATTAATCAATAGGAGGCACTTGATATAAGCAAAAAGTTGAGAATCCTACAAATTTTTTGTCCATCTGTGGGTGATGGAGTTTTAGCTAAACAAGACCGAATTAATCATACTGCCTCTGCATTTTTTATTCTGCTTGGCAACTAGATTGTGTCCATTATGTTTTGATTATTATTGTTCCTCTGTTCTGTTTCTCTTACTTCACCTTTCATGATTTTATTGTTTGATGAGATTTTATTTTGTTGCCCTTGGTTTTGGTAAATGTTTGCTATTCAACATTTGTTTGCTTATTAATAAAAATGACATTGACATGTAATTTTAATCAATATTTGACTAATTTTAAAAATATATTGTAGGAATATGGGCAATAACCTCACCTTTGGGAACCACTGGACTGGAAGATTTTGATAAGTGTTTTATTATAATCCTTGCCGTTGATGTTCAGTGGTAGAAAAAAAAAGACAAACTTTTTAACTACGTGCAGGCTCTGTCACCTTAAATGCCTGTTCAATCCCTTTTTCTCCTCATCATCCACTTTGCTCTGTGGATAGTGCTGATTATGGATAATTATTTTGATAAATGGTAGCAGCGAGGCTACTTCATCAGCATTTCATAGTCTATCTGCTTTGCTCACTTTTATTCTTTTTTTTATGAGCTCTTACTCCCAACCAGACACATTTGGATGCCTGGTCTGGATTGCTCAAGATCACGTTTCTACGTAAAAGCCAGCAAACTCATTTAGTGTCATTTTTTATCAAGCAGGGGAGTATGATAGACTTCAGCAGAAGTAGCAGGTCTGAAAGGTAAAGCCTGAGACGAAAGTCAAATGTTTCCTGTTGGTTCTGTCACTGTTGTCAGCCTTATCACTGCAGTGACTCAGAAAATCAAGAAAAGCTTCCTGCTAAAGAAAACCTTGTGTATCATTGTGTTTCTGTGGTATCTGTATTTTTTTGTACAAGTTTTTAGGCTTTTAGAGATGCTCTTAAGGATTTATAAGTCTCATTGTCTCCGAGAGAAAAAAAAAACCTAGGCATCGATTACAGTTAAGGCAAAATTACCACTAATAAATTATTTCTTATAACCATCTGCAATATTTTATGTTTTCTTTTTTGATAAAAACATATTTTTTTTAATCTGAATGTCACTAAGTTTGTTTTCCTAAAATTTACATGTGAAATTGTTAATGAAAACTGCCAAAGAAAGTTGATATTTTCACAGAAATGGGTTGGGAGAATCTGTCTTCAGAAGTATTAAACGTTCATTGAGGTAAAAGAATAACCACCGCAGTTTGGATTTTTATTTAATTACATAGTAATCAATATTTCCTTTTTATTAAAGCAGTTTGCAACCTAGTTACTGTCAACTTCCAATAGCAGGTCAAGCAGTCAAATTAATTTGCTCAAAAACCCATATTGGAAACTTGTTTGATGTCTATTAGTAATTAAATCAGTAAAAAAAATTGCATGGAGTGAAAACCCAGCTAACATCTCTGAATTCTGATGGGAATAAAAAATAAAAGCACGTTTTCTGTTGTTTTGTAATTTTGTAGATGGCCAGTAAAAGGTATATTATAAATAGTTTTTGAAGCAGCTCTCACTCAGAAATACAGTATGATGCTTGGTTAACAACCCCTTTTTAAATGTGGTTAAAAATATAGTTTTCTTTTATTAAGTTTGCTACAAAATGTGTTGATATTTTTGATTTGTTTCAATTTTTTTCTATTACTTTTGTGGTAAATTAAAGGGAAGCCTTTTGGAGTATTTTTAAGCAATCTGGGTTTTGATATTGCCCTTGAATTTGCGCTCCTAACAAGGATTATACCCCCATCCCATCATTGCTTCTCACATAACCAGCTTAGATGAATATCTAAACTGCTAAAACTGGTTTTAAGCCGCACAAGTAATGGAGTTACATGCATGCCTCAAAATCCTGATTCTGTTGTTAACTTCATTTAAATCTAAATGTGCATACTTTGCATTTGGTAACATTTTTATTTATAGAAAAAACGGAGCAAGGCAAAAAAGGAGAGTGTATGAAAATAGCCTAAAATTCAATATGCCTAGCAATTATCATGTGTAATAGCCTGTAAAATTCTAATATCTATTCAGCCACTTGGAAAGGCACAAGAAATGGTCTGGCCACTTAGCCCACTTTCTCTGGCCCTTTCCTGGCCATGACAGACGGCCCTGTCTGGAAGGCAGAAAGAAATAATATGAGCCATATTTCATTCAAAGGCCTTTTCATGTATCCTCATTCTTTTAGTGTAAAAGACTTCCCCCGCTTTCCTGCCTCTTCTGATTTCTTCAGAGCCATATTTGTGACAGTACCTGCGGTGAATCAGCAGCGTTAATGCAAACTGCAACCTGGAGGTAAAAAGCTCTGTGAGCTTGTTTTGTTGTGCTGCTTTATTAAAGTTTAGGACCAGCAGCCATACACGTATTTTCTTTGACAGTGCATGCTTGCTGCACAACGTGCATTCAAATCTAACATGTCTGTTCTTTGATGGGGAGCGGTAGCAAAACAAAAACATTGCAAAGTCAGACAATGAAACTCTATCATCTAGCAGTTAAAAGGAATAAAAGGTAATAGTCTAATATTTGCATAGCAAAAAATAATTATTTGTATTTCAAATAAAAAATACTTATTTATGATGAAATATTTTTAAGGCTGCAAAAACATTCAAATTTTAGTAATAAGAAAACAAGCCAAGATAGATGACCAACATTTGCTAAGACTCATCAGGAAAAAGAAACAGAATTTATCAACACTGACAAATCCATTGTTTTCGTGCTAGATTTAAAATTTTACTTGAAATGGAGAACATTGGAGGGAAAGACAAAATTTAGAAATGATGCAGTAGACTCACACTAAGCTTGACACCCCTCTTTTTTCATATAATTCTTTTTGTCCCTTTCAGGTTTTTCCTTCCCATCAATCATTGATGGCAAAAAAAAAAAGAAATAAAAGGCTGTCAGATGTTTCCACGCGTGCATCACGTGTGGATGTGTTTGTAGCAGCAGGTATCACTTGGGCCAGGCGGGATGCATCAAGCGATTCTGTGACTATCTTGTCAGAAACATGCACATCGTCTTCTTTTAACTGCTCCTTTTCTCATCTGACAACTTCGGTTGAAACTCTCCGTCGGATTCACCCCCACCTCCAAATAAAGAGTAAAAAAAAAAAAACTAAAAAAAAAAAATCTTTGACTTCACGCAGGCACATATCTTTCATGTCAATAGCAGTGACAATAAAATGAAAGCACAGGAAGAAACAGCAGGCAGAGGTGTAACCAGTAACTGCTCCTTTGTTCACATGACTTAGACAAATGGATGCTACAACAGCTTCTGCTGTTTACATCTTTTTCCTCTGGTACACTTAGCTGTGAGAACGAGCAACATTTAGGTACTATACAGTTTTTTTTGTCTCTTACGGTCTAATCTTTCTGTCACTGTTTGCAGTGACAGCTGCACAGCTACTTCATTTGCCAGCCTCTCCACCACCAGCTCCCTCTCACCGCCACCATCACACATCATCTTCCCAAAATGTCACATCTGAAAGGAGCGGGGTTGCACTCGCCACCTCTGCTGGAATATTTCCTCATTCTGTGGCACCCTGATAAGCTCTGACTTACTTCCTTCCATGTGGGTCAGAGACTTGGGGACGCGCAGCTTGTATTGCCTTTTGTAATTACATCTGCTCCACTGCACTGTTTCTGCTTCCCTCATTCGCCATTCTGTTCCTATTCCAAAGGAGAAATGCATTTGTGGGTGTGTGTGCGTGTATGTGTGTGTGTGTGTGTGTGTGTGTGTGTGTGTGTGTGTGTGTGTGTGTGTGTGTGTACGCA
>JAUBOC010000002.1:8631865-8644106 GCA_032275365.1 Anablepsoides cearensis
GTGTGTGTGTGTGTGTGTGTGTGTGTGTGTGTGTGTGTGTGTGTGTGTGTGTGTGTGTGTGTGTGTGTGTGTACGCAGGGGGTGGCAGGGAATGGAGGTTGAGTTTAAGCTAACGTAATCCCTGTACAACATATTTGGGCACCAGTTTTTTTTTTCTTTTGTTGTACAAACATCCTTAAATTGAAGAAAGGGTTTGCTCCTGCAGCAGACCTATTTATGTTAGAAGCTCTCCATTCCTTTTAGTGCAGCTCAGTGCAAACTTTAATGATTTTTCCCACCATGACTCAACATTTTTTTTCTGTTGGCTATAATTTATACAACGTATTCTCGTCATGTAATAAAATTATCAATATGGCCTAATCTCCAGAGATTGCAAGCTGTTTGAGTGCAAGTGGATAGCTAAATCTAGTGTCACATGGCGTTTCCAAAATATTTCCAAACAATTAATGAGGTCTTATTTTCCTTGTGTAAGCCACAAAAGCTCACTGTCCTGTCCCCAAAATATTGCAAAGGTTTCAAACCCTCCTTAATTTCAAAATTGCCTTCAAAATGGAGTTAAACCATTACTGTTTTTTTCTTTTCATGTTTTTTTTTCTTTTTATTTATTATTTTTTTGTTTTGTTATTGAAATTTGAAATTTATTTTGATTGATTTTATCTGAGAAAAAAAGGGGCAGATATTATAAGATTTCATCTTCTTCTGCTGCCTTTCATTTATTTATGTTTGGTATTTTAATTATATGGAATTTATGTTGTTTTAATGAAATGAATGAATAAATTTACAAAAAAAAAATAGTTTCCATAATTCTGCAGACATCAAAGCTGCATTTTGACCCCTACACAGAAGGCTGTCCTTATGGAAAACATTCAAAGCTATAGCATCAATAATCCAGGTCATATTTAGTAAGTGGTTATTTACCACATTTATAGTAAACAATAGTTATTTAAAAAACTGTCCCAAACCCATCTTTCCAAAATGTGCATTGGCAGATTAATCCTAAACAACAAAATGTGAGATAAAACATCTGAATGTCCAGGTCTAACCACACAAATATTAATATAATATTATTATTAAAACACATTTCCAAATCAGTCTGTCTTTATTTTCAAAGTGTACTTAAAGTGTACTCCTCGGTCATCATAACAATCATGAACACCAAAATAATGTGCATGGCCAGGAGTGCAGTTTTACAAGCTGGGCGCTCAAAAGTAGCGTGAGATGTTTCAAACAGTGGCCTCAAGGTTTTCTTGTTGCTTGGTTGGAAACTCTGATTCTGGTGACTGTGAGTCACCAAATAGTTTTAAACAGTTGCAGCTCTATGAGATAATGATAGCTAGATGATAAAATAAATAACATGAAGAAGAACTTAAACAGACCGTTCATGTTTCTGCTTGTCTATTGGGAGGCAGTGTTTTGGTAGTTTGCTACCTCAGTTAGGGATTAGGGGAGTCGTTTTGTAACTGGTGGGTTGCTGGTTCAATCCCCCTATCCATCTGTCCCAGTCGTTATGTCCTTTGGCAAGACACTTCACCCGCCTTGCCAGCTGGTTGTGGCTGGGGGTGGCACCAGTGTGTGGCCCCAGGGCAGCTGTGGCTACAGTGCAGCTTACAACCACCAGTGTGTGAATGAATGAAGTCTTTGAGTGTCCTAAAACCGCTATATATAGCAGTTTTAAGACACTCAAAGACTTCTTTATATAAGTTTGATTTATTAAAGTGTTACCTAAAGTTTGTTAATGACTTTATTTATGGTCAGTTCCAAATGTTTTATTTTATTATAGTCTGAGAAAGAGGACGAAAAATCCCTAATTTCTGTAGTGCAGCATTGCTTTATATTTAGTTTTTGTTTGATAATGAGAATCCCTGTTGTACTGAAGCTTCAATCTTTCAGTAATAGTGTGTGTGTGTGTGTGTGTGTAGTCAGAGTGATGCATCTAAAAATTTTCTCTGACATTTCAAAAATCTAACTTTTATCCCACTCATAAGCCCCTGAATGTAGAGCACATTAGTCAACTCTAAAAACAATATTCTCCGTTGGATTCAGCCCGTTTTGTCAAAGGTTTGCTCGTGAAAATGTCAAACTGTGGGACTCGAGATGCTTTCACTACTTCTGCACACAGACATTTCTCTTCCTGCAGGTTGACGGCAAAGTTGCGGTGTGTTTGTTTGTGTGACTAACTCTGAACATAAGCTTCACTCACATTTATAAGCCACACTTTGCTCATGTTCATGACACCAAAAAATGTTTGTATCTGTATCTCTGCCTGTGCATCCTGATGCCACCCTATGCTCGAAATGACTGATTCCTCTTGACAAAGCGCTTTGGCCTAACATCACAACTCATCCCCAGCAGAGAGGGACGACCTGTGCTTTCACAGGAAAAAAAAATCATCTTCAGTCGTGAAGAGATCTCAGATTTTCACTTGACCTTGTACTCGTTCAACACCAAGCTACAGCTTCAGATTTGCATATCTTGTCTGTCATTTTCTTTGTGACATTTTCTTGCTCAGTCTAAACTTTGTGCAACTGCTAATATCAGTCTCCAAACTTTTCATGAATCAGGTTTCAATAAAACCCAATAATCTCACCTGGCTGTTAGGCATTAGATGGCTTTCATCTTTTTATTTTTTCCTTTGCACCTTTTTTTTCATCTCACCTGAAAAGAAGCACAAAAGGAAAGAATGGAATATAATCTTCCTGCAGAGCAAAAAGAGGAACTTGACGTGTGGTTGATTTAGTTTTTTTTCTCTGTTTAATCATCCTTTCCTCTCCTCTCTTACCTGTTTGCTGGTTTTCCTTACTTTCATGCTTCCTTCTTCCCCCCTTTACCAACCCTTCTGAGTCAGTTGTCTGTGTCGGTCTCCTTGGTGCGTGCAGCCCTGGTAGCTCTGCGGAGGCCAGGCCCTCTTTGATCTGTAGTCCAGAACACAGGATAAGAGTTATCCGCTGGCAACAACAAGAACATCCCATTAGGAGCTGGACAGAGCCCTCACAGATGCTTCTCCACATCTGAGGCTGCACTTTTAGTCCTAGATGCACGGTGCTGCTGCTGCTATTGAGTTTTTCTGCCGCTCAGTAGCTCAGGGTGAGACTTGTTGGTTTGAACATGTTGAAAAGGACTGCCTTTGGTATTTATTTTTAGTTAGTCAGGGAGCTGTCACCGACTGATGTTTGTTACTGAAATTCTGGTTCCTGCCTGGTTGATCCCTGATCTTTAATACACATAAGGTGTTTGGCAAAGTTTTGAATAAGTACTGAGCCTTTAAATCAGTTTGCTTAACAATCACTCCAAAGTTGGTCCAGTACCTTTTCAGAGAGTTTTAAATATGTTACATTGTTCTGAGTTAACTTTCTTTCCCTAATAGGTGTGATTTTGGTCATCTCTGTACTGACATCTTCCTTTTTGCTTGCAATGAAGTGATGGGGAAAATGTGCGACTTCTATTTTAAAAGGAGTTGGTGGGTGGCAAATGTAATCAGTTTAATAAATTGCCAAAATCTGTCTTAACAAAATGAAAACTGAGGTATCTAGAAAAAAAAAAGCATGGCGCTCCAGGTCTCTGTGGTATTAATGAGTCATCCCACGTTCAATAAAAGAAACAGATGATCAACTTAGAAAACAGGACAGGATGACAGCCACATAAAAAAATCCGACTCATTATTTTTATTTCAATACTAATCAGATCTTTCTATTATTTTCTTGATTTTAGTCGAACCCATTTTTTCCGCATGAACAAAAAAAAAATAAAGGCACGTCTTGTTAAAGCTCCCCTTGTTATCTTAAACAGGCCAGGCATTTGTCTTGGTCTCTATTGTTTGGGCTTCATGCAGAAAATCAAAGCAGCTCGTTCATCACATGCTCATTGAAAACGAGCATATTTGTGCGAACATTTGTGAAGATTTTTCATTGAGGCATATGAAGCCAGATTTATCAAAACTGCAGGCGCTACATGCTACATTCAGAGCCCCGGCTTGCTGAAAAAGCATTATTCTGTCGACTAATCCTCCCTGTACATCTGACATGTACAAATCAGAAACACATTCACACAAATGCGAGTCATTATTTCATGGGTATCACACACACACACACACACTCGCCTCACACTTAAAGAGAAATACTTGCTGCGGTTTCTGTTTTCCGTCACAAACAACCAGTGATGGATAGGACCTTTCCCTTTTAAACAGGGAGAAAACATATGCCCCCAGGGACCCTTGTGTGTGGAAGTACTTTGAAGTGTCCACATTTAATTCTTCTGTATGATAAATGAGAGCAGAGCTGCGGTTGTAGCCCGTGAGGAAAAGCTCTGCTTGCTCAACAAGGGGAGCGGTAACAAATGTAGCGATAGCTGATAAGCTGACTGTGTCTCTTGCTCGTGCTTGTTGCTCTGCTCCCTGCAGACCCCCACAGCCAGATAACAAATCCATCCTATCAATCAAACCCATCAATGGCTGGCTGCAGATTAGAGACAGTGATTTTTGGGGCTGATTGGAGGGGAAATGCTGATTACGCCTCACTCTCTCTGACTTGATTACACTTTGCCTGTGCATTGTCAGGCTCGGCTGCTGAGCTGTAATCACTGGAAGCTAAGAGCAGATGCCGTGGCTCCTGATTAGGCAAGACACCTACACCATCACACTACTAGCTGGCGGAGTTGGACTTTATGACCACTGCTCATTCCGCTGGTTATTAAAAAGGCCAATAACTCTGAAGGTCACAGAGTGCAGCACTCTGAAAACACAGCCCGGCTAAACTGTTTTCTTCCTCCGACTTGTGTCACGTTCGCTGACTCCTGTTTCCTCGCCTCTTGTTTCTCCTCCACTGTTCTGGCCTACTTCCATCACAGTGGCAGAGGGGGTCTCGTGTTGAAACACACACAGACGCACACCCAAACACACACACCGTTCTGAGCAGAGTCCTAATCTGAGCTTTATTTAGCTGTCTCACCTTTTAAACTAGAACAGACTGCCTCATCCTCTTTCACTTTAGCTTCTTCAAACATTACATTGCTCCATCCCTCTGCTGCTTCCTCCCACCAGGCATCACTGTCTGTTTAGGTTTTTTTCAGGTACTGCAGCCGTACTGGCAGTGCTGTGCTTTGTCACTTTGAGTACACTGTAGTCTAGAGCACAGCAAAACCTCCGTCAGAGACATCCATTGACTGGCACAATTTACTTACTTTTTGTTTTAGCAGCATCATTTTTGATAGGTTGTCAGTGGGATTACATTAATGAAGACGCTCTGCTCCTTGTGTAAACAAAGGGCCCATTGAAGAACAAACTTAATTAGCGTTTTTACTGTGTTGTTTTGAAAAAAGAGGGGATATGTATATTAATGTCCTGCAGCTAAAATTCTTTGGAACTATCTGGTTCATTTTTTTGTTACATTTTGGCGTCTGCCTCGTACGGAGCACATCTAGTGACATTGGAAAAAAAAAATAAAAAAAATTTGTGGCCATGTGTTAGTTTTTGTATCCAATTATTTTTTTTATCCAATAAATAATTATTTTGTGACCATAAGATATTTTTTCAGACATTTCCATGAAGAGGCTGTTTATTGTTAACATGGACAAGTTTGAATTAAATTCATTTTATCTTGATATAGGAATGAATAATATGTGTTTCAGTCACTAGTGGTTATGCAGGAAGTAATACTTAATGCTGCGGCTGGGAAGCCAGGTACCCACCAAATGCGTTTTGAGCAGCCAAAGCAGCCAGTTTACATGTAAAGTCTATTGTGGACGCACATCTAGGAGCAGCGCAGCATAGAGCGGCGTGTTTTGCAAGCGCAAAGCAGCGCGCAAGGTAGCGGTAGGATGCTGCAGAGCATTTTCCGCGCATGCGGCGCATCCAAAGCAGCCGCTGCTGGAGTTCAACAAATGGAACTTTGGCTGCTCGACGTGCAGCATCAACCAATCAGAGAAAATGATTTTTCCATGTGACGGTTTCCCATGAACCTGAAACAGACGGTCAGGAGTTCTTTACCTGAAATGGACCATCTGCAGTTGGTGTTATGTGGATCAGCAGCTCCTTAAACTGACCGCGGTGGGCTCGGGACCAAAAAATAAATAAATGTCCGTCAGCTCGCAGCTCCTTGAGTGGCGAAACTAACTGAACAAACTGCCTCTCATCTGGTGAATTAATTATCTGATGAGCGCAACGTTTGCTTACTTTTTAGTAAATAAAGCAAAGCCTTTTTCTTTATTTTAACTTTATTTCACTCTTCATTAAAGACAGACCGGAAAAAACAAGACGTCCCTCCGTCTTCAGACGCACCTCTACACTGCTGCTGCGTTAACACAAAATGTGTGTGTGCGTGCGGCCAACTTGAGGCGGTACAACCATATTTGCTGCTCAAAACGTGTTTGGTGGGTACCTGGCTTTAGACACAGTTGACAACTAGAGTTGTCTGAAAATGTTCTTGTTTGGTAGCTCAACATTCAAAACATGGCTTGAGTTAATTTCCTTTTTATCCTAAGTGACCAGACTGGCACTGTAGCTGTGCAAGTGGCATGTTTTAACTCCTTTTCGTATGACAAATAATTTATATACATACACATATATCTATATATATATATATATATATATATATATATATATATATATATATGAAGAAAATTCCTTCAGCTAATAAAGCACTTTTTACTGGGTCAGTCTATAAATTATTCCTTCTGATGTTTATTACCCTAATAAATATCACCTTTCTGCATTGAATCCTCAGTGCTATAGTTAATACTGCTGGTGTGTCCATGTATCTAAATAAATTTCTTTTCATCTCAGCGTATAGCTGTGTGTTTGCATGTTTTCATGTGAAAGCGAAGACTCACAGAAAATTCACAAGTCTCTATGTCCTGCTTTTGAACTATCTTTGAAGCCGCAAAATTGTTTCATCCTGCATGTGTTGGGTATCGTTTCAATTGACACCATGCTCTGCTACTAGTGCTTTGAATTGAGCATGCTTGCATGCTTGTTAGATGGAAACAGCTGTCATGGGAGATAGCAAGAGTGACTCACTCCGCTTTCCTTCACTTATCGTTTGCCTATTCCAGCCCTGCTTCTTTCATTATGACCTCTGAGAAAGTCAAAACATCATTTTTTTTTTTTGCTTCTTCTCTTCTCTCTTTGTGTGTGTGTGTACATGTGTGTGTGTGTGATGTTCACAGTGAGTGCAAACACATTTGGTGACACATTTTTAAAAATATTTTTGATCACAGGTGCCGAGCACCTGTGGCACAGTTGGAAACAAGTTTAAATCAATATGAATAAATTATTAGGATGCCTTGTGTATAATGTGCTTATAAGAGTTTATGAATTTTGGAGCTTCGGTCAGGGAATTCTGTCTGAAAAAATGAAAAAAGTTCATACCACAGATTCTTCGACTTGAGTTTAGTTGATAGAAAAATAAATATTGTTGCACTGTACAAAAGATGGGTCCATGGCTTACTCACATTGTTTAGTTAATTAAATGGGAACTATAAATATATTTAAACATCTACTTGACCAGTCAAGTATAGAGTACAGAAAAAATCAAAAACAGTTCAGACGTTCCTAATGAGCAAAAGTTGGTAATAAACTGTTGTTTCTAAGGATTTAGGTTTTACAGTCGAGTTGTTCATTTTAGGCATAAACACACTTCCAATTTGTCTGGTATTTATACAATACTTATGTGAATAATACAGTTAAAATTTCCTTTAAGCATCCTGTCTCAACTCTCATTCAGTACCTGTAAACATTGACAGCTTTGTTCTGACATGTGTGGAACATACATCAGAGCTCCAAAGTGGAAATCATCACTGCACCAAGCAATCATCAGTGTAATTAATCAATGTTTCAGCCATTTGTCAAAATGCAGTCCTACTATCTTTTAAATTTATCAAGTTGTAAATATTTTAGAATTTAATATTGCTGTCTCTTACATGGATGCTTTTTCACTCTTAGTTTAGCAGTAAGATTTTTCCCACAACATTAAAGCCACGACCAGTTCAGGTTTCTAACTGAAACTAAATATATTTATAGTGACACTTGTGGTGTGATTTATCAGAAAAAAACGTTGTTTAAAGATATTTTTCTGCAGCTTCCAGCTTTTAAAAATACAGTATTGCTGGTTTGGACAATAAAGACATGGTAAAAGTTGACCACATGTTCAGACTTAGTGTGATACATTTCTCAGTAGCTTTTAATTTCAGCCCAGAGCTTGGCTGCTTTTTTGGGCCACAAAGAGCTGGCTTCCACACTTGTACAGAGAATAGAGATTATCTGGTCCACCAATTATTAAGAAAAAAGAAACTGTTAAAGTAATTTATATAAATATATCGTCAATTGCCATTTGTTGGCCTGATGAGCAATTAAAAATATTTAAGCAGTTTCTCAATCCTACTACTTAAATTCCACAAAACTCAGGGAGGTTGGGGCACAGCATTGAGAGTGAGTGATGATGTGTCAACTTTAGTGTCTCCTCACATCAATAATGTGTGAACACATACAGATTTTTATTATTTTATTACATACCTTAATGCCCCCCTTGGACAATAGGAGAAACACTGTAAACTCTTAATGCTTAAAGCTGAGACATTTTCTGTTAAATCAAAAGGAGAAAATGTAGCTATATATTTTTTTTCAAATTGTCTAAATCCCAGTAAAGTCAGTGTGGTAGCCACATCCTCCCACAGTCAACTGCACTTTTTTTCTGACTGAAAAGGTCAGCTTGTTGCAGTAAATCACATTTGATCTAGCCCAAAGCATATACTGAACGTAGGGAGCAACACTGAAACAAACAAAAACAAACACAGACCCCCTTTCCTCTATTGCTGTGTCGCTTTCACACTGTGTCTGTTTTTCTGTATCGCCTCCTTTAATTTGACTTTAACCATTTCTAGGAATAAATGACTCACACCACCGCGGCAAAACTAGTCTGATACTGTAGGCTCAGTGTGTAGCCTCGTGTTTGTGTTTGTGCATTCATATCCATCCACACACGTGTACTGCAACAGCCAGAACAAAATCAAATCCCAGGTAATATTTATTTAAAGTGGCAACCTGCTGTTTGTATTTCTCCGTGCCTCCTGTACCTGTCAGGGGCCTTTGAATCTGCTGTTTAATGAGCAAAGGCTTTTCTCACACTCACTCTTTGTCTTGTGTGCTTCTGTTGCCGTGTGTCTGCGGTAGTAGCACTGACCATAAGAGACACACGGCTCTAAGTCCCAAGGCTAATTGCTGCTACTGGGCTGATAGTCTTTCTGTGCTACATTCTCATTGACTCCCCGGACTCCAGGGGGATTCCTGCAGGCACCCAAAGACAAACAAACTTGGGCGGACAATCAATAACGGATGCAAGCTTTACAGCTCGGCACAGCTGCTGATTAAGATTCACTGGGAATGCATGTGTGAATTTGTGTTTCGGTGTTATGTAAAAGTGTAAAAATGGAAAAGACTCCCAATTGTCCTTACCCTGTTTGCTGGTGCTACCAGGATTCAGAATGTCCCTGAGTGACTGTTTTTGTGTTATTTTAAATAGTAACATCAGAGTTCAGTCATTCTCCCAAGAATACATTAATGCCTCAGAGTAATTATTCCCCCTACATCTCAGGTCCTCAACACGTAACGAGAGGTTGGTTCAATACATGAACATAATTTAAAAAATAACTTTTTTTCTGTCTACTGTAAAATAAATTGACCTGCTGATTTTTATTTTGTGTTTGCACAATCTGAATTAACCCGTCATTATTTTACTGCAGACAAACTACTTTAGAAAGCTAAACTCTCTAGCTGTAATCATAAAAAAAGATCCAGAAAATTATACTTAAACATGTTTGTGCTCAATGCATGATTTTTCCCTTTTTATGAAACTAACGAGATGTCTCAACATAATTTGAACTTTAGAGAATTCTTAAAATTGATTATGGAACCAACAAAACATTGGGGAATGCCAAGGATTTGATTGTTAATAGGTGATAAAATAAAGCCAATAAGGAAAATTATACTATATCTTAAGTAAAACATTTACTCTACCATGACATAAAGCATGTACTAACCCATTTTTGTGTAAAATGTCTTAGCAATTCTTATAAAACAAGATTTTAGATGGGGCCTTAGGTCAGAATAGGAACATGAGGGAGCAACCATCCACCAGAAGATTGGACAAAAAACAAAAAGATTGTTTGAAACTGGATATTGCATAAGACAAATAATTTAGCCAAAATCAAATGGTGTGGCAGAAGCTGCAGTTGTTGTATAAAGGTTCTAGATGTTTATAAAAAGCATTTAAGCAGTGTAAGGCGGTCAAAAAGTCCCTTCATGACTGTTATTTGGGTAATAATATTTAGAACCAATTCACATGATATTAAGCTGAGAGCTGTTTGTTAGCTAGAACATGTACATTTGCAAACATTCTGTTGTATATTTTATTTCTCAGATCAGGGAAACTGCCTGACGGCATGATGTGGTCCTTGTGTCATTCAGTGCCAGTGGCATAGCGAGCATTGCAGTGCTATAGTGTCATCATGCCTGTCCTCACCCCATCTATTCCCCCTCCACTCCTTCTCTCAGGGCTCCTGTTTGCTTTTGTTCTTGTCTCCAGTTGGCCTGACTCACAACGATGATCTTGACCAAAAGCGGGAGAAATGTCAAGGTTGGCAGGCAAAGCAGTCAGCCCCGTCTCCGAGCGCTAACGGTGTTAGCTCTCTGTCTCCGTTTCTGTCGCCATCTTGCTACATCTCCCAGTTTTTCCTCCATCTTGAGTCTTTCCTCGTCCATGTCTGTGTTTACCCGGGAGGGTTGGACATGTGTCAGTGAGGACTGGCAGCAGGGGTGGGGGTGCTGGAGCGGGGTCTGTTGTCAGCCACGCTTTGAAGTTTCAGCTCTGACCGGCGGTGCGGCGAGAGCAAGGGACTTGAAAGCACCGAGTGACATTTCAGCACCGAGCTGCGTGACCTGGCAGCATGCTTGTGTGTACTCATGAATATACTGTACTTATATATGAATATATGACTCTGTAAGTGAACAAGAAAGACTCCTTATGGTTACAAACCTTCCTCTTGTCCCTCAAGTACTACTGGTGATTGGCTGTAGGATTAAATTTAAATCACTGACTATAAACTATCCCTTCAGTCAACAACTGCTACATCAACAGCAATGTTATTTGAATATATGCTTTACAGCAGCTGATAAACATTATAAAATGCACACAGTGTAACTGGATCTAGTGGATAAAAACTGCCTAAGCAATATTTAATCTTAAGAACCTACATGCACAGCCTTTGTGCCGAAGGACAGCCGACCTCCTTTGGATCAGCTTTGCGTGCCTGCCCAGTGTATCTAAGTGACTTCCTCACGACGGCTGCTCACACATGAAAGACTTTACTCTATAATGTGTCACACATCGTCCTCGCCCGCAGCAACACAGCATCAAAATGCGCCTTTGGCCTGTAGCCGGACAAATGTCTTCATCTGCAGCCCGGTTGTGCTGTGTGCTGTGCCTTTTTGTCTGTCCTGTAAACGGTGTAAACAGGTGTTAACATGTGAGCCCACAAGATGCCACATGTCGCTGTGTCATGATCTCCTGAACAGCTGTCTCCCACCATTGTGTGTGTGTGGGTGTGTGTGAGTGTTTATTGTGTGGGTTATAAATGGCTGCAGAGGGGCATTAGCCCCAGATTTTGTCCAAAGCCAAGGACAAACATAAAGAAATGAGAAAGAATGAACAGTTGGGTTTTATGACAATGTAACTGACAGCAGGGGAGCCGGTGATGATTTCTTGCAAAAAGCATTTTAAATGTTGTTACAAACACTTTGCCACATTTTGCCTCTTTCCATCTCTGCAGATGAACAAACTATGTTGTAATATAATTGTGTGCTTCTGTTCTCAGGTGGAATTTGAAAAAATAGACTACCACCACTTCCTGCCACTGTTCTTTGATGGTCTGTGTGAGACTAAGCATCCATACGAGATCTTCGCCCGCCAGGGGACCCACGACCTGCTGGACCACGGAGGCCCCCGAATCCTCCCTGTCATTCCCCAGCTCATCATGCCCATTAGAAGTAAGCCTTGGGGGTGTTCAAACTCACAATTCAATATTTATACAAAGCACTCTGCTTCTGTTTGTTTATGTCATTACTTCTACCACATTGTCTATTTCCAAATATAAAACAACATATAAGGACAGTTTAAAGGAGCCGGTTCGGATGTTATCAGTCCATTAAATGGACGTTATTAGCGGTTATCAGTCCCATAGAATGGCTTCAGACTGT
>JAUBOC010000002.1:8778974-8789005 GCA_032275365.1 Anablepsoides cearensis
TTCCGTCTGTGTTTCATTAACAACTTATAAACGGAAGTGGAGCAGGAGAAGGTGGATTCTGATTGGCTGTTGTCGCGTACATTTCTGTCATCTTTGATCGAGGAAGAGGCTTATCAGCTGATCACCGTGATCGACCTGGATTTTTTCTCGATCAATAATCGCGATCAACTAATCGCCCAGCCCTATTCTGCTGTATAATAAATGTTTTATCTGTCAAAGTAAAGGGTGCCACAAGTCTGCTTGTCTTATGACCGGTAAATCTGATATTTGACTTCAGATCTGCTGCTAAAAACTTTAAATAAAACTAGCTTATCTCTGTATGAGGTGAATGACTGGATATCACAATTGAACAAAAGGTTGTACAGAGTAGTAATGATAACACTTACGTTTTTTTATATTTTTGTCAGTGAGTACATACATCTAAAATGTATTTAAAGAACACAAATAGAATATGTGGAGAAAGTATTTTTATTTGGTGTTTTCAGGTAGATTGTAGTTAAAATCATGTTTAAGCTCTGCCTGTGATTTTATTGCAAATAAATGGTGCACTAGCTGTGAGGCATCTAACCCATATTAAGAGAAGTAGTTGGTTGCTTTTAATCTCTTAACACGTTCACTCATGCAGACTCCCACACAGAGCATCCAAAAGCAAGAAACGATTTGAAAGGAGAGCGGCGCACAAAGTGCAGAGCCATTCTGGTTGCACAGAGCCAAGTGCATACCCCCACCTGAATTAATCTGTCATTGCCAGGAACAAAGTGAGCATGCTAGCAGCTCGGGCAGCCTGTGGCCCGGAGCACAAATCTCCATTTGTGGAAACCCGGTCCTGCCTCTTGAGTCCAACCTGCCACACTTTTCACTTCATCTTTTTATCACCCCTTTTTTAAGATCTGATTTGAATTTATTTATTTATTTTTTGTTTACCCATGTTGGTAATAAAGATTTTCTTTATTTGATGTTTTGTTTATTTAGAAAAGTTCTGACAGTAGGCAGCATAACTCTATTTTATAACTCTAAAATTTTATCGCAAGTTTTTTTTATTTCCCACACTTTTTTCTATTGTGGGGGGAGTCTTGTCATGGCCCCCCTTTTTTATATAATTTCTCCTTTATGCCTTAGACCACCTTTGAGAGAAAAGATAAAGTAGATAGTGTTTTCGTCAAAGGCAGACAGATGGACATTAATGGGTGCCAAGCTTGGCTATCTATGGGGTGTTGTGTCTGTACTCACTAGTATGCATCCGGCTTGGCAGAGTGCACAATGGCAGTACCATCAGAACCGCTCTGTCTTGGGAGGCAGGGAGAGAAGATGATGCAGAATTGATTTAAACAGTGGAAGTCTGTTCTAGGCCGCAGTGTACTGACTTTGCCATGAGTAAACACTTCTTTTTGTTCTCTTTTCTAGCTCTTACTCCCTCCGTCTTTCTCTCTCCGTCAGCAGTGTATGACAAATGAGTACAAAACACCATCTGGCTGTACCCATCCATGTGTGCCTCTCCAATTAATGATGTTTATTGTCTATTAGGCCTACCTATCACTACCATTCTCATCTGATTTACTCTTAATCTACTTCCCCTCCTTGCGCTCTTAGTCATGCATGGTATCCAGCTTCACGATCAGAAGCTCACATTTGTCATTGAGTCTTACTGAATGACTTGAGATGTATACTTGAAAAAGTGAAAAAGACAAGGCACAGTTAAGACAGACCATTGCCACTCAATCATCCAGAAACCCAAAAAGATTAGAGTAAAACTCGCACTTTACATAAAATGATGTCTTATTGTTGCGTTTAATCCTTGCCTTTAGGTAAATATATTAAATGACAAAAACAGCTGTCCTCTTAGTATGCAGTCTAATGTAGGCTTGTGGACCTTGCAAACTCGTTGTAGGTTGTTGGTTTAAGTCAGCCTGACAGTCTTTCTCTCCCTATAGGCTGTTATTACTTTCATCAGCCTAATGAAGGAGCTAGACTGGATCATATTAACCTTCTGATCTCCACCTCCCAGGACACCAGTTACAACAGGCTGGTCTGCACCATTCACTGCTCCCGATATATATATAAATGTGTGTGTGTGTGTGTGTGTGTGTGTGTGTGAGTGAGGGGGAAAGTGAGATAGAGACTGTTAAGTTCATCCCACCTGCACATAGACACCACATCTCCCACGTGAATGTTAATCATCTTTTTAATTGACTTTCTTGACTCTGTGACCTCTACTTGATACAGCATGACTACATTACAGGGCTCCTCCTCCTGTGCTGTTACACTATTTCCTTGCTTTGTTTCTGTGTGTAGTCTTTTTAACTGTTCTCTGTCAAACAGTGTATAATATGACATAATAGCATTGTGACCATTAACTTTGAGCCGTTGTTGCTCTTGTCTTTTCTTTTCATTTCATCATTATTCATTTTCAGTCCTCACCCTCTTTAATCATTTATCTAGCTCATTCCTTTTGTCAGCTAATATATTGGAAACAATTACTCCACCAGCTCATATGGACTTTGTAAGCAAGATGGCAGCTTAGAAAAAAACAACTAAAAACTGTGACATTACCCCTTGATTAACATTCAGAATGTGAAAAATACATAATTGTAAATGATCACACAGTCCATTTTATTGTTGAAACCAATGTGACTTTTACCTAAATATCTTTTTTACAATATTGATCACTTTCTGCATGTCTTGTTGTTAGGTTGATGTATGAAAATTGATCATGACTTGCCCTGTCAGGTGAAAAAGAATTTACTCGAGCATACACACTGACATTTACAGTGTATTTTTTTTTTCCTCCCAGAGCCTTACCCTAAGCATTTACTTTACTAACTCAAAATTTAACATCCGTGGAAAACATCATGCCTTCATTCTGTTATTTGTAGATAATGAAACAAAACACCATTGCATTAATTATTAAATTGCATTAAGGGCAACAATATTTTGCAGTCAGTTTTTTGTTGCTAGTCATCTTTCACCACCCTCCATCCTTGTCTGTTAATACATTTATATACAGTTCTGTATTTTTTTGTCTCTCACACAGTTTGCTGTTTCTTTTTTTGAGTGATTAAAGGGATAAAGTATTTACCACTCTACTGTGTTTTTCCATCAGCCTTGAGGTGACCTCATTTTGCAAAACAACACGCATTAAAAACCTTTCAGAAGACTTGAGATCTTTGCTGCACATCTCATACAAAGAATAATTACAAAGTCTTTATAGATTTAAAAAATATGTATTCTGTTTGCAAGTGACTGGCTTAGAAGGAACATGCAAAAAGCATTTCCTTTCAGTTTTTTTCTTTAGTATTCCTGTACGACGTTCAATTGCTAGCCTTGTGAGCCGGGGGACCTGGCCCGCGCTGCTCTTGGCCCAAAGGGTCCCCTCCCCTGCCATAGCTCTTCTCTACATCTCCATCTGGCCGTCCTTTCTCATCCTCAGCTTTGAGGCTCTCCTGAGGGGCAGACAGGTGGTTCTGACGACCCCCCCTCCCACCCCAAAAGGAAAAAAATACGTAATTCCAAAAGGAACAACCTGCCTGATCCTGGCCACCTTTCCCTCTCTTGTCCCCGTCATTGTCTTTTGAAATTACTGGCTTAAAAGCTAAAAGACAATTTACAGCACTTGTTATAAAACAGAACATTTAAATTAATTGTGAAAGGTTTTTTTTTTTAGTGGGTGCTGTGAGAACCTTTGGTTCACAAATATTTCTTATAAGCAGCACATGTTCTGTATGACCATGAAGTGTAAATCACACCAGTCTTATTTATTACTGGTCTGATTTATTGGCAACACTAATAAATGGGTTGGGTTTAGAGCAGCTTCGACTGCATCACATTTTTATTGACTTAGTAGATTCTGCTTGTTAACAAGTGTTTGATGTATTGCTCTAACTATCATTCTGAAACAGATTTTTTTCATGTATACCTGACAACCATTATAATGAAATGCATTGTCATTCTATACGTGGGTTTGTGAAGAATACCATAAACCCAGTATCTATATTAGCCCCTAGAGAATAAATAAGTGGACCTAAAAAACTGTCCTTCATATTTGATTTTCCATGCATACATGTTCTACACTAGGTTTTACTTTGTTTTGTAGAAAATAAAATTCTTCTATCACACAATAAAAAACAAATCACTATTTTTATAGAAATATGTAAATACTGAGAAAAGGTTTAAAAAAACATAATTTTCAAACTATCATAGTATACTTGACCTCTTTCCTTAGAGCCCTTAAAAAAGGAAGAAAACATGCAGAACTGAAGGAAACAGGTCATTGGTTTAAAAAGCATCTTTAGCTTGACAAGCTAGGCATTCTTTTGTGTATTCATGTACCCCAAGGCACACCTATAGTAAGCAGCGTGCACGCACACAGTGGCTTGGAAACAGGAAATGTTGCTGTGTGACTTTGAATTCCACTGTCCCTGTTTTTCTCCTCATCCTCAATCTCCTCACGAAGCCAGCCACAGGAAATTGTGAAAATTCAAGGCAGGGAGAAGGTTCTGATTGCAATAACATTAATGCCGAACGACATGTTTGATCTTCTTCCCCACCCGTGTGGTAAGGATACAGCCACCTTGAGCCACTCTGTTTTTTCACCAACCTATTGTTGAAGATAAGGCAGTGAAGGACAAAAAGGGTAGAAGCTATACAGTAGTTTGTACTTTCAGGCAAATTACAGATTTAAAGAGTAAATTATACATAAATAGATTAAATTATTTTTAGTTTAAACTTTCTATCTAGGGGAACAAATATTAACAAATTATCACAATCATAAACAAGAAAACTTCATATGAGCAAACTGGTCAGAAGCCACTCTGATTTGGATCTTTATTATTAAACTTGGCCCCAGCATTTTATATATATATTTTTTTTCTTCAACACACTTGTTGCACTCATCTTGTTTCTAATCCATTATATTCATACCTTCCATACAAGGGAAATTAGCCCTATTACCTCACTCTGTCATTCAGGTTTTAACTTGATTACAGGGAAGTCCCCAGCGCAGGTGCATTCTGTGTACACAGGCCCTCTGCACTATGCACTATTGGCAAAATTGCCTTGCTCACTTGTGCTGTCCTTTTAATTTCAGTTCATACATATACATGCACCTCAGTCCCTAAACACACAGATCCCTCACATAATTGTAAAATATCCACCTTCTTAATCCACCTGGTTGTGCTTGGCTCCTTCGGGGGGAGGATTGCAGTGGCCTAATGCTCTACACAGGAAAAGAGGACTGGTAACAAGGCAGGCTTAGAGGCCCGGACAGTTTTAATCTGCCCTTGTCCTCCAGTGGTGAGGAAAGGGACCCTTTGGGCCCCTGGCCAATCTTTCTTCTCTTTGAAGGTTCTCTTAATCCCTTTACAGAGAGAGGCAAGGAAATGCAGAAGTGTGCATACTCCTGTGGGCTGATTTCAAGAGACTCCGATTTAGAACTGTTGGTCTCCAAAGTCTCACCGCTAACTAAACCTTGGACTCGTCGTCTCTTTGCCACTTTTGTCTCTTTGTCTTACACTTACAAACCCCTCTGAACTTTCAGATGGTTCCTACTGTGGCTAATCTACATCTGTAAAACGGGGACACACACACTAACTTAGTGCTTTCATCTCTCCTTCTCCAGTGACATTGTATCCCAGTGTTTGGGCAGGAAAATAGGATTGTGTAGAGCTCAGCGTTTAGAGAGCCCAAAGGCTGCCCATCAAGTTTGGTATCTGTAGCCTGTGATGCCTCATTTTGCCAACCATCGCTCAAGTTATTTTGAACTCCATTCTCAGTCCCACCATTCAGCTCTAGACTGATGACTTTCTTTGCCTCCTTCATTGTGTCATGAGTGTGGAAGCTTTCTTCCCACTTGGTCTTATTTACTGTTTATTTCTTCATCTTTTTTTCTCCCACAATGCTCTTGTTGTTGATGATGATGTCCAGCTTCTATCTTACATTGACTGATTGTCACATAGTGGAAACAGGTTAGGTGAATTCAGTGTTTTCATCTTGGCTGAGAAGACACTGAACGTCTGTAATATTCACACCCTAAATAAAGGAGAAATGCAACATTTTTTAAAAGATGCTTTATGGTTCTGCAACTAGTTAGCCATAAATATCAAAATAACTTAGTTGAATAAACTTCCAGAGTGGATTCCAAATTTGTCGAACATAAAACTGTATTTTTATCAGGTTACATGGAGCCACAAAAGCTGGAGAAAAAAAAATACATGAAAATTTTTCAAAAATAGATCCTGGCTTTCACACATGCTTATACACAAAAAGGTTTGAATTTGCACCTCGCAGGAGATTCTCAAATCTCAGTTTTAAAAGAAGGCTTCAGTGATCAGCTCTGAGTCAGGATCTCTGAATCTGATGCAAATCCCCTGGCAGCATTTAAACCTCCCAAATCATCCCTGGCCAAATCCCTTCAAGATATTCCCTGCTCGATTGGATGGCATTAAAGGATCGCAGCGACAGAACAATACAGCGTCTGCCACTGTGGCGGAATGAGGAATGAAGAGGGGCTGGGGGAAAGAAAGGGGGAGAGAGTGAGTGAGTGAGAGAAGGAATAAAAATGAATATGGTAAAACATGTGAGTGCAAATTTGGAATGTTGGGGAAAGCAAATTAGGAAGTTTGTGAAAGAAAAATGATGAAAAAGAAGAAAGAAACCAATAAGTTTGGTTACAACATATGGATATTGTGACACACTGAACATTTAAAATAATCTGCTTTTCACAACCAGCGTAGAGAAATAAATTTTAATATGTTACCAATTTATCTTGTTTAATACAAAAACAAATTTCTAGTGTTAATAATAAAATCAAATTTTAATACAATAAGTGCCTAGAATTTCAAGAAAAAAAATACTCTTTACTTTTAAACAATCATTTCAAAATGTAGTTAGCTGATGGAAAGCACATTTTCTTTTCTGTTTTTTTCCCCGTCTTGGTGGCACTGAGTTTGTGTATAAGTCTGTCAGCAGATATTGATGGGGCTAGCACACAGCATCAAGGCTGCCCACTTCAGTCTTCTCCGGCACAATAAAAGGCTGTTATAAGCCCCATAGATCTAGGATCTATTGCTAGTTTCAGGGCAAAGGCTGTGTCTGCCACCCATACATTGCCCATTGTTAATGACCATAGAAAAGTTGTGGAAGTGAACTATGCTCTGCCAATTAAATTAATGCTTCTCTGTAACATACTGCAAGCACCAGTGCTGCTCCAGTCTAAACAGACTACTGTAGTTCTTTTCCTGTGGTCTTTGCTGTTGTGAATTTGCCTATGATAGAAAAATAGAGGTATTAAAAAACAGTTCTTCCTTCACTTTGTAATCTGCACCTCAGTAAGCCGCATGACTGACAGTAATAGGGCGGAGCAGCCATGATACGTTTGTAATAATCTGACTGGAGTCAGGTTCACGTCTATGCTAATGAACTAGTATGTTGTTGGTTTTGCATGACTAATGGCACACACTGCTAACAGAGCTGTCTGGAAGTAAGGAAGCAAGCAAAGGAAAAGTAAATAGGCTTTGCAAGAGTGCTGTGAAGGTATAAGACAATGAGAGAGCAAAGTTGTAGGAGATTGCATTGTTAGTCATTTGGAAAAAAAGGAAAATCCGGTTGAGGCCTGATTTCCTTGGCCAGTATGTTCACAAAAGCTAAGGAGCATGGCTGAAGAAAGAAAATTGCTTTTGAAAATGCAGTAATGATATTGAATGTGGGCATGCGGTACTTAGCTCAACACAGATTTTAAATGCACTACTTATGAAAAGGAACAGGGGAAAAATGGCAGACACGTGTGCTGTGTAACATTTCTACTTACATTCATATTTGTTTCACTTCCTCTACAATGCTTAAAACAGAAAAACGTGTGTTTGGCAGCATGTATCAGTTTGATTTACTAATATTTGCTTGAACGGTTGCTTGATTTATAGCCTCGTCTGTGGAAACATCAGATTCAAGTTTGTTGCACGTGCTTTTACTTTTTTTTCTAGAATTTATATTACAAGTTTGCTTTGCTGGCTTAAATTGATTAAATTTCTTGTCAGTTATTTATTTAATGCGGAGATGTTTTGAAGCTTGCAACAAGTACTCATTCCTATCTCTCCTCTAACCCTCCACTCTTGGACAGTGTGGAATTGTTGATAAGTCATTTTGGCAGCTTGGCAAGAGTAATCATTTCCCTCCAGATGTTGAAGTTTGGGAAGGAACCAAAAGGGAGTGTAGAACGGGAGGGGAACAGGAGGGAAAAAATGCATTTACACCACCACCAGTTCCACCCTTGTACATGAAGTCATCTACTCCTCCCTCCCCATGGCTCCAAGTCTCACCTCCTCCACACCACTCTGCTGATTCTTTCTCCTCCCTTCTTGCTCTCAGCTCCACACATCCAGCCCCACTGTATCCCAGGTGGCAGCCAGGGCATGCTGTGTTTACTGCTGAGGTAATTGGAGTAGTTTGGAGAGTCTGACCCTGGCCCTGCTAAGGCCTAAGATATGCGTGTGTGTTTGTGTGTGGGGTTGTGTGTGAATACTTGCGTGTGTGCGTATGCCTGTTTGTGATGACTGGCAGTGAGGGAAGGAAAGCAGGCCCTAGCCAGTGTCAGCCCACTAGGGAACAGAAAAATTGGCTTTCACTATGCTGTCTGTCTTTTCTTGTCTCATTTTCTCCAGCTATCCCTTTCTTATTTCTTCACATCTCTTGACAAACTCAAAGATGATCTTTCATGCTTTTCTAGTACTTGCTTTACAGCACTTTTTCCCCTTTCCTGGACTCTTTTGTTCCACCTCTTTATGTTTCTGTCTTTGCTCATCATTTCATCTTTCTGAGCCAAGCTGTAAACTGAGTTCCATAGATGGAGACTTTTTCCAGAAATGAGCAAAAACTCCCCCTCTTTTGCAGCTGTAAACATGAGCAATTTCCTTCCATTCAGCCCAGGCTCCTGCAGTATTTATTTAAATCAGTCTGGCTTGGGAAAGGTCTGAAATTGGAGTGTCAAAGTAAGATTGCAGACAAGTACTTATTCATCTGTTTCTTATTGCCATTGAAACATGCATGCATAACAAACCATTAAACATAAGCCCTATCATTTTTAATAATTGATATTAGCTGCAGTGTGTATTCATCTATGATATGGACAAGCTTGGGTCAGAAGTGGCACTAAAGACTGAAGCGTGACAGTGATTTTCCATGCATCAAGCGACATCATGGCAGGGGTTGTCAGGTAGGCAGTGGGACATGGCTCCCCTACTTTAGCTCATCACACTCTCATCTCCCTTCTCTTCCGTTCCCATTTTCTCGCTTTCCCCTCATCCCTCTGTCTTGCTTGTCGCTGATAGCTTTTACCGCTCTGCTGATTTCACAAATAGGCCTCATTGATTGAATCAGATTCTTTTGGATAGAGCAGCTTTATTGAGTGACTTTTTCACTGATGGACAGCAGCATGAGGGTGTGTATGTTTGTCACACACCTGCATGTGTGAATGTTTGGTGTAAGAGAAAACTTCCTCCCTTCGGTTCTCCCTTTATCTAATCCAGCAGCCAGCCCTCTTTGGGGTATTCCAGCAGTTGGGTCATTACAAACACACACTCTTGCATGGCTCACACTCTTAGTGGCACCTTCCCCTGAGTGGATGTTTTATTACAGGCTGTGCATGCTGACTGAGGAGTCTGTTAATTGTGACAACACCTTGAGCAAGGCAACATTAAACGGGTAACTGCTCTCCCTGGTACAGTTCATCATTCATTTAAGCTGTGCATCTATCGTAGGAAGCTGTGTCAGTATACCTAGAGCAACATGATTAAAGCTCCTCTACAGCATTGTCAGCAGCATCTTTTGGTCTCTTCAGTTGTCAAAGCTTCTGTCTCTTTATTTTTTCAAATCTGCTAACCTTGTTGTGTCTCTCACACCACGGTTCTAATATTACTCTCAGTTTAATTTGAAAGAAAAAAGGTAAACAAAATGTTTCAGGAACATTGGGCCTCATGCAAGAACATGTTCGTATTCTTATTCTAAATTTCTCTTACTTTTGTTCGTATGAAGGGTTCGTACGA
>JAUBOC010000002.1:8789105-8803500 GCA_032275365.1 Anablepsoides cearensis
CTCCTAAATCACTCGTACGCACAACTTAAGAACAAATCTGTTCGTACGAACGGTTCTTGCATGAGGCCCATTGTTTCTTACATTAAAAAGGGCTTGATTTAAATACAAAACAGCTGTAAGCTGTTGGGGATTGGTGGCTTTAGCCAACAATCTGTGTTATGGAGAAGATCAAGCTTTATCCTCTACCCTCCACTGATGATATTCACATTTTCACACAACAACACACACCTCATCCTAGCAGCTGCATCTGTTCTTCCCCTCTTGCTGCCCTCTATTTTGTGTCTCTCCACTCTTAACGGGCAACATGCCACCAATGCAGAGTTGGATAGATTGTGGCACCCTCATCCCCTGTGCCTATTTAACCCCCAAAGACCTGCAGATCTATCATAATACAGCCTACATAAACACACACAAGCAACTCTAAGATTCATCCAGCCTTCATTTGTCCTGATCTACAGTCTGCTACTGAAGAACTCCTGAGATCTATCCATCCATTCATTTTCTGTATGCACTTTGTCCTGTTTGGGGTCACAGGGGTGGTGCTGGCTATCCCATCTGTCATTGAGCAAAAGGCGGGGTACACCCTAAACAGGTCACCAGTTCATCTCAAGTCTAAAACACTGAAAATCTTCTTTTGATACCAAATTTTTCCCCCTGTGTATGCTGTATTATAAAGAACCTCAATGCTGTTTAAAATTTTAATACGGAAAAGTAAAAGGAATCACCAAGGTATGGTTCTTGCCACACACTCTTGTGATACTCTGTGCACACAAAGTCGATTGAGAAATTACTAATTTTTGTGAGTTATTGTTGGGCAGGGGGCTTGTTTTTTCAGGAATGCTTACAACGCATCTCCTTTCAGCAGCATCAAAATTGTTTATGCAGCTTTCTGTTAAGTGCAAATGGCAAAGATAAATGCCAGAAGGATTTTATTTTTTTGAAAAAAAGCTTATTAACCTTTCAAAGTAATAAACTCACAATCCAGAATTTGTATGGTTACCATATATTCTCAGTTGGCTTGGCCCACTTTCGAAGAATTGCTGATGCAGTTTTTGGAGCGACACATACAAAGAAGAAAACATGTTATTAGTCTCATAACGGTGATTAGTATGTCATACCTGGTTCTTTCGGCTCTTAAGGTGAATAAGATTTATGTGAAAATCTCCACTGAAAAGAGAAAAGAAAAATAGCCCATTGAATGTAGATAAAAAGTGTATTTGTTGGCAGCAACTCAATTTGCTAAGAGTAAACATAAACAATACATATACAGCTGGATACAGTGACTGCTCTGAAGACACTGCTTTACATTTAGTCAAGGGAGGCCAGCCTTTGTCACTTTCTCCTTTGCTTAACCCCAGACTTTCTCTTCCCTTCTCCGTAGCTATGTTCAAGAGGAGTCTCAAGGGAGGGCTTAACTCTGAGCCCTTATTTTTCCCCTTCTTTCTCCTCCTCCTTTATCCTTTCTTTCCGTTTCTTTCTCTAAATGGAGCTACAAACATTTGTTGAACTATGAATTTGTCTGAAAGGCTGGCTCTTTCTATTGACTGAGTGAAGGACTGGTGTCTAGCTTTCCTGAATTTCTTATTGTTTCATTCACATATAGATGCAATGTGTTTGTGTCTGAGCACTCTTGTGAGTAGTAATACTAAGCAAAAAAGAGCCTGAGAGTTTTAACTTACTGCAGCAAAAGGCATAAAATCAATAGTTCACTTAATGTTGACCTTAGGTCAGCAAGACTTCACATACTCATCTTTGCACACCTCACTTTTGGAAAATAAGTCACAAACAACCCAGCTTAAATATGATGTACTACCTGGAAAATCACAGGGACTTTTTTGTTGTCATGGTTATTGAGTGTTCGGAGGCTCCAGGGGAAATGGAGTTTGGGGGCGGAAGGGGGAAACTGAAGGGAACAGGGTGGGATGGATGGGTGCGAGTAGGAGGAGGGGTGCTATCTTAATTGGTTTCCGTGAATAATTTCAGTCCCCTAATTTGGCGATAATGACAGTGGCTGCTGCTTTTGTATTTATTTATCCAAACATTAATTGACAGGACTGACATTAGCCAGGGCGGTTATTGCGAATTTGATTGCGCACAAGGGAGCAAAGAAAATTACAGTAATTATCATTCCGATATGGATTATGAATATGCATTCTCACATTTAATGTCTCTGTCAGCATTTTAGTAACAACAAGGCACTCTGGAATGACAACAGCACTTTAGCTTATTCCCATTTTTATTTGCCTAAATCCAATCCAACCAATGTAGTGAACAACATTGTCTTGTTCAAATGTTTCATTTGTCCTAGTGCTGAATCTTAACACCCTGAGGATGGGATAAAGTGAACTAACTGGTTTAGTAAGCCTTTAAATGTATGGATTTAGTCAGTAATTATTGTTACAGCATCTGAAATGATTGTTAAAATATATCAAAATCTGTTTTTTTTCTCAGGCGGAGGGGGAAGATAATTTGAAGAAGATGCAGCTAATGGAGCTAGCTATACTCAATGGGACATACAGAGACAACAACATTAAAACACGTAAGTGAACTTCAGGCAAGATATGAATATGCAGTGATATAATATCACTCATGTTTTAACATACTTCACTAATCCTTTCACTGCATACATCAGACTTTCTCAGTAACTCACTTTACCCTCTTTAATATATAATGTCTATTAGGATCTGGTGTTTATTTTCCATCATGTTAACTGCAACCACAGCAGACCTCTTACTTTCCTTTTAATTATATATAGGACTGTCTATGTTGTGCTTCTTTCTGTTTAGTCATCTATCCATTCATCTGTCTCCATGTTCATCATTTCTACTGCAGGCCTTATCCATCAGCTCTGTGTCATTTGTTCTGAACTTTTCAGCACATTGTTGACTTTCAGCTGCCTAACTCTGCTTGTCAGAAATGGAATCACATAAAACATTAGACTTAAAAACCCACACCTAAAATTCCACTCTTACATGCATGCTCCTTCTAATTCCTAATTACATTTTTTAAACCCACACCTAAAATTTCACTCTTACATGCATGCTCCTTCTAATTCCTAATTATATTTTATTTAATTGTCATTTGGGAATAATTCTAAATTACATAAGAATGTGTGGTAAATTCCTGTGTTTATTGTTGATTTAACATCTGCTCAAGTAGCAATGATTCAAATTTGTTACCCACTTTATGGCCGTTACAAAGCATTTTTTTTGTCTTTTAGTTCTGTATTTCACAGCTTATATCACCTGCTAATGTATACTCTGCTAAGAAAAATGTTTATTTTCACATCCAACAGAAACTGCCTGCTGACTGCACAAAAGAACAGTATTGATTTAAAGAATTAACTTCAAGTTAAATATGTTCCAGCATAGTTTTTCCATACTAAATTCAAAATTAGTCCAAACTTACTTGAGGTGCTGATTTTATTACCAGTCAGCAGGTCTATTTCTATTGGCATGTATGTCATTTAGCTTATTGTGTCGTTTCCATGAGACAAATATGTTGCTGCTCTGGTGATTGGTATGCTTAAATTGCATTGGGATGACTGCTGTATTTTGTGCTTATGTTTTGGTGTGAGGGGTTTTAATTTTCTTTGGCTATGTTGATTTTATTATTGATTTTGATTTGCAAAAAACTGTCGCTTTTGTGGTTCACCACCATGATCATTGCATGGACTAATTTTCCCCTTGTGCTCCTCTCCTCTCCTTTCCTCTCCTTTCTTTTTCCTCTTCTGTTCACCCTATTTTTCCTTCTTGTTGTTTTTCTTCCCCACCCTACCCCCAATCTTCATCTGTGATATTGATGAACCACACTACACTTTGTCTCTTGTCTTTTTTCTTTTTCTTTCTTTCTACACCTGTCCTTTGCTTTCTTGTTTATGGCAGCCACCCTTGCGTTCTCTCTTGCAGCGGCGGCAGCAGCCGCGCAGGGCCCCCGCCTCATAGCAGCTCCAGCAGGTCAGGTGTTGCCTCCTCAGGCACTCCGGCCTCCGACACCAGCTGGAGCCCCCATCATGAACATCATCCGGCCTACTCAGATGGCTGCCATGCTGCCCAATGGCACCCCCACACTGGTGCCTCCCACACCGGATGGTGGGCTAATCTACACCACCCCCTACGACTACCCCTACGCCTTGGCACCCACCTCGCTGCTGGAGTACCCCATCGAGCACAGTGGGGTTCTAGGTAAGAGAGCCTGGGGAAGCATGGGTGCAGCAGGTACAGCGGCCAGCTTTAGCCAACCTGGACAGGAGGGCAGCTTGTTTTACCCCGGAGCTGGGGTGCTGGATGCAGCTTCCCTGAGCCACAGTCAGGACTTATTGAAAGGTAAATATGTTGTGTCCACCTGAGGATCAAAACAAACAAACTCACAGGGTGGATGTGCTGGTGGCACTGTCTGAGATGGGGTGACCAGCAGTGTGGCTCACATGGGACACTTTAGTATATTAAAAAAGACAACAGGGGATATAAATGACCTTGAGTTCTGGGCTGTTAAACTTCCTTTATACTCTCAGCTGAAGTTTTTTCACTGTTTTAGTTACAGCACTCTCGCCAAAAGAATGTGCTCAGGTTTACATTGCCTTTTTTCTGCAAGGTTTATAGAAGAATTTGCCTCCGTATAAACGGAGACAGGCTGACAGAAACCCACTTTTCACACATGCAGCTTGCTCTCTAACCTTTTCATGCACTGGCCTGGAGGCATATTCAGTCTGGCGGCAGATCCCCTCGGATTTCTGCAGCTTTTGAAATAATTTCTCTGTGCTGCTCTCTGCAGGCAGGCCTTGATGCCTGTAGATGGTCCCTTTCTCTCTCCCACTGGGGATGTTCATTAAATTCTCCAGTTTTTTTTTTCCCTCCCTTCTTCCTTCCTCTCCATTGTCTTAGCTTCACATCTGTTGAACTTGAATCTTTGTGCTTCTACCTGACATAGCCCTTACTTTCTGTGCCAGGGAGGACAGTTGAATATGTGGGTCAGCATTTTATTCTTAATGGTGCTTAAAGCTCAACACACCTGCTACCAAAGGGACAACTGTTCATCTGTTGAATATTCTGCAATGTGCAGCATATGTTGTGTTGAAGTTGTAGTTAATAAAAGTAAAGCTGATTCCTGTGTCGAGACACAGGAGGGGGGCTGAGTCAGTTGTTGAGTTTTATGTTTGACACGGAGCTCTTTCATGTTGTCCACAGCATCATGTGGCAGCAGTGGACACAAGTGTGATTTTAGCTGACCTGTGTGTCTGCGGGGCCTCTGGGAGACGTGTAGAACAGACAGGGACAGCTGACTGGCTTTCCTTTCTTTAACTTGCAGGGTTACACCAGCTTAGTGCTTTTTATTTACTCAAATTATCGACTGGTGCCTTCAGCAACACAAGGCCCTGAGAAACATACTCTCTCTCCTACTTGTGCTCTTATGTAGAGTTGGGGCTAATATGATCCAATATCTATATCTGCTTCCAATGCCGACGTCATTCCTAGATTGAGTATCTGTTTAAGGCTGCAGATCCATCCATTGATTCAGACACCACGGTCTTGTGTGGCTTCATATTTTTGATTATTACATAAAAAAGTTTAAACCTACACCCAAAAATATTTAGCATATTGTGATAATGAAGCCTATGAATGAGTCCAGGATATAAATAGATGTCTTTGTTTGGCTCATTTCCTGAGTTTTAGAAATACAGGTGGAGCTTTTTACATGAGTCTGCCGCCCATGAGGGACAGCCTGCCTGCTGCGGTCTGCTTGTTCAGCATGTCGCTTTTGGAAAATATCTTAGTGTTGACAAAGGAAAAACAATCATGTGTGCAAACATTTACTGCAAAACAAAACAAAAAAACATAATAAAAGCAACACGGTGTCTGAGGTAAAAAGCTTTGTATTAAAAAATGTTGGCATCGGCAGATATTTGAATTCAGATATCAGGATTGGATCCAAACAAAAACAAATAGATAAATGTGTCTACTCTCTGTTTCTCTGTTTCTTACTGACACACCTGAGATTGGGCTCAGCTGCATGTTGTTCAGTAAAAAAGGAACTATCAGGCCTATCAGAATAGTGTAGTTGCATAGTTGAAAGCTTAATTTTCTCTAAAAATGCAAGAAAAAAATGATTTTAGAATTTATTTTTTTTGCTTCTTTCTCTGAGGGCTTAACTTACTTTTCCTTAATCTCTGAGCACATCACAGTTTTGTAATGCCTGAACTTACTGTGATACACAAACTCTGTGTTTGTGTCATGTATATGAGGCCGTGTCAACAGTGAGAACAAATCAGTTGTGACAAATATAGGTGGAAAAATGACAGCCTATGCCGCCAGCGAGTAGATTGACCTGGAGAGGAATAGTGGGAGCGGCAAAGAGAAAATGAAGGAGAGCGCGAGAGGCAGGTGGTGTCTGCCACCATTCAATTACCATCAGAGCTGTATTGGATTTCCCCCCACCTTTCAAAATAAAGAGACAAATTTCTCTCAGTTCTCCTTTGGATCCCACAGGAGGAATCATAATATTTTTCTAGAGATACCAAGAGCCCATAACCTTTAGCTGCGCATCCCCTTTTTCCAAAAGTCCCCATATAACTGAACACTGTGGAATTTTACTACTTAAGTTATGCATTTTTAAATACAAAGCAACACTCCAAAAAGATGTATTATTTTTTGTATACAAAGTTTTTGTACATGTAAAAAAAAGATGTGTGTGTTGTGTATATGTAATATAATCTGTATTAAGTTCTGTGTATTGTATAATCAAAGTATTCTAAATCATAATTGTTGAAATGTGAATGTTATTACTGTAAAAAATGACTGTTTCTCCCTTTCTCAAAGTGAATGGTTTCTAACCTTGTGGACCTGTTACAATCTAGGTGCAATGGCTACTAAAGTGAGACGGCATGACACGCGGGTCCATCCTTACCAAAGGATTGTGACCGCTGACAGAGGTCAGTTTAGTCTCTTAGCTACATTTTACTATTGAGTGATGCATTTGAATTCTTTTAATGCCTATTATGCCTCACTGCCTTAGTCGGGGATTTATCTGTATTGTATTTTTTGTTTTGTTTTCCTCTCCCTCTGCAACTTTTCCTACCCCATACATCCACAAACCAGTTAAATGGTTGCGTGTGGTATGCACATTTTGTTTACATTTAGTACTTAATATTTACAGTTTGTGTAGACTGTGTTTATGTTAAAGCTCAGGCAAAAGTGATCTTAAGAGATTTCAGTTTATGCAGCTGTGAAGCCAGGACAGGTAAATACTTTACAGGCAGTATTTAAGGTGTAGAGTGACATTCCTCCGATGTGAAATTAGAACCTAAACTGGAGCAAGCTTTGTTCCCAAACGTGATTTATCTCCTCGGCTCGTAAGGAGCAAAGACGAAGGAGGAGCTTTGCTAAAGACATTGAAGGCAGAAGACAAGTAATTAGTCAACTATACAACATTTCACCATGGAATTCAAATTTATTTTGGATTTTTATTTTTCTATATCAAGTAGACATAAGCTGAGGTAGCTTGCGTTGTCTGCAGCTTATTGCAGTTATATTGAAATAAAGCTAAGTACATTTTTTGATATTTCAGTTGTACTTGAGGTACTGTCATTTTATATTTGAACATTTTATATCAAATGTATTTATGGCTTTGTGTATATTTATATTATATAAAAAGTATACTGCTAAATAAAGAGAAAGAATCAGAAAGCATTGATTCTTCCGTTTATTGAACATTGAGCACTAGACCGTTATTTGTCACGTAACACTAGTATATTTTTATGACCTTATTACTAATCACACCGTAACTTGCACTCCAACTCGAGAAACACTAAAACTTTAGATTTTTGTTTAACTTTTTTGTTCACGCTCTTTGCTTCTATTTTTTTTCTGTTTTGCTTTTTTGTTTTGTTATTGCTCTGTTGTGTTTTTGGGAGGCAGTGTGCGCTTTAAAGAAACCACAAAGCTACTTCATTAGGGGTGTGGCTTAGTATTTGGGATCATGATGTGACAACGTCATGATTTTAATGGGTTCACCTCATAGCAGCAGGGGGGATTAGGAGCAGAGTTTGCATTCATTTTATTGTTAAAATGATGTCATTCCAGTCTCTTCTTGCTGACACTAATATCCTTTCTATCTTTTTTTTCTGTTTGTTTTGTTTTTGTTTCTAACCACCTAGCCGCCACCGGCAACTAACACATGACCTTCTGACCTCTGAACTCTTCACCCAATGATGAGCCGCCCCAAGCCTGCCTGCTGATCAGTTAACTGGTAATTGCCTTTTGCTAGCCTCTCGGACGCAAGTGACAGAGAGAGGCGCCTGCCTGTACAGTTACCCTAACACGTTCTGACAAAAAGATAGAAACCAACGCAGAATCTTCACTGAAACAAAAAAAAAAAACAACAACGTTGTGTATTATTCATTTTTCCCTCTGTTCATTAGTTAAGTTCCCATTCTTTCTTTTTCTTTTTCTTCATGAATCATGCTCTGGGTGGATGTGTTTGTGGTATTACTCATAAATCTGCACTGAATTATATAGCAATAAAGAACCCCCCAACCCCACCCACCCGTCCTCCTTTAACTACTCTAATTTGGTGACCTCACTTGCTTTGGTCAAAGTTCAACATCTGCAGTTAAAAACCATTTGGTTTTAGACTGATAGTCACCCTCAAACATCCCCCCGTCCTCCCGTCCTCCCCCCACTCGAAGCATAACTTGTAGGAGCACCTACCTGCTCCCACCCTCTTCAAACACCCACCTACTCTGAGAGAAAAAGAAATTGAAGGAAAGGGAGCATCCACTTACATTAACTTGTTTAATTTCTGTCATTTTTCACATGTATTTCAGTTGAGCTCTATGTTGTAATTATGAGCTGACACATTCTGGGTGTGCCCCTCTAAACGGCTTTCTGTCTGTTTTTTTGTTTTTTTGTTTTTAAAGCATGGCTGAAATGATTGCAGAAGGAGCTTTTTATGATTTATGTGTTTTGTTATTTTTTTTCTTCTGTCTTGATTTTGTGTTTTTTTTTTTTCTTTTTGAGTCATTTTCTCCTCTTTATTTGGGTTTGTTTGTTCAGATTTGACTAACTAGCTTAAGGAGCTAAAACAATGCAGGTGGTTTTCTCTAAAAGTCAGAACCCAGTTTAGTGTTTGAGGCAGGCGGCAGAAACTAAGAAATGGTGGAAAGCGAGAGGGGATGGTCACTATTTGGGTTGATGGGTTTCTGTGTGTGTGTGCGCGTGTGTGATCCAATTAATACTACATTGAAAGTAGGGTGTGTGCTGAGGCTCAGGGGACACAGCAGCAGTGCTTATTAGCTACTGACCATTGCTCCGCCCCCCTCCCATTCACACTACATCCACTATCCAGTGCCTGATGTATTTAGAAAAAAATATCTCAATGAGTTTAGCTGAGCTGTGATCGCAAAGACAAAAAAAAAGTATTGTGTGCATATTTAGCCAAAGGGTTTTCCAGTGATTATATATCTGCAATTATGCATCTGTGTCGCAGAGGGCTCTCTTTGTGATTTTTAGAGTTTGGAAGGGTGTGAACTTCTTGTGCCTGCCTTCAGCTGAAACAGCCAGTCTGATAGATTTTTGACCCCCTTACTGCTCAGTTTTTTTTGTATGAGGTGAACACAGGCAATTAACACTAAATTTTCATGCTACTCAATATTGCTATTATTTCATTGCTAGAGGGTGAAGGAGGATTCAAACTTCTGCACTTCTATATTGAGTTGTTTCATCAGCCACATTGACAAGCAAGATTTTATTTCTTCATTTCTTTTATTTGTCCATTTTAAAAATTGGCTAATTTTTTTATTCATTTCTTTTTTGACTACGGCGCATGATATTTTTGTGCAAGTCGAGGCATAATCAGAGCCTTCCTGCATCGTAATTTTTTTTTGTTTTGTTTTTATTCTTTTTTTTTTTCTACTAATGAAACTTCACACATGCCAAACCATCTAAAAGTGCATCCACAATGTGTCACACCTCCCTCTGATTGTAGTCAAGCTTCTGAGCCCACAATCCTTTGTTCAAACTCTCAAGAAAAAAATAGGATGTGAAAGCCATGCCTGCCTGTTCAAATTGCTTTATACATACGTCTTATATATATAAATATATATAAATATATAAAAATGTAGATATCTGTCATTGCATATAAAATACAGAACAAAAAATAGATAATTTTACAGGGTGCTGGAGATGAAAAAAAAATCAAAAATCTATTTTTGGCAATTTTAGCTTTTGATACTTTACTTGCAGTTATAAAATAAAAAAAAGTAAACAAAAAAAATGTTTCAGACAGTATAGGAGAAAACAGATAAACTGAGTGGGTGAGGAAAAGTGCTGTTACCTTGAATATAATTGGAAAAGGAAGAGCAAAACAGTTTTAACCCTCGGAAAGCTGGCGAGATCAGAGCGAGACAGACGTCTAAAAGGATCAAATCAAAAGTGCCTTATCAACAGTGGTTTCTGTCTTCTAGTATCCCAGTTGTGTTAAAAAATATCCAGCACCCACCAAGATGGCGCAGAGAGGAATGGCTAGTGTTACACGCTCTAAATAGTTGAGCAGGGCAGCCGCCACCGCGTGGTGGTGTCACCCAAGTTACTCTATGCAAAAAGAATAGCAGTCATTTTGACCAGCTAAAATATGTGCCATGGTTTTGTCTTCCTGAAATGATTTTAATTTTTTTTTTCTCTTTTACTTGATGACCCTTTACTCTGCCGTACGAGCAGGTTTTGTTGTCTTTTTATCTCGATTTTATTGATTATATAAAATATTGTTTTGGGTTTTGGTGACTGTACCAAACTTCCTTTTGAACAAATCAAACTGCCATTTGCAACCAAGTATTCTGCCGGAACATGTTTTAGGTTATGAGCTGAGGAAAATACATAGCATTTGGGAGGAAAATGGATAAAAAAAATTAAATGAGTAAAGAGGGGAGGGGGTCGGCCTGTTTGTTTCAACAACTGAAGATTGAAAACATCCGGTCCATTTGACAACAAACGACCAGGACGGTAATGAGACTTATAATGAACAAATATAATGAAGCAGCCTTGTTTCACAGATAAATGGTTTTCAGTTATTGAAACAAATGACAGGTTAGGTGAAATTATAATAAACTGACAAATATTTAGATTTGTTAAAACCCTTGGCAGTTTTTTTTATTATTCATAGAATTCTCATCTTGCTGTTACACCAAAAGGTCAATGATTTTTTTTTTCTTTTTCAGTGTTATTATTTTTGAAATTGTAATGCAATATTAAAGTGGAGCAAGAGATGGCAATTCAGCATTTGACAGTATTAAGAAAATTCCCTCTGCAATGTTACAACTTGCTGTGTCATTGTGAAAGGCTGGATAAGTCCATCAGGTGAAAGGTCGACTCTATACCTACCGTATTCTCTCTGGCCTGCCTTCTACATGTATGATAATGTAATTAACAGCCATTGTTACAGGTTTATAATGTATTTTTCTAATCTCATTTTATATGTGTATTAATCATGTTTCTGAGTTTTTTGTTTTTATTTTTCTTTTTTAATAAAATCCACTGCAACTCCCCCCCTGCCCCCCTCCCCTGAACAGCCCTCTTTTCCTCCCCCCCCTCCCCCTCCTGACTTCTTCTCCATCTTGAACTGTCTCTCGTGGGGAGTGTTGCCTTTTTCCCTGTTATATTTTGTTTTCTTGCCAAGTCCCGGCTTGTTTAACTCATTAGCTACTTTATTAGTTTTCTTGTCACAAGTATTTTTACATGCTTGCATTTAGTTTTCATGGTGTATGCTGTTATTTTTTCTTATTAACCTCTTTGGCATTTATTTTAATAAAACATTCTTAGTAAGAATTTTACTAACTTGCTGATATTTTGTCTTGTGTTTTTAACCAGTTTCATGAATGTATTACCTTGGTCTGGTTCACGGACTAACACGATTAAAACCAGTGTATGGCCCACGACTTCCACTGACTGACACACGTCTGAGTCTACGATACACAAAAACCCCCACGCACACACACAACCTAACAGGATAAAAGTGCACGAGTTGGGCGTCCGCTCACTCACACAC
Source organism: Anablepsoides cearensis (assembly GCA_032275365.1). Classification (NCBI taxonomy): domain Eukaryota; kingdom Metazoa; phylum Chordata; class Actinopteri; order Cyprinodontiformes; family Rivulidae; genus Anablepsoides; species Anablepsoides cearensis. The sequence goes on from JAUBOC010000002.1 coordinate 8,801,142, forward strand.
TTTCTGCTGGCGCTTCTCCGTACTGCTGTCCTGCTGTGTGTCGATGTCTCTCTGAGACGACTCTCAGTCGTCCTCCTCTGTGTGTCTGAACCCCGTGAGACGGCAGGACGAGGCGGTGGTGGGGAGGGGGTGCGGGCATGGCGCATATAAGCTGCACTTTGCTTGAGGTCACTGGTTACACTTCTGGGTCAGCGGTTCTTTCTCTAACAAGACGTGTGCTGGTCAAAAGTGAGATTAGGAGAAGAGGGCCTAATCCCTAAAAATAAAACTGCCATTTATACCAGGAAAAGCCTTTTCTCCTGCCATTAGCTAGTGTAGCGCTAATCTCAATCTGTGCAAAAAATACTCTACATTAGTCATCTCAGAAGGATTAATTTTACTGTGAATTGTACAGCAGAACATCTCATTGCCACACATTATAAAAAGGGAGTTATTTACAACTGACACTCGGGGCAAATTTATAGACGATGGTTTAAAGCCGTCCCTTTTTTTTACTGCGTCTGTAACTTGTTCTGCCGGGGTGGCAGCGTTAGGGTTATCTCCAGCTGTTTTCTGTTGGGTGAGCACTTCTTCCCTTTCAGTTTATTGATGTCACAACGAACACTGAACCATTTGGGAGAATCTAAAACTCACCAGTGCACCGTGTCAATAAAAAGTGCTTTTGGGATCAAAACAACCTCAGCGTTTCCTTCTGCTGTAGGTGAAACGCTTTTTCCGGCTTTCAGCTCGCCACTACTTATTGTTTTTTTTTTACTGGGTGTTTATGACGCTGCCAGTGTTGCTTAATCATTCTACAGCGAGTGCACTCATCCCCGGGTTCATTCAGCTCTCCCCTTTCCACTAATACGTGGTGTTGACACTGACACGCAACAAAACGATTAACTTTATTAATCCTGATCATTACTTTTACTCACAGAGTGGTGCTTTCAGGTTGGTTTCCTTTTTGTTGTTGTTTCCACCATCGTTTTTAATACTCCTTTAGCAAAAAAAACCCCACTTTGCCTAAAGTTTTGCAAGTCTTTTCATGTCTCACCAAGCACAAAACAACAATTAAAAGTGTCTAACATCAGACCTAACATCTCTCTCCTCTTCGAAATTAACATTTCAGTTTTTTTGTCTTTGATCTGAAAACGGGTGTTTTTTGTTTCAACACCTGCTTTTTTCACCAGCAAAGCACAGGCAGAAATTAAATTACATAAAAGCAACATTATTTTTACTTTGTCAAGATGTTTTTTTTTTTTTTAATGTAGACTTAGATGTGAATGTTTGGCTTCTCTAAACCGTAACGAGCATTTTCAGCTGCAGTCTGTCAGACACGATGAAGCTCCTGTCTGAATGAAAAGTTTCAGAAGAAGATATTTGAAGCACAATAAACCACAAAAACTGTCTGAAGCGTTAAAGCTGCGCATTTAAAACGTGCCTTTTTTTGTCTGAGGATGGAAAATCACAAGCTTTTTTTTTATACTTTTAATATCGTTAACGAGAACCAAAAGCCATTTTTATTTGTTTCAGGGTTATGTAAATAGTTAAAACTGGAAGTTTGACCAAAACGTTGGTCACAGGTGTCACCCACTTTTTAATTTTATTTAATCCACTGAGGACTTTTAATTTTCCTGTCTTTTAATGACTAGACCACAGTACTGCTGCCGTCATTGCTGATGTTCTCGTGCTTTTTTTTTTTTTTTTCCAAATCTGTGGCGGGGCATTCAGTGTGTTCATCTACTAACTGACTTCTCACTTGTTAACTTTTATTTTCCTTCTAATTAACAAACATTCCTCCATTGAGTTAGACTGCAGGGTGTCCAATCAGTAATCGTCTCAACAATGCAGCACTCAGGTGGTTTAATGGTAAAAGTTGATAAAAGCAAAAAGAATAAGTATTTCCCCCCCAGATCATAATGTTTTTTATCTCTTTGACTGTGAATATGCAGTTAAAACTATAAGTTTTTTTCCCCAAATGTATACTGTAAGTTCCTCGTTCACAAAGGTGGTGCACTAATAAATGTAAGAGTTTTTTATTATTATTGTGACGTTTTCAGTTTTTCTGTGAAGCAGCTTTTATCATGTTTTTTGTTTTATATAAAGTTAGAACTCTGAACATGTAATGCCAGTTTTTGTTGCTCACGCCCCAAAAAAATAAACAAATAACCGAAATAAAAACAAGAAGATAAAAAAAAATGTCAAGTGTGCAATAAAGAACCATATTTTCAAGCTTCCTTCTGACTGCTCTGCCTGGACTGCTGATTGTTTGCTTTATCGGGGGGGAATCCTTTCTTTGGATTTGAGGTGATTTGGAGGTAAGTGTTCCAGACTTTTACAGTGAGGTCCAAAGTAAAAAAGCTGACCTTTATATATTTAT
>JAUBOC010000002.1:8803600-8816014 GCA_032275365.1 Anablepsoides cearensis
ATTAATGATCACAAACTGATGCTTAATTTCTGCAGTCCGTGGTTTTGCACCTGCTTCGTGACCCACAGTTCTGTGGCATCAGGTTGAAACTCAACCAGCTGTTTTATATAAGACCGAAGAGACGCAATGTGTCATCGTTGTTTTACTGGCTGCAGAGAACTCAAGTCTGACACTAAAAGCTGCAGGTCAAACCAAAAGAACCACATTCTGTTTATACAGAACATCAGCACCAATCTGTTCAAAGTTACCGTCATTAAATATGATGCAGACATCAAAACTCATGACTCAACTAGAATCCAGGAACTGGGCTCAGATTGAACTGGGACCAAGAGGTGCTCAGATCACCACGTTGCATCAGATTTAATAATTCACAGTCGCTTAGTTGAATTTTTACATTTGTTATAAAATAACTGGGAATAACAGATGACTTAAGCAGTAATTATTTCATCAAACCTCATGAATCTAGATTAAAAGAAAATGTCTCATTTGTAACAAAAGCACAGTACGGTTGCCTCATTTCTTGTAGAAAGATGCATGTCACTTTAAACAAAGAGTTGGTCTTAATCTTTATTTCTCTTGGCATCATTGAGGTTTGTGGCCCTTAAATGATGGGACTAAAGTCGCTGTCAGACACCTACTTGGCATCTGTAATTGTGAAACTTCACGGTTTGTTACCTAAATAGCATCCTGTCAAAAGCAGATGGCAGCCTCTAATCTCTTCAAAAACAAAAGTACAAACACTCACGAGACCCTGAAAATCTGCTAATGCTGGTGTTCTTCAAATAAAAGGTTTGTAAGATCAGAAGAGGGGAAACCGGCTTAATCCCATCGTCAGAATGACTAAAGGTATGTGTGTTTGTCTTAATCTGTACTGATATGAGGTGTTTCTGCACAAAGTCAAACAATAAAAATAAAACTTGTCAAAACAAAATGTGTTGAATAATTTTATGGACATAAAGGCTTCTAAAATCACATATAAACTGACATTTGATTAAATAAATGCAATTATAAACTTTTGATTTGATTTTGCTCAGTAAAATACTTCATGAAGCCTTGGATACATATTGGCTGTGTCTCAATTCATGGGTTGCAGTCGACGTCGGCCGCATTTCTAGGCCACTTACGTCACTATCCCGTGCCTAGGCCTGTCACAATTTGTCGGTGCCTACGAATGCGGCCGACGTTTTGGAGTTTTCGTCAGATGCATCGGAGTACACTACGCGGCCGACAATATCCCAGAATGCCTTGCGGTATCCCAAAATGCATTGCGCCGTGAGAAAGAATTCGTCTTAAATGTAAGTTTTTGTTAACTTTGCTAATGCATTAATGTGTTAAATAACATATCGAATATAAAACAAGTTTAATTGTTTTGTTGTAAGTTTTTAAAAAATAGTAAAGTTTGGACGTAACACCATGGTAACGACGCGCACCGTGTCCACTCAAACTTATCTCTTCTGTAGGCTAGACCATCCCATTCCCCGCCGTTTATGCAGCCGACACGAGCAGCCTGCATGTCAACTGCAACCGACGTCGGCTGCAACCCATGAATTGAGACACAGCCATAGAAACTCTCAAAGTCATCTAGAGCTGATTAACTGTTGGACTCAACACAAATCAAGATGGCGGCCTCAGCTGCTCAGCCAGGCCTACAGACATTAGCTCAGAATAACCAACACCATGACCATAATAATTTAGTCTCAGTTCCTTCTGATGAGCCGTTAACTGGACAGAAGTGAGGGACTCCAGCTTCCATTGCCTCATCCTTTTATATTTAAATTTATTTTTCCTTTTATTTGATCAAAACAAAAAGGGTTTTCAAACGGACATCTGGCTCAGACTGGCAGCTCTGCAGGAACATCTTCCTCCTCTCAGTGGAGGATGGAGCTGCCTGTGAATGGGTCAGTGGGGAGTAGCGGTTCATGAGCCGGGGGGGCTGGAAGTGACTTTAATGTCATGCAGGAAGTGGGGTGTGAGAAAGAGGGACGAGAAGGGGAAGGAGGGATGCCAACGGTGGCTCTGGCTCCCGGGAAGATGCATCAAAGGAGCGTTTGTCGGAGAGCCCAGCTGGGAGCAGAATCGGAAAGAAGAGGGGGGGCCTCGCCAGTGTGTGTTCTGAATGGCGACGGGGTGGAAGGGTTGCGTCAGTAGTGACACATGAACCTGCTTCCTGTGGAAAGAATATGGGGCATTCATCAGAGTGCAGCTGTTTCTGGTCCTGTGTGTGTGTGTGTGTGTGTGTGGTGAATTGTTGTTGCAGGTTCTGAACTCAGATAAATGAAACTCTGTCGCTCTTCGGACACAGGTGCCAAGTGACATAATAAAGCAACTGGAGGTTGGAAGCCGAACTGAGAAAACATAAAGAAAAGCATCACTTTTGTTCATTTGTGTCGGCAGCAAGTATCTCTCTTTGAGGAATTGGTAAAAGTGCTACGGGGGCCGTTCATCCAGGGGGCACCACAAATGAGGGATAAAAAAGTAATCTTTTTATCAGGGTTGCTTTAGTCTGTAGAATAATCACTGCTTACTCAGGTTTCTATGGTGCAGAGGATATTTTGTGTCATTTTTCACTGTGTAAATAGAAAACAAAAAAAGGATATGATCAGAGAAAAATTCAGGTTAAAAACTGTTTTTCAGTGTTCTGCCTTCATTAAAGACTGACTTTATGTTGTTTTATTAATCTTAAGAATGTCATAAAATGCTCTTCAAATGCCTGAAAAATGCATAGTTTTGAGTAGACCTTTTACAAAATTTTCCGGGGGAACAAACCCCTTGACCCCCCTACAACTGCTCCATTCCACGGCTGCCTGTTAACATGAACAGGTGTTCTCGTTGCTCTCAGCAGATGTTAGCAGGCATGAAATGAAATTTTGGTATTCTCTTGTTAACTTAATAACTATGTGAAAAAGGATTTAAAAGCGTATGTCTACTTTAAAAATCACTCAGTTGGGGTCTATATAAAGTGGAACAAAATGTATTTAATGGTTAAAAAAGTGGATTTTGCTATGTTAAAAATAATATCTAAGACAAAACTATTTCATTTGTTGGTGAACATATGTAAATTGGTACAAGGGGCACTACCTGAAATCTTGTCCAGGGCGCCAAATTCACCTCGTCTGGCCCTGAATGGAGCACAAAGTGACTTATCTCAAAGGAGAAAGAAAACTGAAAACATGAGGCAGATATGTCACGAGATCTCTCAGCTCATGACTAATAGGAAAAAAAAAATGAAAGACGGTCAGTCGGCGGTCCACTTAGACACACTAATGCTCAAAAGCCAAATAGCTGAAGCATTCGTCAAGCTGTTCCTGCTCAGATCAAATGATGAATCCCCCCTCAAAGCTGAGCTGCTTTATTTTGTTTCTCTGCTCTGTTTTTTGTGTTGAGTGATCCAGACAGGTGTGAATCCTGCACGCCTGCTGTGTCACCGAATGCTGACAGAGATCGTCTAACAGGTGTGTGATTTCCTGTGTCACTTCTGTCCCTGTCGACTACACAGTCCCCCTTCTTTCCCCACAACAAACTGTGACACGCTGGCTTCTGCTTTCATGTCAAGTCAGGTTATACAGGGTTTTATTTTTTATTTAGTTTTTTGTACTGCCAAACCTGAAAATAACAGGTTGTGTTGGCCACGCTGTGACTACGAACATGTATACCGGACGTTGGTGTGAAGTGTTGGGAGCTGCGGAAACAAGTCTTGTCATGAAGCAGAACCAGCTCTTCATTTAACTTTTTTTTATTTATTTACAACCTCTGCTAAATAATAAATCAGATTTCTGTCACAAGTGTTTAAGACTTTGAAAGTAAGCTTAACAGAATGAGTTCTCCTCAGTCACTTTCTGCTCCCCCTGTCAGCCACACCTGTTCCTGGTGTTATTAGTCACAGCTGCAGCCACTCTTCCAATCAGCTCCCGCCCACATAACCTTTCTGTTTCCCCCTTAAACATTTTGTAAGCTCATGCTGCCTTGTCAGCATTTAGTTTTTTTATTTTTTATTGTAGTAAAAAAAAGTTTTAGTTTTGTTGAAAATCCTTGTGTCAGCCTGTATCCTTGTGGAAATATGGGAAAACGTCCTCAACTGTTTAATTTTCAAGCCACAAGCAGAAGAATGAGGTGAAAATATTAGAATGAGGTAAGAGTTAGACAAATGTGAGGAGCTTTATATAATTAGTGACTTTTTTAACAAATGTTACAAGCGGTGGTGTTCACAGTCACTAATTCACTAATACTAGCTTCTCATTTAGCGGATTAGCTTTAAAGCTAAATTTGGAAACCATTTAGCCTCCCGCTAAATAAGGTTCTGCTAATTTTAAGTCTATTAAAAGAATTCACAAGTGTTGTTAAACTTCTATTTTTATGCCATTTATCCTAAATTAAATAAAAACTATCCACTCTTATAAGCAGTGCTGGACGTGTTTCTGGCACCATGTGTTTTTGTAGCATCCTTAGTAGATAAACTTCAGACTAATAGTGTCAGAAGGATCATCAAACAATATTTAAATAGCAAATACAAAAATTGACTTATGTATAAAATATGATAGAGAAAGTATTTATTTTTGTTTGACTACAAACGGTATTTAAATACTTGAGGTGCAGTACTGTCCAGCCCTAATGTAAATGTGTGTGATGTCATGAATGGAGATCACCATATCTATTTAACAGCTTAGCGTTAGTGGAGCTAAGATGTGTGTTTAGTGAATTAGTGGTTAGTGAACATAGTTATTTGTGCCCATCACTGGTTATAACTATATTCTTTATCATCTCAAATTATCTTTTTTTCACTACGAGAAGTGTTTTTTTTTTTTTTTGAGTGACCACTTGAATTTATGTGATGATCTGAATGAGCAGAGTTTCCAGAATGACAGTTGTTTTTAATGAATGTGAGCCCAATTCATACATTTCAGGATTTCTTCTATAGTTCTGATTTGCCTGGTTAAATAAAAGTTAATAATAGTTTTACCTGTGATGGACTTACTACCTGCACTCAAAAAACTGATTGTTGGATTTACTTAACTCAGTTATGTCAAGGTGTTCCTCTTAACTGTGTTGAGTAAGTCCAATGTAACATTTACTATTTATTTCAATGTAATTGTGCAAGGTGCTTTAGATTTACTCAACTCAGTTAATTTAGTGGAACCACTTGACATAACTTTGTTAAGTAAATCCAACAATCTGTTTAGAGTGTGTCCAGGGTGTACCCCGCCCCTCGCACTGTGACTGCTGGATATGGGCACCAGTGACCCACGCGACCCTGAAAGGAATAAGTGTGTACAGAAAATGGATGGATGAATAATAATTTTACATTATTTACATCATTTTTAGCAATAATTCCTCCAAAACAACTGAAAAAGTCACTCTGATGACTGTTACATGTTTGCTACTTTGACTTCCGTAATTTTAACATCATGTTCAGCAACCATGGCTTTCACTTCCACCTTTTGGTTTTACATTCTTTCTTTCTTTTTTTTTTTTCTTTTTTTTTGTATAACTAAGCAAATTGATTTCCTTCTCACACTGGCATGTGCTCAAACCTGATTTCAAAAATAAAACAGGTTTGTTTATTTATTTTTTTATATAAAACTGATTATCACTTGCTGAGGCAAAGGCAGACATTTTTGTGTATGTTTGTGCGATGGAGGCCTTCAAGGACCGAGACTGAACTGAGCGAAGTTGGCTTGTGGCATAGAGGTGAACAGAAAGCAGGTTAAAAAACAATGTTTTTATTTAAAAGGTGCATTCCTGCAGTAATGTCAAGTCTTTACTTTTACAAACATTCCTCGTGGACTGAGACAAAGTTTATATTAAAGTGTCAACATGGATGTGAGTTAAAGGAGCAATACATGATACATGCTGTATTAGACTGGTGATTTTCCTGCTGTGACATGCTGAATGTTTGGTGTTTCTAAGTGTAATAATTAGACCAAGAGTGTCAAACTCAGTGACACAAATTAAAAACTTGGCCCAAGCTGAGGGCCAATTTCTGTCAATAGTTACTGAAGAAATGTTTTATAACAAACAATTCTTATAGAAATACAAATGACCTTTTCCAAATTAGTTATTGTGTAGCATTTAGAACATGCATAATGGATAGAGAAAAAATGGTTAAATTTAGAAAGACATCAGTAGCATTCATTTCTTATGCATCTATCATTTTTCATATCGGTGAGATATTTTATCACAATCCGGAAAATCAGTTAAGAAAAGAGAAATCCTTCACTAAAAATACAATAGCTTCACTTTAAAATCAAAGAACACAGCAAAAGATAATTAAAGTCGATTCTATGTTGCTCTTTCCCAACAACAATGAAAACTTAATAAAAAATCTAATTTTATTTTCTGGCTTGAAAGTTGGCCAGCTGTCATGAGAAGAATGTGGGAAAAATAGAGAAAATATAAAACTATTTTACATGTAAAGCATCGCATTTGGGGCCAGACAAAAATGGTAACGAGGACCAGATTTGGCCCTTGAGCCTTAAGTTTGACACGTTTTATACAGTCAGATATAACATATGATGCACTATATGTGACTTAGTTCAGTTTACAGAAGAACTGTGCAGGTAAATGTTTTCAGCTCATCTTTGTTCAGAATTTCTTATTTAAAATTTCATCTTAATTTGCTTCCAGACTATTTGAATCATACTTGTGTAACTTCAGTCGACCACACATGGATGTGGGGGGGAAAAAAAGCAGATTATGATTATAAATTCAGCTAATTAGCCTCCAATTATGTTTCTAACACTGACCTAATTATGTCTGCATTGTATCCATGTCAGAAGCTGCAGCAACTCGTCCTGCTTCACATTCAAAATCATCTCTGAAGCTGTTTTATCTCCTGGAATCACTCTTTAGCGTGAAGAGAACAGAATTATGTTAGGAAGTCAGATCCGTGCTGCTTTAAATCTCTGTCGGTGCGTTTTACTTTTGTCTTTGCTTTATTTTTGTTGTTCAGCTCTGCCGTACTGTACGTTCCCGCTGCTCGCCTCTGCTGCTGCTGTCACAGAGCTGCTTTCATGATAAGAGTTCAGTCACGCGGAGGTAAACATAAGGAAGGGCGGTCACCATGAAAACAGACGCACGAGCGCACAGAGCTAAAAGTTTCCCTTTTCATGGGAGCTGGGGCCTGTTTGATGGGAGTTGACCTTTGCGTGACCCCGTCTCCTTCTGGCCGTTTGAACTGTGGACAAAGCAGCCGTGTGCACTCACTCACTCACTCACTCACTTTTTCTGCCTTTTTTTTGTCTGAGTCAAGCTGTGAATTGTTGTTTCAATGCAAAAATAACTCCTAATCCGGTTTATGGAGGAAGTGGATTTGTATTTGCTATAGCATGGGGTCCATTTTCCAGACAAACACAGCCTTGTGGGGACCCAGTGCTCCTGGTTGGGATGCAGATTTTGGGTGAGGGGTTAGGTTTAGGGTAAGAGGTCAGGGTTTGGCTGTAGAAATGACTGGAAAATGAATAGAAGTAAAAGCAAAGTCCCTACGAGGATAGAAAATCAAGTGTGTGTGTGTGCATCGTGGTGCATTGTAAAGGATGCTGCGCGAGTGTGTGTGTGTGTGCGTGCGTGCGTGCGCACCCTGGGAAATGAAAACGCTGACCCAATTTAATACACCTGTGTCTCACTGCACTCTGGCCCAGCACTCAATCTCACACACACACACGCATACACACACACAAGCGCACCTTTACCCAACTCCAGCCGAGTGCAGCTCTCCAAAAACCACACAACTGTAACTCAGTCGTGGGAAGAAATTTTCACAATTCCAATTTACAGAAATGTTTGATGCAAAAGTCAAACATATAATCTGACAAAGTTATTTTTATAGGGATTTTTACTTATTCACAACACATGGTTTCCCTGAACCCCACCTCGAGTCGAGATTTCAGAAGCTGTTAAAACGAGTCCTTGGGATTTAAACTTTAAACAAACTACAATGAGACAGGAAGTGTTGGTGATGTAGTGGAAACAGCAGGTGAAAGTTGCTCTGGGATTATTTGTTTTCTACATTTGTTTTTGTTTTTAATTTCTGTGTGTGTTGTATGGAAAAGATGCGCCTCCATAGTGGGTGTGTTTCCGCTCCGGCTGAGCTCCCAGCATGCCGCTGTGGTCCTGGTGAGACGCGTTCCTTTACACTGAAGGGTGAGGTGCTAATGAACTTCCTGCCATAAAATACATAAGCAGCATCTCATCTCTGATTCAGGAGGGGATGTCACAAGGATGCACCGTTTCCTAGTGTGTGTGTGTGTGTGTGTGTGTGTGTGTGTGTGTGTGTGTGTGTGTGTGTGTGTGTGTGAGAGAGAGATAAATGGCTCTATTGTTTCTGTATTTGTACTTCCTGTGTGTCAGTAATTAATACAAGCTTGCAGCTGGTGCAAACATTCAAAATGTTTTTTTTTTTTTTGTTTTTTTTTTAGTCTGGGATTAATCTGTCTTGTCAGATCTGCTCCAGCACTAAATCTCAGCACACGGACCTGGCAGGTATTCATGAATATGCAGCCCATTAGCACTCACTCAGTCACTCACACAGAATAAAACAGAGATTGAGTGGTTTCCCGTTTTTTGCTCGATGCAACAGGGCTTTTCGCTCCGTGTCAATATTGACTCATGATATTTTCCAGCTACATTTGTCCAAACTCAGTCAGAAACCATGCAGGAATGAAATGGAATAAATCAAACAGCTCTGCATTTCAATTACAGCTCTCACCTAAAATTACTGTACTTTGACCTCCAACTGATTTTTTTTTTCTTTTTATCAGAATAACCGAAATAAACAAGATTATAAACTTCTGTTATAGATGAAGTTCTGTCTAAAGTTGGAAATTTACACTTTTACAGTTTTAGGACACCATTAGCTGACCCTGACTGGAGAAGTGATAATCAACAGCCAGGGAGGATCTTCCTGCTTAAATAACTGATAAAGCTGACAATGTACAACAGACATTAAAATACCAGAAATCACCTGAACATCTTCATCAGATTTACTGTCTTCATTCGTCCCACTTGGATTTGAGAAAACAGCTGATAACATTGATGGTTTGCTCAGTTTGTATCGAGCTCAGTCTTTAATTTCAATGTTTTTGTCATCAGCATCATGTTTGTTTGCCATTCCCTTAGATGTGTCAAAAGCAAGGCTCGCAGACCAAATGTGGCCCGCCATAGCTTTTTATGTGGCCCATGAGAGCTTCAAAGATATATTATTTATCTGATTTAAAGTCAGAATTATCCATAGACTACATCTCTCATAATAAATGTAGATTATTGGAACCTCAAAATGTCAGCATCCCACCACTAGGATGAATTTTCACTAGTTTTGCTATAGCTCAGTTACACTGCAGTGGGAACTTCCCACTTATAAGTCATAAATTTAAACTATAATGTCCCCTTCAGCGGCAATTCCCTGTTAGAGTTCAGAATTCAAGATGGCAACTACTCATCACAACTCAACAGTGAGTAAAACTGACTTTTACCTTTTAATAGTATTTCTGTATTTTTATTAGATTAAAAAAAGAGGACGTAGCTGTGCTCAGCTGTAGCAAAGAGTCATGGAATGTGATTGTTTTAAACAGTTGTTAAAGTAAAAAACAACTGGCCCTTTGAGGGCCACCATGATGCTCATGTGGCCCTCAGTGAAAATGAGGTGGACATCCTGCCTTAGATTGTCTGCTCATTTTACATCTGGTTATCATCACTTCCTGTTCTGCTTCTGGAGTTTTTAGCTCCATCTCCACTCTGAACTGAAACAGAAGGTTCTGATCCTGTGTAGATTTTGAGGCGTGTTTCTGATCCTGAGTGGATCTGAAGGTGTCTTTAGCCCAAAGAGGACATAAAATCTCTCTCTGCATGTTCTAGTTTCTGCCCCGGGGGTCTCCTGATGCGCCCGAAAAAACTCTAGAGGGAGGCAAGCCAGACATTCTAATCAGATGCTTCAGCCACAGCTGCCATCAGGATTGCTTTAATATTATGTTGCAACATGTTTAATTCCAGTCTTTACCAGTGAACTGTCCTGGCTGTCACTGGTTCCACTGTGCTGTGAGCACGGCCACAGAGGAACACAGGACAACACATGATTATCTTGTAAGTTGGGCTAAAACCACAAAGGAGCTGCTGTTTTCTGTTGAGCTGGAGTTAAAAGGCACATTCTCACACAAACCGCTCAGATCAATGTTTGAGTTCCTGGTGCTCTGTGGCTCCGCCTTTTTTTTTTTATAAGCTGGATAAATCAGCGGAGATTGGGGTTTTATAACTGTGAACTTTAAATGAACTTGACGCTTTCATCTGTGCAGCATGAACTTTAAATCAGCTCTCACTCAGACCTCTTACACAAAAATAAGTTTTCAACTAAAATCCTGCATCAAAGAACATCACCTGCTGGACTTCCAGACCAAAACGCTTCAGGCGTGTTCGGAAACAAACATCTGAAAACACTTTTCACACATAATCCTGATGTTTGTGTTTTGATTTCTCCTCACTGAATGTCACGATTCTTAGTCAGATCTTTATTTAACTTAAAGATTTCCTGTTTGTTTTTGAAATATTTAAATGCAGAACCTCAACGCTTGGCGCAGAGCCTGAACAAATGAATAAAACAGAATAATGTTTGACTATGACCTGTTGTCTGTTCTGTGTGGGTTTTTGGGGATGAAGCGATGACATTTTGGGAGGGAAACAAACAGCTGCTCAACCTTTTGAATCAAATGATGAGATTGTCTTTTCTGTTCAGGGGATGAATTCCTCATCTTCACTTGGCTTCAGCAGAAATTGACATCTTAAAGTTTTAAACTTTGAGGGAAACAAACAAGAGGTATTGATGTTAAACGTTTGGCTGTTGAATCAACTGGAGTTCAGAGTCTGTGACATTTTAATGCAACTTTAAAAATGTTGCACCACTAATGCAGTTCTATAAAGTAAGTGTAGACGACACCAAACTGTTGATGAGGTTCTGTTCTCCTCCATGGTTTCACCTCCTTTTGCTGCATCAAAAACCAAAAGCTTCTTCCAGGTTATTCACTCACCCGTACCTCCATTCCTGACCTCCTCACTCCAGCCGTTGTCCTCTGCCCCCTCCTCCACCTCGGCTGCTGCCCTTCAATACAAACCCCAACACTTCCCCCCCCCCCCCTCCGTCCAGGCCAGCCCCAGCCCTCTGATCCAAGAGGATTGACTCTAATTGAAGTTGACAGCCACATTTATTCCACAGGCTGCTGTGATGTTGTGTCCCTGTGTTACAGAGTCCAACACGTGGGCTGACAGCGAGTGCAAAGAGGAGTTCTAATTTATACAGATGGTTTCAGCACAGTTTTATCTTGACCACTCTCAGCTACTACCACAGCAAATCAGAGCTCGATATACAGTTCAGTTTATTTATATAGCACCAAGTCACAACAAACGTCGTCTCAGGCACTATACAAAAAATAAAACAATAAATCTAAAGAAGTCAGCAGATTGAGTTGAATCACTTCATCCTGAGCAGCACACTGGTGACAGTGGAGAGGAAAAACTCCCTTTAACAGGAAGAAACCTCCAGCAGAACCAGGTTCAGGACAAGTGGCCATCTGCCTCCACCAGCTGGGTTTAAGAGACAGGAAAGAGACACAAACCGTGTTTCCATTTAATTTTATTTTTGAACAAATTTTTAAAGTTTCACAAGAAGGAAAAAACAAAGAAATGCGACTCAGACCTGTTTCCATCAACTGGCTTTAAGCAAATAAATTTCATCAGACGCATGTGTGAAGTAAACAGGAAATAAAAGTCACAAACTCGCAGGGTCCGCACATTTCAGGACAATAGTGAGAAGTTATCAGAAACGTGTTGCTACTGCAGTAATTACAGTTACAGTAATATTTGTTATTCAAGGAGTTGTGTCGGCCATCTTGAATTGGATTGAGTCCAAACGTTTATCAGATGCAGATGTACATTCAGTGATTATTTCCTGCAAGTTTTATTAAAAGTTTTAAACTTTTTATCTTTCATCTCACACAATAACAGCTGCAGAAACATGGTGTCCCAGATAGTATGCAAACTTTGCTAATAAACATGGGCATAAGAAAAATATAATGACTATAAATTTTATTAATTTATGATTTATTTAGTTTATCGCAAAGAATATGCTGAAAATATTCCATTTTCATTTTATTTTCATTTAAACTGGTGTCTGGAAATCATCTGGGGACTCTCGCTCAGTGTTACATGACCCACAGAGGGATCCTGACCCCAACTTTGGGACCCACTGATTTAAATCAATCATTTTTTTTTCAATAGATATTTTACTAACCAACAGGCATATGTTGACACTAAATAGTAAGCGGTGGAGTTTTGGACCAAGATCCATTGATCCTCAAAGGCTGAGCTGGGGCAGCAATCTTGAAAAAAGTTGACTCAAAACTTCATTTGCAGTAGAAGTTTTGAAATATATATATA
>JAUBOC010000002.1:8863341-8875593 GCA_032275365.1 Anablepsoides cearensis
ATTGGCTGATTAGAAATTAAGTGTTAACGAGCAGTTGGACAGGTGTACCTAATAAAGTGGCCGGTGAGTGTATATTGTAAAGTCTAAAGTTTTGTCATGTATATTTGTCATGGTGCATTCACATCAGCCCTGTTGCCACTTTAGTTGATCTCTAGTTTGTTTGCCTAGAAAGTCCGGTTCATTTAGGGAGGTGTGAACGCGTAATCAAAATCTGAAGCGGACCAAAAAAGCAAACTCTGGTCTTACTACAAACCCAGGTCTTGGCTCGGTTGAAGTGAACTCTGGTGTGGTTTGAATGAATGCATAAATGCCAAGCAGACCAGAGACCGCTCCAAAAGCAGAGTGCGGACTAGAACGCAGGGCATTCGGAGTAATAATAATCAGTGCACACGCCTCATATGGAGGTGTCTCAGCTGCCTTGCGTGAAGAACAAGATTCTTCTTGGTTCTGCCTCATCTTCTGCTTGTACCAGTTATTGAAGAGTGTTTGTTTGGCACATTTGCCAAAGACAAAAGAGAAATTGCACAACCTCTAAAATCTGACGTCACCATTTTTGTTTACATTTCCTAAAGAAGGAAGTTGCATTCACTCTTCAGAGGTTTTTATGTTGTTTCCTTCAGTGGTTCTTGGTGCAGCGCCTCCACAGGCGAGGAGGTGAACAGGATGTTTACAGGGTTTGGTTTGTTTGACAAAGTGCAGTGTGAAAGTGAAGCACACCAGCTGAAAACTTTGGTCCCCAATCGAACTGAGTGTACTGGACTATCTGGTTTGAAAACACCTAAACTGCATGCTAATTGTCTAAGGGGAACTTTTATTCTCACTGAGAAAAAAATTATGTCAGATCAGGTAGTTTCATTAAAGATCCCCCGTGATGATTCCACAGATTGATAAGGTGTGAACAATATGTTCAGAAATGGCTGCGTAAAGTTCAACGTAATTGTAGAATACATCTGTGGCACTGCTGGATGACCACTCATGGCTGATAAGTCATAATATTTTTGTCTGTATTATTTCCTCGTGTCCCTTTGCCAACTTTCAGTAAAACTGCACACTCTTTGATACAGGAGGTTTCTGTTCTGTACAGCAAAACTGTAGCTTCTTCACACAAAAACTCATAGAAAGCACCACAAACAAGCCATCCTCACATAAATCATGAAGCCTTCTGTGCCTGTAACACTTTACTGGAACAACCAAACATTTCCCTGGAGATGAAGCCATCTTTCACATCAAAAGACATTTTGTTTGTACTGCCCCTAAAATGATTCCCTGCTGCCACACAGCTTGTTTTGCCCCCCTCCTCCTTCAGAAGACTTTCTTGGGACATTTGGCATAAAGAGAGGCACAGACAGTTACGTAAAAGCTAATGAGTGCTTGGTTTTGGCCTGCCAGAGCCCAAGGGGGTTCCCCGGCTGACTCTTCTGTATGTATGGATGCTTTGATGCACAAGTGCATAATTATTGTCCAAAATTAGCGCACGCATCTGACAGTCTTCAGGCTCGTGCTGATGGCTTGTCTTTCATGGTTGGCTAAACACGACTGGTCGGTTAGTTTCCCTCACAGATACATTCAACCTGGCCTCTGGTCACATCAGCTCATACTGTAGCTGACGTGTTGCCACCCGTTCCTGTTTAGAAGCAACTCCAAGGTGCTGACAGGACTGTCATGCTTTATTATAGCAAAAAAATGGTAAAAGTGTTTATTGATTCTTTTTCTTGTTGTTGTTGCTGGATGGTATATGGATCTATTGGGTTATTCTGTGGCACAGCAATTTGTAGCTTGTAAAGACTAAGTTTTATGACTTTAGGGGAAAAACAAAACAATCATTTTAACAGAACCTAGAGGCTGGTTTCTGTCAAAAGATTATTAACAAATATTAACTTACATATTACAAATAATTCTTTAAGCAACCTTATTTTTTCCATCCATCCATCCATATTATAGCATTATATAAAGATCAAAACAGTTCATTTTGCAGCACAGATGTTTCTGCTCACTAATCCAGCCACCTGGTAATGTGGCCATGACATTTGGTTTATGCAGGGTGGTTGGTGCAATGATGGCACTACTGCATGAGCATACTCGGTATAACAAATAAATGATGCCATGCTGGCTTTAATGTGATCCGATTATGTGTCACTTACTCAGGATATTCTGATGAAATCTGTCCACTGGAACAAGTTATCAATGAACAAGGGTAGGGATGTTTTTTTTTAACTGTTATTTATCCAGGCAAATCCCATTGAGATTGCAGATCTCTTTTTCAAGGGAGGCCTGGGCCTGAAGGCAACGTATTGTACACGTTTTTGGAGTGTGGGGGAAACTGGAATGTCTGGAGAAAACCCAAAAAGCATGAGGAGAACATGCAAACTCTGCACAGAAAGAACCCAGGCCTGAACTGTGGATTGAACCCAGGACCTTCTTGCTGTGAGGCATTGGTGCTAACCACTGAGCCAACATGCTGCATTCTTCTATGACAAAAGCATTTGAGGACATAATGTTTTTTCTAAGAATATTTTTATTTATTATTGGCAAAATATGGCCTGAAGGTCAGGATTGGCATTTGGACAATTTCAACCCAATCCTCATCATTCTCAAATCAAACCAAAAAGATTTAAAACAGATTATCAAAAAGTTGCATTTTGTTATTGAATCATAAAGATACTAATTCTTTCCCACCTTTCTTTTCTCTACCAGTATTAAAAAAGGCTTTGAGAGACAAAATAAACTAATTAGAACAATGTATATGAAAAACAGAATGAACTGTCATGGTTTTTTTAGTGAAGCAATTTAAAACATAAAAACGAATCTACATTTTTGTCTTGAAAGTCCTGAAGTGAGGATGCTGCTTGTGCTGAGTTATTTAGTGGCTTCAGCATCCTTGCTAGATTTTAGAGTCCCCTTATAGCAGCCAATAATTTGATTTGGCTCCTGATACATATGTTTTGCAAGCTTTCCACATTTTTCTGGCAGCGTAACCGTATAACCTGCATCGATTTGTCACGAAAGATATCGGCCTGCTGCTCCAGAGTTATATATTTTGTGGACAGATTAACATTCTCTTCCAAAGTCTGATTGAATTTGTCTTTTTTTAAGTCAAGAGCCATAAGTTGAGCAAAATATTTCTGCTGGTGTACAGACTTTCATATTTTTCTTTTTCTTTCCCTTTAATAAAAACAGATGTTTTTTGTTGTGTCTTGACACAGAGAGCTTAACAGAAAATACTCAAAGTTGCATTCTTACTGTCATTTTCACAGCACAGATACTATAATTTTAGATAATTCACATTATCAGTGTCAGTAGACCTGCTCTCTATTTGGGTGAAACTGTTTATACTCATTTCTGATAATATGAGGTATTTTTAAGTTCTCTGGACACGTTTTGTAGCATCCTGGTCACACTTACAGCCCTTTTTGGTACATTGTCATGCACGTGTCAAGCTCAAGGCCCGTGGGCCAAATGTGGCTCGCTACAGCATTTTATGTGATCTGCAAAAACTTTAAATATGTATTAATGTCTTAAAACAAGTGTATGTTGATTATTTTGCCAAAGAAATGATGGCTTCACATCACTAGGAGGAAGTGCACAGGTTTTAAAGTAGCCAGAAGCCATCGAAATTTGCTGTCAAAATCTCAATTTAGCTGCATTTTTGCAGCCCAGTGGTACTGGGAAGGGCAAAATTGCTGTTTACAAGTTGTAAATTTAAACTGGAACGCCCCTCCAGTGGGAAAGTTCTGGATTCAAGATGGCAGTGAGTAAAACTCTTTTTATTTTCCTTTTAATATTATTTTTATATTATTTATTACACATTTAGTCAGTTGTACAGTCAGTGTTATAAGATGTTAAAATGCTATTCATGAAATACCACATAGAGCTCAGTCATTGTTTGTTAGCGGTGGTCAGGCATTGCAATGAGATGAGGAACGTGATGTTTTGTGTTTACTTGAAGTCAAATATGAAACATTAACATTTGTTACAACTGGCCCTGTGAAGGTCACCATAAGGTTCATGTGGCACTCGGTGAAAATGAGTTTGACACCCCTGCAGTATTGTTTCAA
Source organism: Anablepsoides cearensis (assembly GCA_032275365.1). NCBI lineage: Eukaryota > Metazoa > Chordata > Actinopteri > Cyprinodontiformes > Rivulidae > Anablepsoides > Anablepsoides cearensis. The sequence continues at coordinate 8,867,397 of JAUBOC010000002.1, forward strand.
TATCAACCTTTCTTCACTGACCTTGTTATTTTTTCTTTTCTTTTTTTCTGACCTTGTTATTAACAACAATGTTTCGTATCAACCTGAATTTGTCATTTAAATTGATACAACATTCTTAATGCTGCAGAAAGACATTAAAAAATTAGTATGAATATTTAAATATTTACTTCAGTGAAATTAAAAACATGGGGACGCTGTAGATATTGGTGGAGATGAGGAAAATAAATCCTGTGCAAATGACAGTTTTGCCAAACATGCGCACAAAGTAAAGTGCAATGTTTACAAACTGGCTGTGCAAAATGTGTCCACACAGCCTGCTAGTCACCAACACTCAGAATTCATTAAGACTGCAACTAAAAATTAAGCTATTTTCTCATAATATTGAGTCACCAAGTACAGGTGCTACTCATAAAATTAGTTGACTTATTTCAGTAATTCCATTTAAGAAGTAAAACTTTTATATTATATTCATTCATTACACACAGATTAATATATTTCAAATGTATATTTATTTTAATTATGATAAGATATCCTAATACCTGTAGTATACTCTGTAGCTGCAAAACAAATGCTGATAATTATAGAACATTTTTTTTCAAAAGGAAAAAAACACAACTTGATAGGAACCTGTAAAAATCCTGATTCTTAATGGGTCAGGAGGAAAGTTTGAGTTCACCTGCGTCTACAATAGGTCACCTGAGTTCTTTTCAAAATAACCTGTTTGATCATGTTTCAGTCGTAATTGTGCAATTCTATGAATTATCACTGCTCACAATTTGCCTGTTCAGGCATAACAACGTTTGAACCCTCAGCTGCCACTGAGGGAAAAAAATCATCTGCTTCACCTGAGATTAATGAAAGAACTCACATGTGATCTGTGTTCATGCTTTTTTATGTTATTTTTACTGTAGTGAAGCCGTTTCAGAAGAAAAAATATTATAAATATTTGGAGCAAAAATGGTGCATTAAAATAATAAAAGGGACACATTTTTTTTAACAGTCAAGTCAATCATTTTGACTGGCAGAGAGAAATTCTAGGCTCTGTTTTATGATTTTTAAAGGAGTGAAATCTTGAGTTTGGCATGAAATGAAACTGCTCTGTGTAAAAACGGAGGAAAAAGACAGAGGGAAAAAATGTGATGCAAGATGTCATGAGCTCGATGGAGGACACTGAGCAAAGGTAGGGCACAAAAGATCAAGATATGGCATTGGAGCTGCAGGAGCTAGTGCCGACGCAGCAGGAGGCTGGCGGAGGGAAAATCATGTCAGGAAATATCATGCTGTCACAAATCATATTGCTATCTCTCAGCTGAGACTGATCTGCCAACCTTCTGTTACACAGCCTTTACACACCCTGAAATTTTTGTACTTTTCAACGTTACAGCAAAGACATTTCTCTGCATGGAAGCGCAGTGTTGTCACAAACAAGTGACTGAGTCGCCCGTGTGAGATCACGAGGTCAGGGCTGTGACTGGAAGTGGCAGAAGAGGATTAGCGGCCAGGTGGAGGGAGCGGGCGGGCCGACCTGCAGCGGAGGACCAGCTGGTCAGCGGGCCGGCCAGCCCAGCTCCATCTGCCAGTCACCTGCTTGACCCGCTGGGAGGCCCGCTAATTCTCCCTGCCTCCCATCGCTTCTGGAAAGGATGCTATGACATACTTTGTTTACAAAAATTCAGAATATCTGTCTATAAATTATTTTTTGGCACTATTTAAATACTCTGAAATTTGTTCTAGATAATTGTTAATGTTTAGATACATTAAATTTATTCATTTAATTATTACTGGACTATAAAACATTTTATTTGTGTCTTTAACATATAAGTACATGAGCACAAAGTGCATCATACTCACTAAGCTGCAATAAAAATATATCTGTGTTCATGTGAACATTCACTTTTATCTCATATGTCTTAAAAACAAAAAAATATTACAGATTTACATCTCGATGACAGAAAATTTACGTTTAAAATAAGCCCACTTACTAAAACAAGATTTTATTTAATTTTACTTAGAGGAAAGTTGTTTTAAAATAGTCAGAAATTAATGATTAAGGAATAAGATTGAAACTGTGGGTCATGTTTTCTTAGTACAACACATTAATTTTATAAAATTGATTATAATAAAGTGTGAGTTTTACTTGTGTTTTATTGAAAAGGCAGTAAAAATGACAATCACTTCACTGCTTTTCTGTTTTATCTGCTTCGTGGTTGGATTTTTTTCTGCTAACAGTACCTATTTTACATGAACACTGCAGAGTGAGTCAGGTTACATACCAAAATTTATAAGAATAAAAATACCAGAGAGGTAAAGTATTATTTATATGTCATGCTCAGTGGGTCACCATCAATCAGTGAATAATAAAATGACTTTAAACTCTTTTCTTCTTCTTTTTACTTGTACAGCAGTGTGTTAATTTTAGTCATTTTAGTTGGTTAGAGTGATTTTTAAAAAGAAACAATCAGGTTTGTCTGTTATGCTATCATGTTAGTAGCTAATAATTGAAACCAAAACACAAAATTATATATTTTTTGTCATCAATGCACATTGCCATACAATGATGAAATTAGTGCTGTGTCATCCAGAGACGAGACCGTCTCATTTGACTCATTCCATGTGAGAAACACCCAAGTGGAGAAGTTATTAAAGTGCCCGAGGAGCAGTTGGGGGTTAGGTGCCTTGCTCAAGCATGGCGGGGAGTTGAACCTGTGACTTTGTGATCCCAAGTCAGCTGCACTACCACCTAACCACCCCCCCCCCACACACACACACACACACACACAAAAAATAAAAAAACAGGACTTGAGGATCTCAGGAAAGACAAGCGATTCATTGGCTGTGTCTCAATTCAGGGGTTGCAGTCCACAGAGACCGTGCCCCACAGAGGTGTCACCAGTGGAGGCCCGGGTAGACTGAATCTAGGGGCTGTTAAATGAGACGGTCTGGTCTCTGGATGACAAAAGTTTGTGTGACCATGCAATGGTGTTAAGTTTAATATCACATCAGAGGTATAGCTTCCCAAAACTAAATGTATTTTTAAAACATAATGCATAAAAGACATTAATGATTTTGGTTAAGCTCGAGTTGGTTATTTAACATCACATTGCAGCCTAAATTTCATGATAATAAATTCTTTGGTCTGTGATGACTTTACAAACTGACATATTATTTTCCTGTAAAAATTGATGACGGCTGCCACAGCCGCATTTGTTGGCCGCATGAGAAGGAGCCTTTAAAATGAGACAACATTCGGCACAGTGAGGTGACACAACCCATAAGCCCCTGAATTGAGACACAGTCACATGACTGTTATGGGAAGCACAGCACACAGACAAGGAACTAACAACTGTCGGCGGATTTTTTTAAAAAGTAAGAAGTAGACAGTAGTTTTTTCCTGTTAAAAAACTGTCCAGATATATGGCATCTCCTGGATAGAGTGAATTTAATTGTGGTTGAATGATAAATATAAATACTGTATATACCATTCTGACAACCTATTGGTTTGTACGATCCATCACAACTGTACATGATACAAATCACATCACACTCCAGCAGGACATGTCAGACATATGTATCTGGGTATGAAGATGATTGAAGCAGATATACAGTATATGCAGCTGAAACAGGTAGAGTAGCGCAGCCCAGATTTTTCAACATTAACATTTTAATATAACATTATAGTCATTAAGGTATTTAGAAAGAAAATGTTTCAGAGAGGTCACTTACAAAATGTTGTTTTGGAAATTCTAACTGCTCAATTTTACTCAATACTTTTACTGTATATGAGAAATTTACTTTTGATATATAAGTACAGTAAATGTCAGATATTCAAGTAAAGTTCTTAAAGAAGACTTACTTTTACCAAATTAATTTTATGGTAAAATACTTGTACTTTTACTCGAGTATGGCTCTGAGGTACTTTATACACTATACAATTATAACACTGCTGATGACAAGTAAAAAACAAAAACCTGATCACCATCTGAACCTATGGAAATGAATATCAGAGATAAAACTGACAAGTGCAGATCTCAAAATACAAGAACCTATAGAACACAAACCATAAAGGAACTAAATAAATACGCTAAAAATAAAAACACAGACCCTGACAATTACTCAGCCATAACAGCTCCAAATTGGAGCAACTCTATTGTGTTGCCCCAAACAAGAGAAATAAAATGTAATGAATTTAACACTTGTGTGATGAGTGTGCCCCATATTGGCACTTTTACACACTGGACAACAGCATTAGTGACAGGAATTTCAGCTCTTTTCTGAGATCCAGCTCATTTGGCTCAGCTCACCAAAAATAGCTGAATAGCTGGCCCTTTCAGCTCCCAAATGGCTCCTCACAGGTAACACTAAATGAAAAGCAGTTAAAGAACTGAAAGAGGCAGCTCATTTTGGTGAGCTGATCCAAATGAGCTGGATCCCAGGAAACAGCACTAAACAGAATGTATCACTGGAACTATTTAATCCGAGAAGATATTTAAGAAGATGGTGTACTTGGAAAACAATAACTGTGTACGAAGAATGACAAAGATATGCTGTGTTTAAGCCTTATTATGACATGTTTCATCAGTTTTCAGGGTAACAGCATACAGTAATGGACTCACAATATACCATTTTGTAGTTTTAAATGTGCAAAAGTGGTCAGGTCACAGGTCATTTGATACAGCTTGCTATGGAAACGCCACTGGAATTGAACAAATTCAGCTGGTAAGTTTACACCTTTATCCAGACCCAATGTACTTTCTCTAACTGATTCATACAAAAGGATTGTACAAAACTTTCCTTTAAGATCACAGAGGAGATTTTTTTTATCCATATCTTTAAGCTATAAATCTGCTTTTTGAGTTTGTTTTGGAAGAGATTTTGTTAAAGAGTATATATTGTTATGTAGGCCTAAATACTAACTTCAAGGGCAGAAGTCTCAACTGACTGCTGGATCATTTAGTAAAGTAGGTAGTGAGTACCGAGCTAAAATAATCAAATAGTTTTATGATTTGCTCAGAATAATAAGGGATGCAAGGAATTTTGGTATTTATTCAATTACGGGGCTTGTATCATTGATACCAATACTTTTTACTTGAAACATCATGCTTTGAAAAGGTTTGTAATGTTGCCTTTAGTTAGTCGATTATGATAAAACACAGGGCAAATAAAATTGTTTTTATCAACCAACTACAGCAATATCAAAAAAATGTAATAGTACAAAAATAGTAAAACAATTCCCATGTTACCTTCTACACAGTTTGTTTAAAAAAGTCACTAGTGCAAAAATAAAAAATACAACAATGTAGCAAAAATAAAAATATAACAAAACACAACAAAAAACTACTTTCTATTGCACATGGTCACGACAAAGGTTTCAGCTAAAAACTCAGTCCAAACGAAGGGGAAACACTGCACTACTGACTTGAATTTTCACTTTATTTGGGAAAAAATAAAGTCAGCAGTGCAAATAACATGTAAACAAAATTATTCATGCCATCAGCTAAGTATTGATCCTATACCAATGCCTATCTTGGTATCAATACTGTTGATACTTAGATCAATATGCTCACCACTGTTGTTCATTTATGTAGGTAAAAGCAAATAGGAAGAATAAAATTCAAAAAGAACTGAAAGACTAAACAACAATGAAAGCGGTGATTATATTTTTTGGTAAATGCATAAAATTATCTTTAAAATAACGTTTTATTTTAAAAATAACTTTATATTGCACTTCCTATTATACACCTCTTGCAAAAGGTCTGTGAAAAAGTACATAATGCGCAAAAAAATAAACTTAGATAAACTAAAAATAAAAACGCGATCTCATCAGTCAAATTTAATAGCGATGCCAGTTTGTTTTTAATGATAAACCTCTGACTTCCACCCACAATGTCTAATGAAGTTTGTGTTGTAGCAACATGCAGATGGATTTATTAGAAGATACTATGAGATATTGCACAACTGTGGAATATTTAACACTTAAGCAAAAAAACAAGTTTTGTCACTGACTCAGATAATCTTGATGTTAAACCAACAGTTTCCAGAAAAGTGACTGATTTTGTTTGATTGTGCAATAATTCTAAGAAGGCTTAAAAAAGGATTTTCATATTCTATTTAATGTTTTGTTGGAATCAGTTGCTCCTGGGTTCTTTGGGGACCACCCTGGAAATGTTATTTTCCCAAGCCTTCAATCACCCCAGTTCTGTCACGGCTTCTGCTTTGTAACTCATCCGTACCAGAGTCAGGTACCAGAAACTAAAGATGTTTCTCTGTCCCTATTTGAAACAAGACTGCATTTTATTTTTTGTTTTTTGTTTTTTACTGTTGAATCCCTTTGACAGCTTTTGTTGGTTCCTGTCAAAAAAGTGTTGCTTCAGTATTTTTTTTATTATTATTTATTTTATTTATTTCTCAGCTCAGTCACCCTAACAAGTTGTGAATAAAAAAGGTTGAAAAAAAAAAAGCAACAGCAATAAAAAAAATACCTCCGCCCAAGAGAGTCTATAGGAAAAAGGTTAAACTTCACAACACGGTCTTTTAAATAGTTTCCTCCTTCATCCAATATACATGCACAAGCGTCAGGGGGAAATTATACAGCTGCAGTGAGAAATGGAGTCGCAGTCTTCAACATTGTCTCAGTCACTTTCAACTTGCTGCCTTTTGTGCTTAGTGCTGAAAGCTGCTGTCTCCCCAAACAATAACAGATGTCAAAATCTTGTTCTTATAAAAGTTTCTAATTGCTGCATGCTCATTGCAGTTAATTCTCCTGGAAAGCCGATTGTGTTTGATTGACTGTGACCGTGATTGGTAGAAACTTGGCTCCATTGTTTGGCCACTCGTGTTATCGCATTTGAGAAGCCGAGCTAGCTTGAGGCAGTTATAAAAAAAAAAAGCAAGAGAGGATATTGGCTCTTGAGTAGCTGGCGTCAAGCCATTTTCAGTCAGGCAATTCCAGGGGAGCAATTGTCTGGTTTAATTGCTCCAGAAAAGAAAGACAGAGAGGCAAGGAAACTAACAAGATGTCTACAGAATCAGTAATTTACAGACTATGATAAAAACAAATTTTTCTATATTTTTTATTTCTCCCTTGACTCGTTCTCTCTCTCTCTCTCTCTCTCTCTCTCTCTCTCTCTCTCTCTCTCTCTCTCTCTCTCTCTCTCTCTCTCTCTCTCTCACACACACACACACACTGCTCCAGTTCTTATTGTAAGATATTCAGTGGCTGGTGTAATTTGGATTTTCACAGTGGGACAAACACTCTGATTTCTTCTCACTGATACGATGGATCAGAGTAACATACTGTCTCATCACCTGGCCCATTTCAAAACCTGCAGCAAGAGGGAGAAAAGCTTTATTAACAACACACAATTTTTCTGATCCTCATTTTTTCCCCTTCTTTTCATCCGATTCTGAATTAGACATATGGTACAATAGCCATGCTTTTAGAGGTTTTTACGTTTCTCTACTTTATTTTATGTTTTTGTTGCATATTCAAAACAAAACAGACCAAAGCAATATGAGGCTTTATATTTTACTTTAGTTGACCTATCAGTGTCACATACTGTGCTTTATTCAGGAGATGTTTCCTAAGAGATCATCTAAGGATAGGATGTGAGACACACAAACACAAGTATTAACTTTATTACTGATATATTTTTCTGGTTCTGATATTCCTACAGGTCCTTTAAAGTATTTTATTGCTCTAATGGTCAATACATATTCAAATTTCTGACATTCAAAAACAAAATAAAAACAGATTTCTAAAATTCAACTTAAATAAAAGCCTGTAATGTGAAATAAGTGATTAAATATTTAGCCCTTTTAAAGTGACCACTAATGGTGATTTCCACTCATGATGTCATGCATACATCATGTGATGGGGTCTTTCTGTGCAGTTTTACTAAGCTGACATTGTAAATAAGAAGTTTTTCTCAATGTTCTGCCTGTTTAAATAAAGGTTAAATTAAAAAAAAAAGTTAGCATGTTCTCCTCATGCTTGCGTGGGTTTTCTCCGGGTACTCCGGTTTCCCCCTCACCTATAAACATGTACAATAGGTTGCCTTCAGGCCCAGGCCTCCCTTGAAAAAGAAATCTGACATCTCAACAGAACTTGCCTGTTTAAATAAATAAACTAGATACCGCATAGCGGTAACATAATGACCCCCGCACGCGGCAATGCACCAGAAGTCAGAAATCTTTCAGA
>JAUBOC010000002.1:8877819-8890205 GCA_032275365.1 Anablepsoides cearensis
AGTCTTCTACATGCTTTGCAAGTGGGAAAACCTGAAAAATCAATAGTGTATCAAATACTTGTTCTCCCCACTGTATGTCCCCTGTAAGGGCAACAATAATGGTCAGGTGGCCCTCTCGCATATATGGAAACAAAAAGCAAAACATCTACAAGACTTATTTTTATTTTTTTTGCACATACTGTATGTCTAATTCCAAAACTCTCACAAAGGGACATTTGTAACTGAAACCTTGCTCTCTGTGCTCAGGTAAGCTGGCATGGCAAGAAGTGTCAGATTCTCAAAAAATAGTGATGTTAAAGACACACATTTAGCATTATTTTAGAATTGACAAGCCAACTCTCAGAGAAAGGACCAGAATGAAGTTTATCAATATGCAGCACGGCTGTCTTCACAAAGAGGTCTGGAATGTCAAGAAAACTAATTTATCTTCTTTTCCAGTGATGATGAGCTGGAAGTGGAGCAGAAAGATGCACTGCATAAACTTAGTGCATCATTGTCACCATTATGTCTCATCTACAGCTACCTGTATAGTATTAATATATGTTATTACTTGTGAAAACAGCAATGTTGTGAAGAAAACACTTTGTAAGAAATGAAGGGGTTTAAAGCTTTGGTGTGTTTAGGTCAATATCATTGTTGTGCTGACACTAAAGACTATAAAATCACAGCTCATTATTTTATACCTCTTTACTCCTCTCGTCACATCTTGTTACATAACTGAGCTGACTGAAATCTGAGTAAAAATGTGACTGAGGCTAATTTAAAATGTGCTAATCTCTAAAATGAACGATATAGTTTAAATCACTGAATATATTTATGTTTTTACAGAAACACACAGACCTGTTGATGTGTTGACAGATGTGTGACACAGGCTGTGCTGCTGGTTTGCATTTAGAGCAGTTAAAAGAAATCTGATCTCAGGTGGTGATTCAAAACAGAAAAAAATGCATTTCTATGATGCTTTTCTAGTTTTGTTTATGTCACATTGCACTTTTGAGAACAACAGTTTCCCCCTTTACTTCACAGCCATCTCTTAATGATTTCAATGTTGTTATTTGTAACAAATCATAAAGGTCCTCCAAGTTTCATTGAGTGCAGCTTATAATTTTGTGAACTTGTATAATCTTTGTCTTATGAGAACATGCAGTGTCAGATGTAAGTCCCACATCAACCTACTCCTGCTGGCCACCAAAACTACACTATGTTGGGAGCATGGGTGTCAATAGATGTTGAGTACTCTAAACAAAATTAGGAAAAAGTCCAAAAGGATATTGAGTTACATTTGCTTGTTCTGCTAGCTACTGTTTAGCTACTGTTTAGCCATGTGCGTGGCTAGCCATACTAGCTAGCCAGTTAACCATAGAGCCCTACACACATAAGCTTATCTACCTAATTTGCTATAAGTCAAACATAGAGTAAGACAAGCTGCACAAAAATCTGTCATGTTTTCCAACAAATAGGTGGCTGAGTCCAGGGCACTTTCCCTGCCATTACTCTCTGGCCGACGTCTATAAATGGCCTCCATCTTTTCGTACTGCCACCAATCTTTCCCACCTCTTCCACTCTGGCCATTATTGTCTTTAATGGCCCAGTAGTCCAACTTCAGCTTCTTTAAGATCTCTCTAGAAGTCCTGCTGAAGCCGACTGAGGGCATCTCCTCAGATACCAGGCGGAAAACCTTTTCATCCGTTGTGTTATTGTCGAGCTCCTTCTGTACCATCTTGTCTGTGAGAAAGACCTCATCATGTGACCAGGCAATGGGGCAGCTTTGGAGGAATCTATCATAATCGAAGAAAAAAAATACAGCTGTCTCAGCTAAAACCAGCAACAGCCCAGTGGAGTGCAGTGCCGTCACTGGACGATGACTCATCTGATGGTGATATGCATTAATCAGGTGGTGGCCTGGGATGGTATCAAATTCCCCGCCTGGTTTATTGTCCCAGTCTGCCCCTGCTCTTAACTATTAGCAAATATTTTACAGGCTTTTCTACTTATTTTAAAGCAACTCAACTAAACAAGATTGAAGTAAAAGTTTAATTCAAACTTTCATATGCCTCAACCAACAAGTTTGTTAGACAGATTAACAGCATCTGGATCTTCCTTCCCCTGCAGCCTTCTAAAATGTAAATTGACAGGCTGTCAAATGGATCCAACAACCCAACAAGTGTACCCACTCCACACAGTTCATCATCCAGCCCCTCAGAGGTGAGAACAAGGCTGAGCACTTCAGTCCCCCCCCCAGTTTTGGTTTTATGTGTGAATGCAGTTATTCCCGTAGTTAAAGACTGAACAGCTCACCAACAAGAACAAACAGGAGCGTTTATAGTGTGTGAATCTGTGAAACGCAAAAAAAAAAAAAATCTCACCTGTGTGCCCACATCGTCTGCTACTCAAACACTCTTCACACGTATCTGTCACACATTTCCATCTCCAGACCTAAATCTGTTTGACTTATTCTTATCTAATCTCTCGTCTCGCCCTTATTTAACTGTCAATGCCTTTAAAAGATTTCTACTTTTTTTTTTTAAAGGAATTTTGACGTTTTTGATCTTTCAGAAGGCCGACCTTCAAGTCAAAACAGTGCGACAGGTTTGAAGTAGGCTTGGCGCTGACTGGTTTATTGTATTATGTGCTAATTGTGACTGTCATTCTGCGAAGACTTGAACAGTTCTTTTGATTTGAACAGAAATGGAAACGACACTATTTCTAGTTGTGTGGTGAGCAATTAACACACGCAGACATTTCTAACCACGTAATTCCCTGCAGACCACTTTATGAAATGTTTAATGTGTTTCTGTGTTCAAAGCATTTTCTCTTTTTCTTTTTTTTACAGTAGACCTTCTTAAGTCTTTTAAAGTAGAGCTGGCTGTTTGATCATCCACTTGACACTGGTGGAGCTTTACTGAGCTTGAAGAGCCCACACATCCTCAGTTCAGCTCTGGACAGTAAACTCAGAGTCATGATGTAGAGGAACTGAGATTACAGCACAAGTTTTTAGACAAACAATGTCAAATATATGATGCTACTTTTGAAAATTATTATAATTTTGTTGGGTATAGATGACAAATGTGAGATTATTTGGATCAGAAGTCATAGTGACATGCAACACTGCTGCATGTGTCATTGTTACTGTCATTTATTGAGTTTTTTCACCTTATTTTTGTGTACTTAGCCAGTGTATTTGGAACCATTTTGGGATCACTACCTGTAGAAAGAAAAAGAGCAAAAAATAGTTTGGGGCTGTGAACGTTTGATACAGTTTGTTATTTTGCAATTAATATTCTATTAAATTAGACTGTAGTATACTAGCTTATAATTACAACAAAATAAGCTAATTAAAATGAATCAAAATGTAAATAAAATTTAAATTAAATTAAATTAAAGCTGATTAAATCTAGATTGTAATTTTTATTTAAAATTGTATTGGACTAAAGTGATGACAAATTCTTTTGACTAAACTGCCTTTTAATTGAATTGAAATAAACTGCATTTCAATGAAATTGAAGTAGATTTATTTTTTGGTAAAGTGTAATTATAAGACTTTCATTGTGAATTATGTATTTTAATTGTTATTCTTCATTATTTAAACCAGGAGCAGCTGGAAGTGGAAGAGTTTGTTCACAAGTGATGGATGGATGGATGGATGGATGGATGGATGGATGGAGTGGCCCTGCTTGGCTCAGCCGGGGTTCAAACCTGGCTTCTGCATTTTTGCATTAGCCCTTATGGGCCAGGTCCACCCTGGTTTCTGGAACCTCAAGACATGTGGTTCCAATCAGGCCGGGCTGCTCAGCCCGATTTGATGTCAGCTCCTGCTGCTGATTGGTTCCCTTACCGGGGGTTTACATCACGTAACTTTATATGAATCGTTTTCAGCAGCTGTAATGTTTTTTACACGCATTCCACAACAACAGTGAGCTACCAACAACAAAAAGCTAACAAAAAGCAAACATTGACTTAGGTTCTCCATCATCCCACCCTCTTATCTTAAGCGTACATGTAAACCCCTTCAGACATCTACCTGTGTAATGGACCTCAAATATCTGTATTAATAATATAATGAGGGGACTGTTGAACGCAGAGGTGACAGCACCTGCAACAATAAGCAGGAGCAAAGGAGGATGGAAAAGCTTTTTTTTGTAGAGGCAGAGCAGGTTGGAAGCTGGTTATTTAATGACATTTATTGTTGTTGTTTTTTTTAATGTCTTACAGACTCTGACATGTTAAATAAATTTGAAACTGAGTTTTTAAAAAAATATGTGAGAGTGCTCTATATGTCCGTATACCTGCTAAATGAGGAAAATCCATGTAAATTATGGACAATTCGTACAACATGACATGTATGGTTAAGCATCATAGTGCTAAATGGTCCAGTTCAACATTCTGCACTTTTCCTTTGAGTTTGGTGTAGTCCATTATTGTTTTGTCACAAATAAAACTAAATAAGATTGCACGTGTTTAATATTATGACCCTGCCCACATCGAGGGTGACCTGTGCTCAATTCAAACACAATCCGGACCATGTCCTTTTCAAGGATGTTCCTGCTTATTTCAGCAAGAGTGTAACAACCTGAGGGTTGTACATACAGAATTGGTTAATTAGCTTTGTTAGTCTCCAGAACACTGCCAGAACACATTCCACCTATAAAACTTCAACAATTAGTGTCCTCAGTTCCAAAACGTTTATTGAGTGTTAAATGTGAATGGGATGTAACACAGTGGTAAAAATGCTCCTGATTTGCATATCATTGCATTTTGTTTTTATTTGTTTTAATCAACGTCTCAACTTTATTAGATTTAGGGTCGTAAAAAATTGTTTAAATCTTTTATATTTAAAAATGCTCAATAACTAGATGTATTACGTAGAGCCATTATGTTTTATTATCATTTATAATTAAAATATACCTGAGCTTTTGGGCTGTACCTTCTATGCATGCATGATTAATTCCGATCCTTTTTGCTCTAACCAGCATGAAGGAGACAGTAAAGCTGAGCCAGACACTTTCTAATTGGAGCATTTATGTAGCTGACACTTCAAGTCAAATGTCTTCAATCACTTTCAGATGGAGAATCCAATTCATGTACAGTATGTGCTCTGCCCACGCTAGCTATTAGCTACCTCCGCTCGCCTAATTACTGTCATTCATCCTTTATCAATGAGAAGTTGTGGAAAGCAGCTGCTACCAGGTGGCTGAGTTCTGGTATATATGCAAACACACAAACACACACACAAACAAGATGATTTATTTTTCTTTGTGTATTTTGCTTTAGTGATCTTGCACCAATATGATTTGCCTTCATTTGGTATTCTGGTGTTTTTTTTCCCAGATCCCACAGTGTAGCTCTCTAAGCCTTTGCGCGTGGGTGATGTGATGTGCTGGATTCTATTTGAGGTTGTCTCTCTGACACCAAGGTGAGGACATATTTTATTAGCTTCTGTTCAGAAACCATTGAGAGTCTCACCTGAGAGCTCAGCCAAACTTCTCTCTGTTCCCTCTCTCGTCCGATGCTGTTGCAGCTCCTTTGAATCGCCCTTCCTCGCGTTAATCCCTCTTTTAGTCTTACTTCGATTCTTCCCTCCGCTCGGGCCTTCTCTCCATCCACCGCTCTCTGTTATCAGTAAAGTGATCCCTCCACGCTGCGCCACCTCCTACCAACCAGCCGTCACTCCTGACAAGTGGCTAATTGGATGTCACCACTGAAAATGAAAGGTAAAACGACAGCAGATAAAACCATAAATCTGTCAGCTGTCTCAACTTTTGGCAAAAGGAAAAGGAAAAATAGGCAGATGAGCTTGATAAAGAGTAGAGGTCAATGACACAGCGAGGAAGGCTGGAAGGATGAGGAGCAGATGAAGGGATTGGAAGGCATTAAGAGACGAGGCAACTGTAAGGTTGATAAATGCAGCAGAAAATGAGAAGATGTGAGAAGAATAGATAGAAGGGCGGAAATGTGGAAGGTGGGGGGGGGGATATGTAACAAAATGATGCAAAAGGCAAAGGCCACTGCTGCTGTTCCCTGTGGCCAGTAATAAAATGCTCCAGTCAGATCTCTGGTGTGTACACTCTTGCATGAGGAAACACACATACAAAGGGCAGTTAGACTTCCTGATCGATTGAACCATACCCTGCTCTGACGTCTCAGCAGGCCTCAAGATGAATGAGCTGACCTACGGAGGAAAAGGGAAGAGAAGAGAGGGAAAAACAAATCTTTGCTTTCTAAATCTCCGAGGTTTGTGTCACTTGGGTTACAGAATGGAAAGGTACAGTGTGTATACTAACAACACTGGCTACCTTTTGTCTCTGCCCTTGTACAAATATGTAACAAAAACAAACTAGTGTTCAACCATATAGCATTAGCAAATATGCACTTATTGTATTTTGGGGTGTGAACTTCTTTATGTTTTCTTTTGTAAATCTAAAGTCAGGCCTGTTCAACAAGTAGCTCCTGGGCTGGATATGGCCATTTTTAACCTCTATTTGGTCCATAAAAAGCTGGAAGAATTCTTAACAAATTTGTCAGAATGCAAAGCTGAACATATTCAAAACCTCGAGCATCGTTTAAATCTGGAAGGACTCTGCAGCTTTTATTTTGTGCCACAAATGTGTAAGTGTAAAGAGACATTTACAAATGCACAAAGAGCCAAATATCAAACATTAGCAATGAAAAGATGATGGTACAATAGATCTGTACTAGATTTAACCCATCCTACAGCATTTCATCTCCTGTGACACAGCAGTCTGAGCATTCAGCTGCCTGCCTCTTCAGCAGTTTACTGTAAAACTCTTCCATAAAAAAAAAATCTATATTCTGTTTCGTTATTAGATTTTGCAAGAACTTCAGTGGATGTAGAAAGATACGACATTTGTGTATTTGGCAATCATAATTTTTTTTAAAGATGGGTATTATGCAAAATTGACTTTTTGAGCTTTGTGTCATTTTATCTTTAGAAACACAGTGTTGCTTTGACTCATTCATGCATGCTGGCAAAATCCTTGAATCTCCTGTGGTAGCTGTATAGAGCTACATAAACACTTGCTGGTACAAAACACCTACAAAGTTCCTCCCATGGAGCTCAGTCTGAAGCTGAGCTCCTGCCCCAAACACCACTTCTCCCCCAAAGCCTTGTTGTGAGGATGAGCTAAAGTGGAAGTTTTCAAGGCCATCAGCTATGATGTAAAGTCAAGTTTATTGTTGATATATACAGGTTTTTAATACAACTGAAGGTAACAGTTACTTAATTGTGGTATAAAATTTAATATTTTAGCTTCTTTCCTTACAATTAGTATAAAGTAGAAACTCCCCTTCAAGTATTTTTTGTTTACATGCTTTGTCGAAAAAACTCAGCAACTTTTACTAATTATGAATTAAGATTATTTTTATATACAGAATGGAGTTATGCTCGATGCATCACAAAATGACAAAATACAAATGTGAAATTAAAATTTGTAACTTTTCTTTTTTCATGGGTTTGTAGGATAACTTGTTTTTACTGACAGGTGAAGCACGGAGAGACAATTTCATATTTAGACTTGAACATTTAATGCAGACGAATAAAGCCATACACCACAATCAGCTGGAGTAAAAACAGACCTGATGGAAGAGTTTTTGGTAAAGAATCAAAGCAAACATCACATATTTATTCATTCTCTTCCAGGTCGGACACACCCCTGCGGAAAGACGTCACATCAATTGGGACGTGCTTCACTACCCAGTCGTCAGACACTTTCAACTACAGTTCTGCAACCTGATGAGAAATTTAGGTGGAAGGTGGGAATTAACTAATTTGTCCCATAAAAAGTACAGCCTGTACTGAGATAACCTATATCATGAGTCACTCAAAACAGAGCGCACACTACTATTAATCAGAGCTTAATCACGGTACATAAGAACATACAATTACACAAATGATTATCAAAAATCATTCAGACATCTCAATAAAATATTTATATGCAAAGTACAATAAAAAATCTGTGCAAACAGAATAAATTTCCCTTAAGGGTAATGGTTTGTGGCATTTCCAGAAGGATCCAACATAGACAGGTGTGGGCCAGGTCTGGCAAAGCTGGCATTGTTGTTAAGGTAGCATGGCATGGCACAACTGGACCTGGTTTAGTTTGTGTTTTATGTGGTGCTGACCCTTGCATGGAGCACATCTGGCAAACCACATCTGGGCCACCAAAGAGCTGCCATTCTTTGCTGTATCTGAGCAGAGTAGTAAAGTGCATTGTGTGGGCCAGAACTGGGTGACAGATTTTGCTATGTTGGGTTTGGTTACCTTCTCTTCTTGGCACATATTTCTGTTGTCGTGTGACTTAAAGTTTTAAGATTATTCTGCAAATTAAAAAGAAAACTATTCAAAACAGTAGCCTGTAGGTTGAAGAAACTTCTGAGCTACTGTCAGCTTTTGTTTGGTTGTCGGTGGGAATATTGTTCTCTGCAAACCTTGTTTGGGAGCAAATGTTTGATGTGGTGCAGATCTCTGATTCTCAGAGGCAGATTTGAACAGCTCCTGTTCTGGCCGGCCCTGAGACGCATCCATCACACTTGGGCTGATGGTCCACCGCTGGCTGGTCCTGTCACTGCCACTCAGACGGTGCAACGCTCACACAACAGCCACCAGAAGGACTGCTGTGCGATGAAAAGGGCACATCGACTTATAATTGGAACTGCGCCCATACTGAGCTGGAGACTAATTAGCTGTGCATCCAGAAGTGTGACTTCCATACTAATGGAAGAATATTTTGTTTGCAGCTGTTCAGCCTTCAGCAGGTAAGCTGACAGAACACCATTCATTCTTCCTTTGATGAAATTTGTGAAACGTGAGCATAATATAATCACACGCAAACATTATGGGATGATAATAATCCTTCATTAAGACAATTTGGAACAAGAGCATTGTATAAATTATTCAGCTTTTTTGTCAAGTCCTCTCTTCTCTGCATGCCATACAGTATTTATTTCTCTGATGTTTATTTAGCATCACGGCTAATTTAAGTAATTGTAAGCTCTAATGATGCTTACTCACAGATGGCTTCCTATTAAGTCTTATAAAGGATATATAAATTTGATGTTTAGACAGGAAGGTGACAACTAATCAGGTTCATGAGCAGTTCTTACTTTAAGAAAGCAGCAGACACTGTGACTAAAAGTAATTTGGTAGCTGTAGTTATTTCTGTCTTTCACACACGTATAAAGAGAAAGCACACAACACACACACGACGTGGAACCACATTTGAAGTTCACCTGAAAGCTTCAGTAGAAGGCTGCTATAGTCATTAGAGCAAAAACTGCAAGACAGAAAAAAAAAACAATCTGAATATGAAATATGATGAATGTTGACTGAAATAAACCAAAGGTGGTTAGATTTCAGCAAAACACAAAGCCCTGTTAGAGTTCTTTTTACACGTTTTTTGCTCATATGGAAGCATTTTATTTGATTAACTGTCTTTAAAAATGGCTTTTAACCTCATATAAATGTTAAATAAGTTATGCAGTTTAATTTGCAGGGTGCTGGATCAATGTATTCACAAAACAGCAATGCTTGTATACTTTTTTAAAAAAAGAATCTAATACATGAAACCTGTAGTGCTCCTGGATAACTTTTAATCCAAATCCACTTTGCAACTTTCTTAAATCATAACTAGATGTAAACACTCCCCTAAATGGTTTGAATAAAAGACATTTTGGCACCATAAGCTGTTCAAATCTGTAGTAAAGTGAAGAAAAGTAGAACTTGATAGTTATAAAATTGTGAGATAAACATAAAACAGTAAAGAGGAGGAACAACAGAGAGTTTGGTAGATTAAAAACACCATGTTTAACTTAAACATATTGTTTTTTTGGGGGGTAAGGTTCTGCATATTTTGATTATAGTGTTTTAGGAAATTATCTTTTGAATCTTAGTTTTAGTATTTAAAAAGGCCCCTCTATTGATTGAGTAACAAATCAGGACTTAAAACCTATGACCCTGATGACAGCAACATTTTTGCAATGATCACTCATGTTTGAATGCAGGTAATAAACTCCATAAACAGAGGAACATGGGGGCAGCTAGTAACATGTCTTTAAATGAATCGGAGCAGAAATGCACTTCAGATGTCTAAAAAGGATCGTTAAGATTTTGAAATATCAATTTAAATGTGATTAAAAAATGTGCCAAACAATTCTTGTGAAAGGGTTAGCAGAAGTACAGTTTACTCTCACTCAGGAACCATTTAGAGTTACCAGTTAGCCTAACATGCATGTTTATGGTCTGTGGGAGAAAACCGGAGGACCCAGAAAACCCACGTGTGCACAGGGAGAACTTGACCCAAAGAGGCCCCCGGGCAGGAGGCGATATCCTGCGACTTTCTGGCTGTGAGGTGACAGCTCTAACAAATGCACCGCCGTGCCGCCCCTATTACCATTATGGTGGCATTTATTAAAATCTAACCATCTGCATTTGGTAATTTCAGCAGGTGGTTTTTAGCTTCATTTATTTCAACAAATGACTGTAACTCAACCGGAATGACATAAAAGCCGGTCGGTCGAGACGAGTTACATAACGGTTATTTAACAGTTTCTGGCTCTTTGGTGCACTGTTCTGAGTGCTGTTGTGATCCTGCTTTGAGTCACCAGAGCAAAAGACAAAACGGACCTTCACCAAATGTGCTGCTGCACACTCCTCATCGTCCATGCACAAATACAGTCAGCTCAGGGGAACATCACTCAAACTACTGAAGAGTGTCAGGCGATGATTACTGTCATCCACCTGTACACTCCTTGTGCTCCAGTAATGGAGCGGGCCACGGCGGTGCCTGTGGAGTTGATGTTTTAAGAGCTTTAATGAAGTAGATGTGCTATCTGTGCTGCTCTTTTAAATAAGCTTAGCATAAAAAGTAAGAAAATTTGTGTTTGGTAGATTATTTCTTTATTGTAGCAATGTTTAAATCTTATACCATTGGAAAGTCTGTTAATTTCTCTTTAAATTGTGCCATTTTTAGTAAGGAACATGCATTTGTGGGGTGAGCAGTAGAGCTGATTATGTGGTTTGCGTGCATAAACAATTTGCCAAATCTTCTCTGCCAAACAGCTTATTTTGTTGTTGCTTGTTTTGAGCTTCTGGTACCCCCAGGTGTTGCTGTAAGATTTATTGCCAAAAAATCATTGTTCTTAACAAATCCTCTACCAAACACAAATACCCATACTTGTGCAAAGTATATTTATCAATACTGTACAAAATACTTTAAACCACCTTTGATTTTTTGCACTTTGCTTGATCTAATCAAATGTATTCAAGCTTTGTGAAGGTCTTCATTGGACTTTGGCTGCGTCATCACTCATTTTCTGTCCAGTATTGGAACCAGGCCAAGGCTACATATTGTGTGGTAAAGATCTGAGCATCTTACAGCCTACGGGCCTTTTCCAGGCTGTTAGCCTTCTCTATCCGGCCTGCAGGACATCAATAGTCTATGAGAGATTTTAAACTTCTGCTGTCTATTTATGTGGTCAATTCAATATTGATGAGATAGACTGAATATTTCTGATGACTGAAACTTTATTTCGTTTTTTTTTTATCCTGATATTTACTTGTTTCATGAGACATAAATAGGCTTTATGTACTCCAAAATAATTCCATGTTCCTTTCTAACCTGTGCCCACTTAGTTCATTTTGGATCTGCTGTTATGAGTTGGGGTTTAATATCGTTTTTGAGTCTCCTGAGACTTTGCTGCAGAATTCATCCGTGACTGCAGCAGCAAGAGCATCAGTCATCATCACAGAGGATTATGTGACTGTTGGTCTAATACAGAGCAATATCAATATCAGTCTTTGCGCTACATCTGTCTCATGTGGAATTTAACTTGATTCAAGGTAGTCTGATGATTGTCTTTTCCCTGCAGAGACTCCAAACTGAGTTACATTTTAATCTTCCGCTGGATCTTAGCACCATAACTTACAGCATCTAAATTAAATGAGGCGGGTTGCTCACACAAAAATTGACACAGAGAAACAGATATCTGGCAGGGAAGAATAAAAAATGTCCTTTGTGTGTCGTACTGTGGTCAAAAGAAGAAACATGTAATCATCTGTACACAAGAGTCTACAAAGAGTGATATCTGACATAAAGATGGGACAAATGGCTCTTTGAAGGGATTTGGATCGTGACAAGCCGTTAGTTTCATAAAGTCGTTCGATTTTGAACGAGTGACGTCATCATATAGAAGGAAGTCATCACATTCACTGGGATGACGTCATCACATCCTGTAGGCACCATGTGCTTTGTTAAACATAAACCCCCTCCCACTTTCCCCACACTGCAAAAAAAATGTCTTTCTAACCAAGTTTTAAAACCTTATATCCAGCCAAAAAGTCTTTTTGATCTTGTTTTGAGGCTGATTTACTA
>JAUBOC010000002.1:8917522-8927572 GCA_032275365.1 Anablepsoides cearensis
AGAGAGAGAGAGAGAGAAAATTAATACATATTTTGAAACTCAGGAGTCCTAATTCATCAATTTAATTCAATACTTTAACCACATTTTACTAAAATTGGTCACTATTAAACCCCGTTAGTCAAGGTGTAGTACTGTGCAAAAGTTTTGAGCCATATCTTTTTTGTGTGTTTGTTTAGATTTTGCTTCCAAAACAGCCGGTTTTTCTCAAGTTTGAAAAATATCTGGTTTTTGAAGCAATCCGTCCTGTCTGCCAGATGTTAAATTAAATATTAAGAATTTCATTTTGTGCAGAAAATGTAAACCGCACAAAAAGAAAGAAAAATGTGTGTTTGGTAGATTATTTCTTTGTTGTACCTATGTTTTTTGGCAACAATTCTTATAAATGTATAAATCCCTTTTTAAATGGTGTCACATTTAGGAACATGTATTTGTTGGGGTGAGCAGTTGAGCGGGATGCATGCATGAAAAAATTGCCGCATCTTCTCTGCCAAACAGCTTATTTTGTTATTATTGACACTTCTGGTACCCCCAGGTGCCCACCATAAGATTTATTGCCAAGAAGCATTGTTACAACAAAGAAATAATTTACCAAACACAAGAATTTTTTACTTTTTGTGCTAAAATATATTTGTTATCTGCCAAATAGTCTAACATAAAACAGTTTGATATGACTTCCTGCTAATAAAACCCATACAAGTTCTTTCTTAAATTGTTTTTTATGAGTTAGGGGCCTTTTTGATGCCAGTCATAGTTCTTTTTAACAAACAAAACCCCCAGTTGTAAATGGTTTGAATTTGAAAAAAAATAAGTAAAATAAAAAAATTAAGTAATAAAGTAAAATAAACATTTGATAAATGTTTGATTAATTTGAAGCAAAATATGTTGAAATTAAGCATGGCTCAAAAATGCTGGCAGATTACCGTAAACATGCAGAGAATAAGACAATGTGCAGTAAAATATTTATTAACATTACAACCTCCTTAGACACACACAAAAAAAGAAATGACACGCACAAAAATATAATAATAATCCCAAAATATTCAAAAAGTTCTAGGCCAAACCACCTATAAATGACATATAAATACAGACCTAAAACAAAACAGCATGAAATTAAAAATAAAATCTTCACTGAATGTTCAGATGTTTGATCTTGAACAAATGTGGTTTTGAGAAATGATTTGGCAACATTTTAAACAAATGATAAATAAGAAATTCCATCAGAAATACATGGCCTGGGCTGCTCAATCACCTCCCAGATTAAGAAACTCATCAAACTGAAGCAGAGGGATTTCAGAACACTGGCCTCATATTACAAATACACAATAATACTGATAAACAGAAACACTTTGTTCTGGAGAGAAGTATTTAATTATATTATTTAAAAAAGGCTTCATGATGAACGTCACAAAGCATAAACTGCCATCATTTCTGCCCTCGGGTATTGCTGCATGTTGCATTTGTGAAATGCAGATAAGTGGATAATGACAACACAGAGCATGAGACAGAGATAACCGCTGGAAGAAATCCCTGCTTCCTGCTATTCATCCCCTCTGCCCCTCTGTTCATCCCTCCATCCCTCCGTCCTCTGCAAATAGTCTGCTGTGATTCTGTCTTTCTCAGTCCAAGCAGGTCGGCCGGCGCTCTCATCTTGCCAGGGCCTGTGCTGCACCGGCCGGCGCCGACTGCAGAGACGGGGTGGAAGAGGCTCAGAAAGAGAGAGCAGCAGCCCAGATCACAGCCAGTTCAGACGCTGTGTCTCTCTCTGCCGCGTTCCCCTCTCTCTGCTTTATCTCCATGGTGCACACACGTCGACCTGGAGCAAGGCGGTATACTGGCAAGGGAGGCTAGAAACAGAAACAAGGGGGTGGATGGATGTGGGGTGCTGGGGTGGGGGGGGGGGGGGTGCAGTGTGAGCGGGGATAAAGGGACACGCTGCTTCAATAGCGGAGCAGGTCCAGGGACTAATTGGATCTGGTAATGGCAGGTCAGTGTGACTTAAGGGCTCGTTAGAACCAGTACAGCTCCTTGCCTTTCTTGTGTTGCTGGAGGCCTGAGGAGAGAGAAAAAAGGCCGGGACACAATGAGGAGGACAACAGTGAACAACAGAACACAGGTTGTCATGGAGCCTACTTTGGCCAAACATCCTGTGTCAGAGGGGTGAAAAGAAAATGTCTGTGATGATTGTGGTGCTTTTGTGTGTGTATGTGTGTGTGTCTGCACATGTGGGAGTATCTGTAACATTCAGTATCAAAAGCATATGCAGCTGTGCATGTCATACAGTTAGACATGCAATTAGGGTTAGAAACTGACACCTTTACCATGTAGTGAATATGTCTGTTTGAAAGATTATAAGTCTGTTTTTTGCTTAAGTATTATTATTATTATTATTATTATTATTATTATTATTATTATTATTATTATTATTATTATTATTATTATTATTATTATTGTGAAACTTTAATATCTCAGACAAAAAAAGTGTTTACAACATAATAAAAAACTCTTCAAGAAAAAGAAAACAATAAAACATTCATCAAAAAGCATACAAACAGCTATTATTATTATTAGATTATTTTCTTCAGCATCAATTCAGATTCTGTTAACTGGTTTCTAAGAACAGCAGCAGATTATCAATTATGCATGTTAATAATTTGCATACATCTGATTACTGTAAAGGGAAACTATATTATCTGTTAAAAGCATAGATTGATACTCATTCTCTGCTGAATGAATTCACTTAATTTTGACTATGAGAATATAAAGATAAAAAATCTAAAAGAAGCAGAATGCTAGATAAAAGCCGAAGTGGCAAAATGCTAGATAAAAGCTAAAAGTCACAAAACACAAGTTACAGGCTAAAAGTTGCCAACAGTGGCAAAACACTACTAAGAGTAATATTGTTATTGAACAGTGTCAAAACACAAGTTATAAGCTAAATGTAGCAAAAAGATAGCTAGAATTAGCTAAATGTTAGCCATAAGTGGCTAAACACTAGTTACATGCTAAAAGTAGCGTTAGCTAAAATCTAAATGTATCAAAAAGCCAATTAAAAGTAGCAAAACAATCACTGCACGCCTAAATCAGGTTGAAAATAAAACATTGTTTTGAAAAGATTTGAACATATTTTTGATGTATTCCTATGGGAAGAATGTCTGTAAATATAGTTAAGTATTGTGAAAAGTATAAAAGTTACAATAAGCAAATGTGGTAACCATTCCCTAAATGAGCTGAATGTTTTTATAAATCGCTAAAATAACAAAGGATGCAGCAGTGATTACATTATACTATCCAACCATGCATCCATCCATCCATCCTTTCATCCATCCTTTCATCCATCCATCCATCTGACTTTGTTCAACATGTAGGCCTACCTGCATCCATGTTGAGCGCCAGCGTCTGGCTCACATCTCCAGGAGGAAGCAGACTGGGCCAAGAGGCGGGGGGCTCCAGCTTGCTGACTTCATAATGGCTCGGCAGAGTGGGTAGATGAGGTGGTCTCACAGTGGGCATGAGCAGACCCCCATAGTGAGGGTCCAGAGCTGATGGTGAGTAAAGTTCACGTAAAGGCCGTGGGGGGCCGTAAGCCTGGGCCTGAGGATACCCCCAGCTTTCCGGCGGGTGAGCGTGGGGGTGAGGATGAGCATGTGGGTGAGGATGGGCGTGTGGATGCGGCAGACCCGGATGTAGCCCCGACGCGTACGGGTCCATGGAATAGGAGGGCGCGCTGGATTCGCAGTGGGGGCGGCTCTGAGGGGAAGAGTAGCTGCTGTCCCAGAAGGATGGGGGGAAGCTCCTCCGGCTGCTC
Organism: Anablepsoides cearensis; assembly: GCA_032275365.1. Classification (NCBI taxonomy): domain Eukaryota; kingdom Metazoa; phylum Chordata; class Actinopteri; order Cyprinodontiformes; family Rivulidae; genus Anablepsoides; species Anablepsoides cearensis. Next base: position 8,921,328 of record JAUBOC010000002.1, read on the forward strand.
GGTGAAGGAGCGTCTAATGAGCCGAAAGAAAAAGAGAAAACTTTGATCAAATATAAATCTGCTGTACAACACTGCAGTAAAGTGAATTGTTTCATTATCGCCTGCTGATAAATAGTATTTTGTATTAAATGCGTGTGTGTTTGTCTCATGAACTAAATGCACATCTTCATCAGATCTGATTCAAGATGGCCACTACAGCTAATCAATGCTAGCAAGCACAACTTTAACAGTCAGTTTTACAGGTGTTGAGTAAAATCTAGGGTGGTAGTAGCTGAGCATTATCTCAATACCATTACTTGTTTGGAGTCAATGCTGTCAGGAGGTAATCACTGAACCTCTACACCTGAATACCATTTACAGCCAATTGATGCTCCCTACAGCCAATGGGCCTTAAACAGGGTTCCTACAGCTTAAGTAAAGTTAAATTTAAGACTTTTAACCTCTTTAATGCCACTTGAAATTCAATTTACACTTTCAATAAATAAGTGTAAAAAAAACAAATGTTTATTTTTACACAAAACAACTAGCTGCAGGAGGTACTCAGTAAATTACTTAAAATATTACCAATTATTTTAATATTTGAGACAAATTACAATCATCCTTACTTGTGTTAACATTTTTAAGACCTTGGAAAGATTGATTTAAGACATTCTAATTAAGGTCTTATTTTGGATTGGGGAATTCAATGCCTTTTAAGACTTTTTAAAGATCTGCAGGAACTCTGTTAAATAACACAAAAATAGCTTTACAGAGGTAGTCCTAAAATATGGATGCCCATTTACAACTGATTAAGTTGCAATTAACTTTTGGAGTCAATCCAATTCAAGATAGCCATTGCTGTACCTCAGTTAGTTTTACTGTTTTCAAGCTAAAACATCTCCTTATAGCGTGTGATCTCGTAATATGCATGTGATTGCCCATGTAATAATTTTAAGGTTTGATCAAAACAACTTTTCCATCATCATTTCTCAACCTAAGACAATCTTAGTTTAAAACTCGGGCATGTAATGCAGCAGGCGGTCCTTCAATGACCACTACGCCATTATTTCGAGCAGAAAGTGTCTGAAGCTGTTGATGGAGCAATGCGACATCTTTAGATGTCACCCGCATGACTGCTACACCCTCTGGCCCAGATTTCTTCCCCATTGGATCATATGCTGTCAGAGCCCCTAGCCCCAACAAGACACAGAAATAAACACAAGCACGCTTTTGCAGAGAGAGAGAGAGAGAGAGAGAGAGAGAGAGAGAGAGAGAGAGAGAGAGAGAGAGAGAGAGAGAGAGAGAGAGAGAGGGAGGGAGACACAAAGTAGGTAGAGAGATGCTCATGTATCCTAAAATTCTATAAAAGGCAGACGCTGTAACCTGGAGGCAGCCCAAGGCCCACAGAGTGTTAAATCACTTGCTCTGGTGACACTTCTCAATTTCATGTCAGCCCGGTACTCCTGAAAGTCTAAAAACACACGCACACGCACGCACACACACACACGCACACACACACACACACACACAGAAGTCCAGCAGTTCTGGTCCTGAACTAGCACCAGCTGAAACTTTTTATGTCTCCACATCCACCTGTTGTTTTTTTTTTATCCCCCCCCCCCCCCTTTCCACTCTCTCCTTGCCCTTGTCAGAATGTCAAAACACCAATTTTCTTTTAAAGCATTTTATACTTAAACATTCCTCTGAGAAAAAGAAGACACCAGGTATGAACTGTTGTGAATCTAACCAACCCACAAGGCGACTGGCTGTGCAACCGAGAGTTGGAGCTGAGAGTCAGAGTGGCAGCCGTGGAGATGTTTGAAGGGGATACGTCTGCGAGGCTGTGCGCTTACGACTGGGTATAAACATAGCACCTGTTGTGAGGCAGGGAGTGAGCATGGTGCCGAAATGAAGACGTTCAGCTGGACAAGAAAAGAGACTAAAGGGACGGCGCGGCGCAGCGAGGGACGCTGCAGGGCCCTACATGGATATCTGGGATGTCTTCATCCTGTTGGTGGAAAGCGTCCTTCGGATGATTGAAATCACCCCTTTTTTTAAACTGTTTTATTGGTGCAACGACACATAAACAATGTATTAAATCACCATGTTTGATTTCACAACTTTTGCATTTAAATTGTGCGTATATTATTTCAGATTTTCCCATTTTCAACTCTTATTTGTTTATTTTAGCCCAACAAAATTTTTAAAAGTCTCCCCTGACTGCAAAGAGCCGTTGACCTGCATGACCTTATGCGCTGACCTCCATAAAGAAGCAACCCTTGAGTCTTGTCATATGATCACATCATCTGTCTGACCCTCTGCTGCGCTCTGCAGAACAGTGAGCTCACCAGTGGGGTCTTAAAAACCTAGGAACCCCTTAAATCTGGAACCTGGCTCCCTAATGAGGAATTGTTTAAAAACGTGCACAACAGAGCAGTTACCTGTGCCCTGTTGTTCTGCTGCCCGCCGTTTGCCCTCTCCATCCATGTAGGAACTGAGGGCCCTGGAGAAGTGCTCGTCCACCACGCTGCTGATGTCTCCGTGGTAGTAGGTGAAGAGGACGCAGCGAGAAGTCAGGTACTCCGGCTCGGGGGTCTCCTGCTTCTCCTTAGGGGCCTCCGCTGGCCTTGACGCTACTGCGGTGAAGGAGGAGGAAGAAGAAGCAGCAGAAGAAGCAGAAGAAGAGGAGGAGGAGGAACTGGATGAAGATGTGGAAGAAGAAGTCGACCCTCCGGTGCCTGGGCCCCCAGACATCCCTTCGGGAACGCTGGGAGGGTCCATAAAATCCCGGCTGAGGGACGCAGTGATGCTCAGACCTGTAGGAGCCTGTCGGGTGTGTGTGATGTGGGGGAGGACGGGGGGAGGGGGGGGGACAGGTGTTGCATAAGACATTTATTTATATGAACATGAATTATTTTAGCAAAAATGTTTATATAGTTGTTTTCTGTGCATACACAAAAATTAAATCATGTAATTAGACGTTTCAAAATGACACGAACTGTTGACTAAACAGTCTAAATTAAATCAGCATGTTAAATACCTTTCCTTAAAAGAAACAATCTGATTATTTGCTTTTACGCACAAGCCGATTTTACGCACAAGCTGATTTTACGCACAAGCTGCAAACCTGCAAACACACCACCAGGAATATTTGTTTAGGTTTTTTTTTTTTCAGCAACTCTAATTTCTAATAAAAAATATAACAGCTGTGAAAACATTTTGACATTTGCTGTCTCCCTTACCTGTAAGGTATTGATAAATGCAGGAGCAGTCGGTGCGTACGGTGCGTAACGTCCATAAGCTGGGTACATAACATCCAAACAGCTCATGGTAAATGAACAGTGCCTTCACTCTTCTGCTGAAAGCGACTCTAGTAAGCAAGACAACATCCCGGTGTTGTTTTTTCTTTTCTTTTTTTTAGTGGCTCACTGATGACTGTTCAGTAAAAAAAAAAAAAAAAAAAAAAAAGGAAAGAAAGAAAGAAAGAAAAAGAAGACAGACAAAGGCAGACTGGACATAGTCACTCCAGAAAGAGCGCACCTCTCCGCCTGCATGCATGCGCGCCCCTCGCGACAGCTGCGGCAGCAACAAAATCGGGGGAGGTTTTGAAGCGAGCACGAGGTTGTCCTGTACCTCGCATGTGTCGACCCCTCCTACCTTTAACCCCCCGTATCTTTAGTTAATTCTTCCCGCCGCATCAATGGGCTAATTGCTTATACTGAGTTATATTTCTGGAATCAGAAGTTAGTCTAAATTCCAGCTACTGAAAAATACCAGGGTTAGAGCCGTTTTGATCAAACTTTTGTAAATGCACTTATATGACCTTACCATCCAAAATTAGACGGACTCCAAATTTTTTTTAATCCGTTAATGATTTTTTTTTTTTTTTTTTTTTTGAAGGTTTCTCTCAATTCTGCGCAGTCTGAAATATTTCCCTAACGGACCAGTAGGATTGTTTTTAAAAGCTGATGCCAACAATCTGAGCAATAATCTACAAGCAATCTGTCTCCAAGTGTTGAGGATGTCTCATACTTCAAAATTTAGCAAAATATCTGTAACATTGCCAGTTTTAACCATTTATTCTTATTTACACTGTCTGTGCATCCAGATATTACTTTATGAGAGTCAGAATTTATTTTGCGAACAAACAGGTTGACTTTAATAGTTAATGAAAACGTTTAAAGCAGAAATGTTTCAGTGTGTATGTTGTGTGTGACTCTCAGCTACCACTCCATATTTTAGTTCAATATCTGTAAAATTGGCTGAGTTGTAGTTTGTGTGTTTGCTAATGTCTGAGGCAACAGGGTTGACTCCAAATGTTAATTAGCTGACGTGTAATTATCACTTTCTAGGAGTCTCATTAAAATCCATTCATGAGATATTTTGCTAACATACAAGCTATTATTGCCACTGCACCTACAGTGAGGGACAACAATGGCAAAATATTTCAAGGTGTGGGAACCTCAAAAGCAAAGTGTTTTCTTGCTGTTAGTGACATGTCATAAATAGATTTGGATGAAGTCATTCAGCTAACTGGACACACATAACAATGAACACATGATATATACAGCTTCTGTGCTATTTTTTAATTCCTCTCCATGTTAACCTGAAAAACTTGTGCTCCATCCAAGCTGAAAGTGTATCCATGGTCTTAAAACAGCCATGGGTTGCCAAGTAAACCCTCAAGTCATCTGAAGCATTTAGTGTGCTCCCAGTGCAACACGTAGGTGTCAACTATAGGTTGCATACACTGGTCATACCAGCTTGGAGGAGAGAGGCACTCTGCACAAATCTATGACAAATTATCACCTATCAGCAGAGCAAACAGAAAACATTGTTGCACAGACGCACAAACAAACCAAAAACACCTGAGCAACAGAAATATTGTGTACCTGGATGCAAAAATGTCAGATTAAATAGAAAAACAAGCCTTTTTTTAAATTGCATTAATATGTTTCTTTTGGTTGCAGGTGCTTGAGCTTTGCTCAGTCTTTTTTGACAGGCACTTTAGAACGCCTGTGAGAATAGTGTGGAAAATTTGCAGAATTCCATGGACGAGTGTCAGATGAGGTGGAATGTCTCTGATGTGTGCTAGTGGACGAGTTCCTTGGGAAGTTACATGGTCCCTGTGCTGCGTTCTCTAGCTGGAGAACATGACCGACGACCCGCTGTGCACACAGCGTCACATGGCACGAATAACTGAAGGCTGGTTGTTTGGCAAGCCGAGGAGTCAAAAGCACTTTAAAAAGCAAGGAGACAAAGTTGTTAATTCAATTTTCACTTTGGCTTGATGCAACATAAACTGAAACATAAGCTAAAAACTAAAAGAAGAAAAGGCTAAACTAACCAAAAAAGATAAAAGTCCCTAAATGATAGCTTAAAGCTAAAATACCAAAAAAGTTCTTAAATATTAAAACTAGAAAAAATTTAGCTAAAAGCTAATAGTGGTAAAAAGTAATAATAGCAAACTGTTAAAAAGTAAAAGGAGATAAATGCAATGTCAAATCTAAAAGCAGTGAAAGGCCAAACAGTAGCTGAATGTAGCAAAATACTACTTAAAAACTTATAGTTACAAAGCTCAAAATAAAAGTAGCAAAACAAAGCTAAAAGTAGAAAAATGGTAGCGAGGACATAACTAGAGACAGTATGCTGAAGACTTTATGAGTTTTTGAAGGAATTAATCACAATGTGTTTTAATGGGGATTTTTTTTGTAAATAAAGTTAAATATTTTGAAAAGGTATAGTCAGAATATCCTGAATGATTTGAACATGTTGACTCACGAAAAGGTAAAATAGCATGCAGTTGTTACGGAAGAAAATACAATAAAGAGAAACAGGATCATTATGCTGAATCAGAATGTATACTGTTATGAATTAATTATCACTTTTTGTATGGAGCGCTGGCCCTTCTTCATAGGAATAAACAATGCATTGTGGATGACTGATCAATGCTTTTTGCAGGGTAAATGCAGGACAGCGCCGGACAGGGGGAAAGAGAGTGATGCAATGCAAGAGAGATCACTGTTACACCAGCGTGATCAACAGCTGCAGCTGACGGAACGGAAGGGAGGTCACCATGAGTATTATTGGCCATGACTAAATTTCTGTGTCTCTCATTCTGTCTCTGCCTTTCACTTGTTTTTTTTCTCCACCCTGTGATAAACATACTGTTTTTCCCTATTTATCCAGTGCACGTACAGTTGTGGTCAAAAGTTTACATACACTTGTAAAGAAACATAATGTTATGGCTGTCTTGAGTTTTCAAT
>JAUBOC010000002.1:8941393-8959201 GCA_032275365.1 Anablepsoides cearensis
TCCTCATTTTTCTTATCGACCTCAAAAAAACTTATCGTTCAATTAATTGATTTATTGACTATCGCGACAGGCCTAATCACAATCGTATCGTGACAGACTGTGATATTAAGAAACATTGTATCGTCAACAAATCAGTGTTATGTTGTATTGTGATGAAGCTGCTGTTTTACTCCCCTACTAGTGACCTTTGTTTCTATTTTGTAGTTCTTTCAAACTAAACTTTAATGGCATAGATAGATAGTACAATCTGAGTAGTTGTTTGAAATGGGTGGTGGGTTTGTATCTAGAAAAGCATCCTGACTGAAAAAACAAAGAAATATGGGTCCAGATAATTATTTGACTTTTCCCATTTTAACTAGACTTCAGATATTTTTAAAAAATCACTGCCTATCCCTACTAATGAGTTTGTCAAAATATGACAGCATGAAAACACAAGACACTGACAAGATCTGTCATTTGTACATTTTCAATTCATACTCTGTCACATTAACTCTTTGTCCTTCTTTTTCTAGGAGCGCCAAGGACGAGTCAAGTAACACTTGGTGCTTTGGTCAAAAGACTGCAACGGCCTCCCGCTAAAGCCCAGTCCACCCCAAATACATCAATTCATTCAGATCTCTAAGAAATTCTAATAGGGGTGAAGACTTAACAAAAGGACAAAAGACAAAAAAAGGAAAAAAAAAACCTAAATGAAGACTTTGATTTCTTGACTTTAAAGACTTACTTCGAACTTGTAGTAAAAAGGAAACGATTATTCATAGGACTACAGCTAAATGCATAGCATCCTTAGGTGAAATCTTTTTGCCCCACCCCATTCCACTACATTATGCTTTTTTTTTTTTCTTTGTATGCTGCATTTTCCTTTTTTCTTTTTTTAATAAAAGGATCATCTCTTTTTTTTTTTAATGGTCCAAGCGCATGTCTGTAATTCTCACACAAACACAAATCAAATAGAAATGTGTAGTGTTGGCTAATAATAGTGTCCCAAAGTGAAGAATGGGCAGTTTGTCTCATTTTCTTTGTAACCCTCCCCACCCTTACCTCTCTTCAATGGATGCTCAGATCTTTTACTAGGACCCAGTGGAGCTTCCTCAACAGTGGATTTTCAGCATAGGCTGGTGCCAACTATGCTCATGTTTATTTTGTTTGTGTTTTTGTTTTTTTTTTTGTACATGCTTGTCATGTTTTTGTTTGAGAGGACTGCAGATGTTCAGAAAGGCCCTCTTGTTTTGTTTTTTTTCTTGGATGGAGAGTGTAGTGGAGGGAGGTTAGGGTCAGGAGGATCTTTAAAAACAGTAGGGAGTGGGGTTAAGTTTAAATTCAGAAGAAATGCTTGGTTGATGAGCTTTGCTCGGTGTATAATTTTAATGTCTGAAAAAAAAACGGGGCCCTCTGTTAAGTCTTTATTGAACTTGTTTCACCCTCTTTTTTTCTCTCTTGGACAAGTTAATTCAATGTTGCTATGAGCTGCTTTTTGTTTTCCTCCTTCCGTTTTTCTTCAAACTGATGTGAGTGGCCTTGCCTCCACTCTTTCTATTAATCAGTTCAAAAATAATAAATGTGGTATATTCAGCAGAACGGTGTGCATTCCTTATGTTTGACTAGAAAACGTGCTTTTGTAATGCATCTTGTTTTCCTTTTATGTATGTTTTTTTTTTTTCATGCTTATTTTACTTTATTTTTTATAATCCTCCTGCAACCATACAAGACTTTAAACACTTTAATCGATGTACTTGCATTTCTTTGCTCGGTCCACCTTGTCCTCCACACTCCTCATTTCTGTTCAGCTAAATATTCATATATCACTATCATCACTGTCGTTAGTAAAAAAAAAAAAATCATTCTCTTTAAGAACTACGGGCTTTTATTTGTGGCATAATAAAATGCTCCACAAAGTCATGTTGGGTTCTGCTGTGTGGTCAATTTGATGACCTGGGAACTTGCATTTATTTTTATTGTTGGCTATCCAGTAATATATATATTTTTTCCTTTTATGAATGAAAGTGATTTGTGTGTGTAAAAGCACAACATGCTGTATTTATTCATGTATAATACTAGAATTTTAACCCTAAAAATCATCCATGAAGTGTTTTTTTTTTAACCAGTATTATACACTGGTTATTGATAATTAGATTTTTTATGCTTTTTAGGCTCAAAAACTGATCGTATTATACATGAGTGAATATGGTACATTGATTTTATTCAGGAATAAAAGTGCTACTTGATTTGAGATGTGAGAGGTTTGTGGGGTAACTTGGCAGTTTTTGGTGTATTCAAGAGGGAGCTATGGTGTTATAAATTAAGTGGCATTTGACTTGAATTGTGGACATGTATCTTTGAAGGCTTTTGTGTATAATTAATCTGCAATCCGCCATTTTCTCTCGTGTAAATCACAGTTGTAGTGACCGCGGCGGCCACAAGAGGGAGACATAGGATAGTTTAATACTGTTGGGATTTTGTACAGTCCGTATCAGGGCCTCACATCCAGGGGCTTCCGTGTTATTATCAACGCTACACGAAAGTCCGATTTATTTCCATAAAAACCGAGTGTAACTTTTATTAGTGTAATAGCATTGGAACAAGCTGATTTTTCTCTTATTTTTGTTCAGAAAATTGTAGCTAAACGAGGTGAGTCAACCAGTTCTAACTCTTAAGTTCTCAGACTTTGCTTGAGACGTGTGTGTGTTTTTGTGTGTGTGGAGGTCGACGGCACGTGTCGTCTTTGTGCGTGGGGAGGGGGAGGAGGCTGCGTGGCGAACACGCCGCCTCGAGGGGTTCTCCTGTGACCCTTATCAGCCAGTCTCTGGGGGACGCCTTTTGGCCCCTCCTGGGATGCAAATGAGCGGAGAGGCGCGTGGAGATGCCACGCCACCGAGAAGAAAAGGGGGGAAGGTGGAGGAAGAGGATGGAGATGAAGACGCCAGGAAAAAAAAGAGCAGTGGTGGTGAGTGACTGCTCTGGCTGGGTTGGTGGCGATGAAGGTCGACTCCACACATCAGCTCACAAGAGCCACTTGAATTATCATAAACCATTACTTTATTTTTACCTGATTCAGATCCAGTTTCACATGAAAACAGTTCAGAGCTGAAGAGACCATTTCCCATTGAAAAGAAGGTGACCATGCATTTCTTCCACATGCAGGGGAAACAGGAAGGAGACTCAGCTTGTCTCATATTTTAACATGTCAGTGTCTGAGTTCATGTCGCACTGCAAGGTCATGCTTCTGCTTTATTTCCCCCTCATTATCATAAGGCATCCATCTCTTTCTTCCATTAGTGACGCTTCATGTCGCCAAAACCCACCTCTATTTACATGAATAAATTAGATTTTGTCTGCCTTTTTTGTTATTTTTTATAGAAAAAAAAATTAAACACCATAGATCCAAATTATTATTTTTGTTTTTTAATGAATTAAGGCCTCTTGTTGGAGTTTACATTAATTTTGCTCATTTTAGGCCACATTCTTTTAAAGTAAATGACAAATTTCTTTGCATTTTCACAACTAAAAGTGTTAAAGTAAAAGTAAACATGAGAAGAAGACATATTTAACATGGATAAGTCATGACTGTGTAGAATTTGATCATATGTAGGGGGGATGGGGAAAGGGGTGGATTTCTATATGGTCACCTGCTCTCCATCACCGGGGGTCCTGCTCTGTTGATGTGTTGAGTCTAACCCCCTCATTTCTCCTAATTGTGTTTGAGCTTTCTGAAAATGCATAATGTGAAGACAGTCGAAAAGGGGGCCCCGAAAACAGTTGATGACCTCTGTCCTGACATATGTGGCTCTTTCACCCCCCGGCACGCTCTTTATTGTGTGGAGACGAACAGGCGTGTCGACGTAAAGGAACATTTTGGCCTTCTAAAAGGTGTAGCATCTGAAATTTTATTTCTTTTTTGTCTGTGTGCGTTTTTTTTTTTTTTTATCTTTTCCATTTCGACCCGACTAAAGCCTGTTAAAATTTGCCGGATTCAAAGGCGCAGCACCTCAGTTCATAACTTCTAAAATATTCTGTCAGGAATTTGTTCAAAAATTCATTTCCCTCCCTCCCACCCTATTCGTGTTCCTTTCTTTTTTTTCTTTTTTCCTTTATCTGCATCTTCTGCCTCCATCATCTCAGATGTAGGTCAGCTCACATCTCTGTTGCCTGCAGCAATTTACAGCTCAAATCATTTGATGTGGTGCTGTGATTTTTTTTTTTTTTTTTAGGAGCAGAACCGACGCTCATTATTTAAATTGCTTGATGCTTTGGGCTTCTTCTTCGTTTCCCCCCCTTCTTCCCTTTTTTTATTTTATTTTTTTCTTTACTTTGAAAATGAAAAGAAGGAAAAAAACTGGAAACTACAAGTAGGAATGCAGTCCATGAAATGACTTCTTTATTGAAATGCTTTTGAAGAACACAAACTGAAAGTCACATGAAATCATTTCAAACGGACAAGTGTAAAATTAAATACGTTCATCACACGTATAAGCAGACGGACGGTTCTTTTAAGAGCATTTTTCAGGCTATTTTTCTACTTGCTGACTGATCAGGCTACTGGACTCTCCTGAGTAAACAGACATTTGAAGTGTCCCACTGTCACCACATGGCAAATCCCCCTGGTGTGAGCCCTCTGTCCATTTGGCTGCAGGAGGAACACTAGTCGACTGCCTGCAGCTCTGTTTGCTCTGACAATATGGAAACTGCTAAATTAGCCGACTTTGCGCAGCAATCGCGGCTGCTTCTGTCTATCTCCAGCCCGAACGAAGCCGATTCTCCTGCCTCTCGTGTTCACCTCGCAGGCGGATTCACCTGTGCCGTCCGGCTGCCCTAAAAGCTGGTTTCTCTCGGGCGAGGGTCGACTGTGGCTTCTCTCTTGGCATTCACCGCGTGCCTTAATTGTATTGAAATTAAATCAAGGTCCACTGTGAACACAAAGAGCTCAAGCCCAAACTTCCAAAGCGTTTAATCTGTCTCTTGCTCTGCTTCTTCTTCTTTTTTTAAAGAATTCGCTTTGTTAAAACGGCGTTCTGCTTTAGTTCTTTTTGTACATTTCTTCAGTCCATCCCTGTTTGACATTGTGATTCCTCTCTCCTCACCTGTGCTGTCGTCCCTGTGGGCTCAGGGGCGGCTCTGCAGCTCTGTGGCATGCTAATCCCACACAAACATGCAGTCTCTTTTTGGAAAGGAGTGCATTTAATACAGATGATGCAGAAAAAAAAACAAATTACAATATAACTGTGATTCTGCTGATCAGCTGACAGTATGGACATGCATTGCAATGGTATTTAGGACGTGCAAGAAAAGGGTTTCCAGCAAGAAAATGTACCTGGAAAAAAAATGACACCTATTTCACGTCAAAAGCAGAATTTACGCCTTTCTGGTAATCTCTGTGTAAACATAGTACAGCACATGGTTAAAGAGAAATGCACCACAGAGAGATGAGGAGCGAGACAGAGCAAAGCCAGCAGATCTACCTTTGTTGCACCATAAAGAGAGCAGCAGCTACCTGACTGCTACCATTCCGGCAGACCCATCTTCTCTTCGGAGCAAAACAAAGGGAAGGCGACTAGATACAGGCGAGGACACCACGATGCATCGCCGCGTCCTAATCTCAACCGGCTCCACTTTTCTCGCTCAAGGAGCCTGGAAGGGTTTAACCAGACCCGAGCAGATCTTCGTTACAGTTTGTGCCGTTATGTCCCTCTTTACCCTCCCTCCTACTCTCCATCTCTTTACTGTTCTCGCTCTCTGTGCGTGTGCACTCTGCGCATGCAACTCTAGCCATGGACAGAATAGGAAACAATAATCTTGCATTTTTCCAACACATAAATACATCATTTAAACAGGAAAGTTTGATCAAACCTAGAATACAAGATAATTTCCTCCCTATCGTAACTGCGCTCAATACCTTTTCTATACATTGCCTTTAATATTGCAACACTTTTTTTTCTCATATCAAATAGATCCTTCCTCTCAAAAAAAAAAAAAAAAAAGAAACGCAGAGAAGCTGCAGAGTATTTCCTCCTTCGGGTCCTCGGTCCTGGTTTTGTTATTGTTGTTGCTGTAGTTGTGACTGCGCAGCTCCATCCTGTTGTGAAGGTCCTTCTGCAGGGGGGGTGGGGGGGTTGGGGAGCAGGAACAGGGGTGGGGGGGAGGTGGGTTGGAAGGATGGCGGACAAGGGGGTTGAAGGGACAGGAGGCAGGCAGGTGTCAGGCATGCAGTCAGGGGATGGAGAAGAGGGTAGCACAAAAAAAAGACAGACTTAGCTAAATTCTAGCCTGTCATCACCAATAAAAAAAAAAAAAGTCCATCTCGATCTGCTCAAGACAAAACCAGGGGGGAAAAAAGGGGGGAAAAAAGCCCAAAATGCATACATATATAAGCCAGGTTGGTATATATGTATAAGGATCCGAGGCAGGAGGAGGAGAGAGGGAAACGAGGGATGGACGGATGAGGAGAGAACAGGCAACTGGCTCACACACAGACACAGTGCGCCGAGGAGACGACACGGGCTTCAATTTATGCTTTCTGGTCGACACCACCCCCCAGCTCATATACACGCAAACACACATACACTCACACACACACACACATATATAGAGTGTCCCGCCCCCCTGTCCCCGTCCCTGTCCCGTACTGGATGCATGGCCCAGCTGATCAGTGCAGAGGGATTAGCCAACAGGGCCAGCTGGCAGGGATTACACAGGCAAAGTGGGGGAGGTGTGTGGACAGGGGGGGGGGGTCCAATTTGTGTGTGTGTGTGTGGGGGGGGTGCTCTTGTCTTGTCCTGCACACTCACAGATGTGCACGCAAATGCACACTTGTCCTGCTTTTTAATTCTACAGATGCGCGCGCGGGCGCCTTGCACCAGCGAGCGATGGGAGGAAGATGGGAGGAAGACGGGGGGGACGCACAAAGCTGCAGCCAAACGTACGCATCTCCCTTTCCTGGTGTCAACGCACGGTGTTGATAAATATATGTAAATGTGCAGAAAGCAGCTGAGGGCAGACGGAGCACGGGGAGGGGGGGCGCCGAGGGAGGGGAACCCCACGAGGAGAACAAGGCCTCGGCTGACAATGCGAGGCTTTGACCCTTGACCCCTGCCCCACTCCATCATCCGTGGCCATCAGCTGATTCTGGTAAATTGACAACCCACCACCACCGCCGCCCCTCCTTTTCTCATTCTCCCCTGTCAAACACACACACACACACGTGCACACCGACACAAGACCAGCGCTGGATCAAACAGGGATGACCTAGCATCTTTTTTTCTTTCTTTCTTTCTTTTTTTTATTACCAATCCAGTTCCTTCTTCCTCCAGAGTGCCATCGCTCTTTTTTTCCCCGTCTCATGGCTCACTTCCCCACTTAGCTCATCCTGATATCCCCGCTGCTAACCTTTCTCATTATTTTGAAAAGTGTCGACATCTGCAACTGTCACAACTGCACAGAAAGAGCTCCGTCCTGGAGGAGGATTTATTTATAATGTGCTCACATTTGGACTCATTCAACTGTGTTTTATTTTCTTTCCCTATAATGGTTGTCAGTCTTAGATTTCTTTTATTTTTTAATACATTAAACAGTTCCGATCTTTGCCACAATACAGCCGTATTTTTCTCCCCTTTGTAGATTTGAAAAAAAACTTAATCTATATGAAATGCTTTTATAAATAGGGTTGCAATATATATATTTTTTATCACATCAAAAACCACAAAAGGTGCCTAAATAATTACACAGAACACTGAGCTGATTTCATCAAGGCTTAATATAATATTTTTTTTATTTTTGATAAAGATTGTTCCAAGAAAAACAGGCGAAACCCCTGCTCATCTTCACAGTTTGACACACACCTTCCTCCCTCCTCCCTACTTTAGGGAGTTTTCAGCATTTCTGCCTTTTAAATGGCTTTCAGAAGAAGTTACCTCTGTGGAATAAAATGTCCTAGAATTTGAGGCAATTTCATGAAAAATGCAAACTGTTGTTTAGGACCATATTTAAACAGTTTGCCAGATTTGCAGGAAACAGCTACAAAAAATAAAAATAAAAAATGGTCAAACCTGAGCTTTAGCGAATATCCGAACCCATGACAGATGGATATACATTTAAAGGGGATGTCTGTAGAAATAAAGTGACTTTTTCCTGGGGGGGCTCACAGGCGCGTTTAATAGTCAACGTACAGATTGGGACATGGCTGATGTGAAACAAACATGACATTGGTTTAGATGCGTTGCACACAAAGTGCACAGCTACGATGCAGCAGAGCTCTGGGGTGCAACGACACAGACGGCTTTTGTTTAAAAAAAAGAAACTAAAAAAATTTAATAAAACAGAATAATTTTCTTTCTTTTAACTTTAAAATTTGTGAGATTTTGCATGATTGTAAAACTCAAAGTTCCTTATGTAAATAGTTGAATTTTGTGCAGATTTTGGATGGATTATTTTGGACTTTATGCAGACAGAAAACTAATTTTTTTATCATTTTTGTTGCCAGCTGATCTTTAAATTTTAAACGCTCACGCGGGTTGGGGGTGAGAGCACGTGAAAAAAAAAACATGCACGCAAGCAGGTAGAAGGCATCAAGGAAGATCAGAAAGAGAAGAATTTTTCATCATACGGAGAAACATGGAGGGGGGTAAAAAAAAGGCATTCGGTTATATAAAAAGACAGACAGACAGGCAGAGGGAGCGAGAGACAGACAAGTCAGAGACAAATAGGCAGTGCTCGTCTCTAGTTTGGTAATCTGATGGAGAGATTAGCAAGCCGGCAGCATTTGGGTCGGATTATCGAGTCATTAGAAAAGACTGGTGCTCCAGAGCCTCTCTCATGTGTTAATGTGGCTTTACAGGTCCTCAGCGCAGTCTGTGCAGATTGTCAAGAGGATGTACAGTAGAAAATCTCTAAACATGCAAATAAGGCCACGTGAACCTAATAACCTGACTGATTGAACGTGTGTATAGATGTCTTTTAATGTTTTTTAAAAGTCCAGCAGATAAAACCTTTATTTTCTTAATTTTTGCTGTCTTTATCAAGAGTTTCACAATTCAAATTAAAGCTGTTTTTACAGCAATTTTTTTAAATGAGTCAAAAATCATATGAAGTTTTCATATTTTTAAACCTCTAGGAAAGAAATTCTATATTTTCCATAATCAAAAATATACGCAAACACCCCCCGCGTCGTCGCATTCGCGTGCAGTTCTGATGCGTGGCGTCCCGAAGTCTACATGGAAATGTGTGTAAGTTGGTGGCTTGATTTGGCGCTGCAGGCCAACGCAGAGAACAAATGTATGTATAATACATGATTCTCTGTGGTGACAAAAAAAATCTGAAAAGGATCATAAGAAACTGGGTGAGCCTAAGAGAGTGTGGGTGTCAGTGCTGATTGTACAGGAGGTTGTGTAGATTTTTAAAGGTGTTTATTCTGTCAGTATCAGTGGCAGCTTCAGTGTGTGTGTGTGCGTGTTTGTGTGTGAAGTAGCCAAACTCTTTATTGATACCTGATCAATGTTGCTGACATTCTCTCTGTCAGTTTTGCTGATGTGCAATATTATTAGTTTGTTTCAATAGAACAGACGATGATGCCTCTGATGAGTGAGCGTGTTTGTGTGTGTGTGTGTGTGTGTGTGTGTGTGTGTGTGTGTGTGTGTGTGTGTGTGTGTGTGTGTGTGTGTGTGTGCATGCTGACACTATACCATAAAGCTTTGTCTCAGTTGGACAAACTATTATTTCAAGAACTGTTTGTAACTTTTTTTATATATTTAGACCAGTACGCACACTTTCACACAACCACACGCCATCTGATCTGTGATCCCCCCTTTAAAAAAAAAACACAAAAAAAACCCTCTTCCCTTTTGCTGCTGTCTGTGCATACACCCTGCGCCAGTTCCCCACCCCCACCTCTTTTTGTCAAATAAATTGCTATGTGACCTACTTCCCATTTTGCACCATTTTCGCTCGTGTTCAGATATTATTGTTTGAACATGAGTGATCTGCTTTGGGGCAGACAGTTTCAAAAGAAAACCCGGTGTACAGTAGGAGACATATACTGTAAATGGATTGGGAATTTTATATGAAAATCTTACCGTCAGCGTGGACAGGTTTTTTTTTTGTTCCGATTTACAATTCGGTGTTGTGGCAGCTTCGTTTTTAATGTGTGGGCAACACGTTTAGAAAATTGCCCTTGTGTGATTTGTAATTAAAATACATGCTTCACATATTTCCTGATTAACACGAACAATAATTCTCAGAGCCCCCTCATCCTAAGAGGATGTCTCTGTAATGGTCATAGACTTAGAAAAAATTTAATAATAATAAAATAAGGTAAATCAATTTTTTTGCAGCCTAGCTAAGCAGAAAGCACAGTGGTAATTTTTAATAATAAGCATGGCTAATTTACTGAACCACGTTGCATTTAGAACCCAGTTAGGTCTGCACTAGTTGGCATGCAGCTTTATATTATATATATATATAATTATTTTTTTGACTTGTGCTGAATTTTTAAAGAGCTCCTCATGATGGAGAGGATCACATGACGGTTGAAATCAGCATCCAAAATATCACAACGGCAAATCAAGCATGTGCTCGTGTTTGGAGTGTTATCGAAATTGTATGTTTTCATTAATTATAATTTGAGTGTAATTATATTTTTAGTTATATATGTATTTAAAAAGTTACAAAATCTCAGGAATCATCCTGTGTATTAATAATCTGACATTTATTGTCAGATTATTTTTTCACGTAAACAGCAGCTTGTGTGTGTGTGTGTGTTTTGTCACTTTGAATACGTCTACTCTGTGTGTGTGTGTGCGTGTGCGTGTGCGTGTGTGTGTGTGTGTGTGTGGTATCGTGCATCTCAGTGCATTCGGTCAAGGTTCCCTCCCGTCTTTTCCCAGCCGTGGAGAGATGGCACCGGAGATCACGCTGACCTTATTTGGATCAGAATCCACACGGCAGCAGTTATATTTAAAACCACAGAACAAACGTCGCAGACATCCTCCGTCCTGATCTCTGTGGACATTTTGCACAGTTTGAACAATCTTCCTGGACTTTTTTTTTTCTCTCTCGCTCTCTTCTTCCCTCAACATCTTTTTGCTTTTCCTTTTTTGGGGGGTCAGCCACGTTCTGAATGTGGAACTGGCAATCAAAATTCCTACCTATGCATATAAAATGCTGGAGCAATAACGCCACCGTGTTCCTCAAAGAAAGTTGAGAAATGTGTGTTTTACCAGGATTGAAATTTGTTTCTCTTAGTCCTAAAAAAAAGTGTAAATTGAACAAATTGAACAGCGCTCAAAACATTTATTATAATTACACAAGAATTTGTAGATTGTTATTTAGATTTTTTTTATTTCGGCGTGTCCTCCACAACGTTTTATCATGAAAGCGTCCGAGTCATTCGTACATACATTCAGCTTTGTGTGCTCAAGGCTCTTTTGCATTTTCCCTTTACATTGAGTTTCTTTATTCTTTCTTTGTGGCCTACATCAGCCGCAGCTTTCCTAACTCGGTCTCCTTTTCTTCCGGTCTCTGTCGGCTAAAAATGTTTTCGGCCTTTCAACTCGAGACAGGAGACTTTGCTCGGGGGAAAATTTGCCATTTATTTTCATAAAAAAAAAGGGAGGCATTAGCGCTTTGTATCTGTACCTCTTTTTGTCTCCTTTCTCTACGCATCTTTGCTTTCTGCACCATTGTTGCGTCTCCTCGTCCTCCTCAGGCCTCCGTGCCGTCCTTCTGTCCTCGGGCCGCGCGGACCACGAGAGGACAGTGGACGGCTAAATGTACTTGTGTTGACCGGGACGGCAGAATGGAGGATGAATTCTCAAGCTTTCGAACTAATTTCACGGTACACGTGAGCTAAAAGGACTCTCAAACAGTTCTTGTTCGGCAGAAGCCTGCGCATATAAAGGGAATTACGCAAGATGCACACGGTTAATGTATAGTCGAGTGTTACCAAGCGCATTCATACCATCCCGTGTTTTATTTTATCGTAGTGTGTGTGCAAAACCTGTAAAGTTGTTGCCTGATTCCAAACTTAATCTGAAGGCAGAGACAATGGGCGAATAAAAAAAAAATCCTTTGCTAGCATTTCTTAACTAGCATAGCTTGGGGACAGGTTCTGTCTGTTCGAGGATTGGCTCAGGATGTGGTGCGGGAGGAAAAGTTGCAGTTGGCAGCAGGCAGAAAGACACTGCAAAGGGAGCGGGGGTTTACAATAAAGGATTTTAAAACCAAAGCCTCTTTGGTAAAGCAGAGGGAGGGAGGCAGGGGTGGAAAGAATGGGGATGGGGTGGGGTGGGTGGATGGATGGATACAGGATGACACAAGGTCCAGATTAACCCTAATCTCAGGTCTGGTGGTTTAGGTGAGGCTGAGGGACTGAAGGAAGCTGCTGTCCCATGCCAGGTGGTCATGAGGAGGTTAAAACTGGTGGAGAGGGTGGCAGCATAGGGGGGGTGGGGAAGAGTTGCTAGGGAAAAAAAAACAGGCGAAGTTTGCAGTATCTCTGCTCGCGCCGGGCTTTATTTTGATCCAAAAACGCTCGGCATCGAGCAGAAACAGAGAAAATGTTGTGGATTGGAGTGGCGGGGTTTAAACGGCTATAACGGCACATGGGGTGGGGGGGCTGCGATAGTGGCTGCAGGGTGATTGGGCGGTTAGCACATGGTGACAGTGGCACATGCCCTGGTCCGTGGGATTAAAGGGACGATCGGTAATCTGCTGTTTAGGCTGTATGTAGGGCAAGAGTAGCTTAGCCCGGCCGCTCTTAGCAAGGCTGGAGCGAGAGGGAGAGGAAGTGGACTGACATTATACAGCAGCACTTAGCTCATTCACATCAACCTTCGCTTTTTCTCTTTTTATCTGCTTTAAATCCCACATATAACCGCCAGTGATCTGTTAACTGCAATAAGCCACTAATGTGGAAAAAAAAGGGGGAAATGGAATGACGGCGAGTTAAAATTTACTCTGTTTGAAGTGGATGCTTAGATCCTTTTTTTAATTATATTTTTATATCTTTACACAATAAAAATCTGCAAACTCAAAGTTGTAAGAATTGACAATACTTTGTTACTTAAAGAAGGGAAATAAATATGCATCAAATACATTTAAGCCTTTTTTAAAGCAAATCAGTAATAAAAAGTTTCACATTAAAATCTTTTTTCTTTTTACATATTTTGACGAAATATAATTTGATCACCTGCATAAATGATGTCTGAACAAAACCTTAAACCCCCACAAAAAACAAGTTTCAATAATTAATTTAGGTAAATATTGTATACTGTTTAACTGGTCTCAGTGGTCAACGTTTTCTATTGTGTCGACATTTTCTTCATCACTTTTAACACTTTCATGCAAATTTCATGCATTTTCAAGCTGTTTCAGGATATATTTTTACTGTATATCTCAACACAATAATATTTGAGTATTTTTTGGCCAGCTACACTAGATGAATCTGCTTGTTTTCAAAGAGATTATTATCCTGAGTGTGTTAAACACAGGAACTTGTGTCATCTTTGAGCACTTTTTAATTTGATGCTGAATTGGTTGAATCTGTGACAGTGAACCGTCTGGTCCCCGAGGCAGCAAAAAGAAGAAGGAAAAAAAGGCTTCAATGCATAACATTTCCATCAACATGTTTCACACTTAATACAAGGTTATTCTTCTGAAATGATGTTTTGGGTTTGCGCCAAACTTGCCTTCTCCTTATTTATTGTTTAAAGGCACAACGTTAATAAAAACAAATCTAGCCTGGCAAACATTTTCTTTTAAAATAAGTTACAAAGTCTGAAGGCAGACTTTAGAATCTTCACATCTTAACATTTAAAGGCTTATGAAAAAAAAACTTTTAAACATGTAGCTTCAACAACCCTTTTATGCTTTAGTTACACAAGTGCTCTGGTTTTAACTTGAAGTACAAATGTTTAACATTGACCAAAATTCACTAAATAACTGAAATCTAATTATTTGACCCACTGGCACAACAAATGAAGAACAATAAGACGATATGGTACATGACTCTGAAGTGAACTGTTTGTTCTTCAGAAGCAGGCCGAGTCTACAGTTCACACACCTACTGTCAGATGAGAAGAATACATAGAAAGGAGTGCGTGAAGTGTGTAATCACTTTTGAACAAATAACGTTTAAGACAGATGCACTTTCTGCTTCGAAGTAAAACGTTCTCAAAGCTGACATATTTCTTTCAGTCATAAGAAGCTTTAGGAATGCATTATTCCATAAATTTACTGAATATTGTTTGAAATAATTGTTTAATTGTAATAATTAATAGAAGGGGATTACAAAATATCCCCAAAAAATCCCTTAAAATGCAAAATAAAACAATTGAAGGCAAACTGATAAACCTAATTTCCAGACAAATTTAAATGTTTTCTGTAAAGCGACAAAAGCATTTGTGTGTCATTTTTATTTTGATAATATTTTGTTTGTGTTTGTTTAATCCAAAAATATCTCTCGAATCACTGGATGGAGTTTTAATGAAACTCTTACAACTGGTTAAAACCTGGTGTCAATCAAATTTTAAATGGTTGCTACAGCTAATCTTAATTTGGCTTACAGCTATTGAGCTTAAATGTGGTGTGGTAGTAGCTAACGTTAGTATCCCACATAGCAGACAGGTGTGGGCCAGAACTCGTGTCAAGCTGGCACTGCTGGTATGATAAGTGGTTTATCAGCTGGATGTGGGCCAGGTCTGGCAACGAGAATACAGTTTTTAAGATGGCATGCCACACTTGGCCCAGTTATGGTTGGGTTTATGTGGTTTGTGTGGGCCAGAACTGGGCCAGACAAGTTTTTGGCCTTACTATGGACAACATCAAGCTTGAAGGAAAAGGACCGAAGGCTGGACCATCCAGCAGTAGGACGCTGAAGACATGAGGACAAGACGAGAACGGTAAGCTAATGTTAGCTTGTTGTTGTTGTTTGGTAGCTCACTACTTTTGTTGTGTAGTTGAACTTGTTACAGTCGCTGCAAACGATTCAAATAAAGTTAATCTCATCTGTGTGACGTGACACACCCGTTCAGTGAACCAATGAATGAGCAACAGAAGCGGGTGTCATATCGGACCAAGAGGCGGGGCCCAAGATGAACCAAATTGAACCACAAGTCTTTGGGTTCCAGACGTATGGCTGGAATTGGGCCATATGGGTTAATGAAAATATGCCAAACATGGGTTTGGATCTAGGCTGGGCAGAGCCGGGCCTTACAGTGCAAAAAGGCCATTTGCTATGTCAAATCTTGCAAATAGTATCACGAAAAAGTCTCTAAAATGTTTTGCAACTCTTGTGCAGTTCTCCACTTTTTCTGTAGTCACAGAGACATGCAATATTCTTTGATTCAGTTTAATTTTTGTTATACTGTAATAAGTGGTGGTAGGTTACAGCTACAGTATTTATTACTATGACTGATATTATGTTAATTCTCTGAAGTGAACTGACACGGTCACCTGGTGTATGATTTTATAACTCATACAGACTGAAAGTATTCTGTATGTCATAATACAACCAACACTATGATGGTGTAGCTTTATGTCTTAGAGAAGCACCAGTCTTCCCTCAGCCTTTCAGCTCATTCAAACAAGCTTCCATCTCCTTTCTATCCATATCAAATAAGCCAAGTGATTTATGTCAAGTGAAGTCAAGCATGGGCCATCAAATGCATCAAAATTTTTACCCCCTCTACTTTGGTCTTTAAATTGACACAGCTTACTTTTGAAAATAAATTCCCAGAGTGTTTTTAACTGCCTGTAGCAGGGCAATCAAACCTGTTTTTTTGTCACGCCAAACCACAATCCCACCTGCTTTGGTGAGAGATTTTGGAGGGTCCTTTTGAAAACAACAAGGCTGCGTGATTTATTATTATAATTAGACAGAGTGAGACTCTATCAAAAGCACAGTTGCACTGAGTTACACTGAGCCGCTACAGCAGTTTTCAGGTTGACTGACTCGTCTTCTGGTCAGACGTTAATCAGAGGCGAGGGGAAAGCTGCTCGTGAGTCACCCAGTTGCTTGATATATTCAAAAAACAAACAAATGCGCGTCTCCCAATCTGAATCGCAAATGGTCACGTTAAATAAAACCCACATTAATCTGTCCACCTCAGGTAGGTAAGACAACTTTTCCTCCCAATCAAACACGGGGCTTAACGTGGAGTTATACCCCAGTTCAAATCTGCTGCAGTATTTAATTCCAGGTCATTTCGTAATCTCTTTGAAAATCACGTCTGCACGTCTCTCCGCTCTTGCTCGCTGACAATCACACAGCTGCAAGCTGGCATGCTCGCTAAATCCTCTGCTGCAGCACGCAAACTACACACTTATACAAAATATGCATTTATCCACGCAGAAATGCACAATTCCTTGTAAGATATCACTTGCGCATACACGTGCCTATGTTCACAAAAGCACTCAGGGACAAACAAATCCACTTACCAACAAATGGCTACACTCTTTCTGGATTAAAAGTAGATTGTTCTGTCATTAAAGCACAACTGAGGCAGTGGAAAACCCTCATTTTTTAAACAAATACACATTTACAGATGCACTTGAGGACGAGAAGGAAATTAACACAGGCTGTGTTTACGTAGTTTCAATCCATCCCTGTGGTTCTTTTCACTTCATCACAGTTACGACCCAACCATCCAGCATCAACAGGCAGGTGAACCTTGTGTTTTGGTTCATCTCTTTTCTATCACTCTCTCCGCCCCCCTTTCTACTCTCTGCCGGCTCTATTTTCATCCACGTGCTTCCACTCTCCTAGCTTTCGAGTAATTACCTGGCATTTGCATTGCAAAGTCCTCTGCGCTGCATTCAGCTCCTCCACAGGTGATTGAGCTTCGTTTACCCGGCAAACAAGAGAGGGAGAAAGTGGAAGAGGGGAAGGAAAGGAGGAGGATCGAGGCCGGGTGCGATGCTGTTCTGGCTTGCAGGGTTTTGGAACAATGCCCTGAATCTTTATTTACCTTTTTTTATTTTGACTCGAACATAGTGCATTCAAGACAATTTGTTCTACATTAATCATATCCCATCATAAGCGCTGACTAAAGCTGCAGTCAATAACAGGATCCATGTGCAGCTTGACAAGTGGAGGCCCGTGAACTTTGTTAAAATCATTCACTTTGTGGGATTAACTTTTGACTTTTGATGGCAAATCAGACAGAAAATGTGAAGGCACAGTGAAAAATTATCAAATAAAACTAAAGTCGTTTTTATTTTCAGACATTGGCTGCAAAACTTACAGCGACTTCCTTCAAGAGACATTAAATGTATATTGCACAGTGAGATCGGGTTCCTTTTTCAAGGGTATACAGTGGAATTCTGGATCCAAAGTTTCTTTGATGACGGCTTGTTGAAAAGTGAAGCAGAAATGGAGAAAATATAGGTTTTTAATGCTGCAAATGTTGTGAGTTGTATTTCTTTAAAGCCAGTCTGGGATGTTCTAAATGTGAACAATTGATTATATTGCTTAAACCTAAACAACAGTAAATGCCCAGCAATCTTTGAGGGAATGCATCTCCCCTCTCATGCCAGAGTTTAAAACTAAAATTGTCTTATGATGAGAAAGAATAGTTACAGCAGTGTTGTTCAAACCTTGTGAATGACTTAAGGTGTGAACACGTGCAATATCAATGATCAAAAGAATGACTTTCTGCTACAACACAAAGTTAAGCTTAATATTTGTAAAACTGACTAAATTTATAATCACATTGTGTCAGGTAATTGACTATCTGTAGTGGCCATTTAGAATAGAATAGAATAGAATAGAATAGAAATAGCCTTTATTGTCCCGCTGAGGGGAAATTCTGGTGTCACAGCAGC
>JAUBOC010000002.1:8962629-8994592 GCA_032275365.1 Anablepsoides cearensis
TATATTTATTTATTTATATATTTATTTATTTATTTTTTCTAAATGACCCAATCTTATTATCTTGCTTCTAGAACCACTATTTTACAGGTTTTAATGACAGTTTCTCTGATAAACTGCTTCTTCAGATCAGAATCAGTTTTATTGCCATTGTCAATGAACCAGGTTCACAGACTAGGAATTTGCTTCGGTGTAAAGGTGCAATAGATAACAAGTATAGCAATTATAACTTGGCTTTGAATGAAATGTTTAAACAGTATGTGAGACTCACCAAATGCATTAACTAACCTCTCCTAGTAACTGGTGATTGTCACACACCTGTTAAATGCTTCATTTTCTGAAATACTTATTTTCTGAAACAAAACTTAATTTTCCATGTTTTTATACTATTTTACAATGATAAAGAACCAAAGCTTGGTTTGGAGGATTGATGGTTTTGGTTGTATGTATTTTTTTATCTGGTTACATGACACTAACCATGTGGGTTTCCAGTTTTGACATATATCAGCAAAAATAACCTTAAGAGACTTAATTAATCTTCAGCCTTTTTAAAGGGTAGATTGACTTCATAAAAGTGTCAATCAGTGCAACATATAATGGACAACTCTGGCTGTGAAGGAACATCCAACAGAATGAATCTGGGTTCGAAGTTATCACATTACTCACCTTACTGTGTTAGAATATAATAGAGATTCAGAGTGTGACTAAAATTTAGTAGTACGCCAATTCTCATCAGAATAATTTCACACAGTAATTTCTTAGGATTTTTGTTCATGGTAGTGTAAACGTGCCCTTTGGAAGCGGAATTGCCAAGAGAACGTTTGCTGTAATATCTTTTAACTTTATTGAGTATTTTAAGTGATTTAATTTGTGGACAGTAATGAAATTTTTTGAGTTGTCTCCAAAATCTGCAGCGGCAGCAAGAGCCTGCTGGGATATGTAGTGCAGCTCCATTTAATAGTTGTTGATTAAATCGGGACGTCATAAACCTGTATGGATTAAAATCTCTGCTCTGTTACTTGCTCTCATTACAGATGTGATGCTTCAGTTGTGCTAGTTTTATTACATTACATGACGTTCCTTGCTCCGTAGCGGAGTCTAGTGTCTTTCCTTTCATAGGATTGTACGCTCACCTGTTCAGGTTTCTGTTGAGGGACCGCGTGCTGTAAATGAGAAACATTGTGCAAGATGAACCTGGTGCTCCCACTCATCACCCACTCAGATATTAGCATCCACAAAAGTGCATTGTGGGAGCTGGTGCATAGGAGGAAGAACTACCGCAGCATCCAGGGGCCCATCTGGGCATTATGCGCATGAAGGCTCCGCCCCATCGTAAGTTCCCACTCCGTCTGTCGAAGCAGCTCGGAGACACGGCATGGCAGAAATCTGTTCCCCCCTCTTTCACCGTGGGGGACGCAGTTTAGATAGGGATGTTTTGTTTGTTTTTTTCAGTGTGTGTTTGCCGGTGTGGCCCTTTAAGCATGAGTGATTCAAGGATTGCAAAGACCATCTTCACATATGCCCTGTGCAGTCTCAGTTTTGTGTGTCTGACTACACATTTTTATAGCTCCTCTGTATGACGAGGATTACTCACTTTAAAAGTTGCTTTTAACCCTCCAGCCCCCTTTTGAAGAAGCTCCTGGTTCCTTGTTCTGTTCTCCGTTGTCCCGTGGTCCCTCCCTCGCTCTGGTCTCTGTGATGTACTCTATGACCTTGGCGAGAATGATCCAGTGGCAGATTGCTACATGGTAGGGGCACAGTAGCTATTATTTTGAGTCAGTGCAGGATAGACTGCCAATATTTCTTCTAAACAGGATGGGGGAGGTCAGCTGACCAAAATCAATTTCTGTTACATGTTTTGCTGTAACTCTTAAAAGCAGATTGATAGCAGAGATATACAGCTAGCACTATTTCTCTGTTGTTTTTCTGATATCTCAGAATGCCCTTGCTTTTTGTGAAAGTTTAAAGGGGAAGAAAAATGGTATAACCTAGTGAGCAGGCACATTAGGCAACAATATAAAAAATGAAGTGAAACAGCATTGCAGTACAACAATTACAAATAATGTACTGATCTGAAACAGTGTGATTTTGTACACCTATGTGGCTTTATTGTGTTTTTTATAATCCTTTAGGCTGGCTGTTGGCCTTTTGAAATTTAAACATTTTTTAGGAAAACATGTCTAAATCTTTAGGATTTAGAACAGGGATGTGCATTCCTGGTCTGGTATTCTGCATATTTTACATATTTCTCTGCTTAAACACACCTGATTTAGTAACTGAATTGCCATCTTAAAGTACTGCAGAAGCCCGTTAATCACCCATTCATTAAAATCAGGTGTGTTTTAGTTTGGGTTGGGCGATATTCACAAAAACATGAATCACGATTAATTGTGGCATTTACCTGATAATGATGAATATGACAATTACTAGAGGACAGTTACCCTATGTTGTAAAATTGCACTTACAAATCATCAGTCAGACTAACTTCATTATTTTAACAGCTTAGTAAACTGTGAATTGAAACCTACCTTTTCCACAATGTTGAGTGGCAGCATATCTTAAGTAATGCAATATGAAACGGGCTAACATGTGTGCATGATGAAGAGAGTGTGTCACTCACAAAAATACATTGTCATATGGCACTAATAGCAAAGTGGCAAGTATTAATTGTTGACAGTTTTTCTGATGATTAATTACACACAATCTTGCCCATTATGCAGTAGAGAAACCTTTAAAACCTGCAGGATAGTGGCTCCCAAGAACCAGGATTGGACCCCCTGATTTAGAAGGTGGTGCTGAAAATCAGGATCTGCACTAGAATAATTGAGAAAAAATAGTTGTTGTTTTTTTTTTTTTTTAGATTTACTACATTTCCAATTATTCATCTCTTGTGTTCTTGTGATAGACATTTGGGTTCACTGTATTAACAATAGTTAAATGCACAACAGGGCTGCACAGTATATCAAATGTTTATTGTCACTGTAAATATTAGTCAGTTTAATATCAATAGTGCAAAGAACTGCTTAGACTGCAATAAATCATGCTGTTATTCAAGTGTCATGCATTCATTTTATGTATGCCAATAATATATTTGGCCCATCCATTTGGTTCTTACTGCCCTTGATGCCCATACCCAGTCATATGATAATGGTTGAGTTGCTAAAACACTTGGAAATGTTCTGAGAATCAGGATGTGGAAATGTGTTTTGGCTGCTGTTAATGTCACCAATAATATCTTAAGAATTAGAGCAATTTATTCAGTTTTCCAGCTAATTGTTACCCTTTTTATATCAGACCAACTTGTCAAATATTTGAATCAGGCCCTAACAAGTAAGGCTGGGTATCGTTAACCTCACAATTAAGTTAAATTACAATTCTTTGTCACATTTAGATTTGATTCAATATCGCTTTAAATGCTTTGATATACATTTCCTATTAATAAGAAGTACAAAATAACTCATTAGATAGTTTTTAGATATTTATTTTTTACCCTTAAACAGAAGTGGTATTCATTTAACATTTTAGAAAAATAAAATATCTGCAAATAAAGCAGTAGCACAAAAATACTTGTTCTAAATATGGAGTGAAAACAAAACCTGACAAACTGGGAATATAAATTATTGAATGGGGCAGTGGGGTATTTGCTTCCATATATCAGAGCCTGAGGCAAATCAATTGTATTGCAAGGGCAGGTAATAACATGTATGTTGTTCCAACGTAGTCCTTACAGGCCTCCATAGTTTGATTCATTTTGTGGCTAACTCATTTTTTAAAACTCAACACAAAGTAGCTGTATCATCATTAACATTCTGTGATAAATCTGTAATCCTGCAGCCTTGAGGTATCACAGAACATGTGTCATCACCTCACTTTATTTAACTAAAATCCTGTGTAAAATCAAAAAGGGCAGAATTTTTACTTTAACTATTACAATCTGAAAATAATCTTATAGAGGAAACTTCCGTTTTTTGGGGGAGGGGAGGAAACATAGAGGTAAAGCTTAAACATAGACACCCCTTGGCTTTAGTTTTGGTCATACAGATTTATGTCTTTCTGTGTTTTATTCAAGAACTAAAGCAACCGAGACTGTGCACGCTCCTGTGGCGGCTGATCTGTTAGTGCAACACTGGTTTACCTTTACACATGTCGACTGGTTCGACTTTTTTTTTTTTGTCCCAAACACAGCATAAGCCTCCACCTCCCTGACTGTTGTCACCAGTGGTGGGCACAGTTCCCTTAAAGCACTAATAGGGGAACTAACTTCCTGATTAGTGCTTTAGGGCTTTTGTTTCTTTTAAAATTTATTAGCGGATTAGCTATTGCTAAATTTAGAAGCACTAACTGAGGTCTATAAATGTTATTGATCAACGTTAATGTTAACAGCTTAGGGTGAAAGCTGTTGCACGTTTTGTTCATATGTGTCACTTAATCACCAGGTGACAATATATGAACTCAAATACGGCTAAGGAATATCAATGATAAGTCTTAAGAGAGCAACATGACAATATGTGACTCATGCTGTCTGTTGAAGAATGTTGACTGGGTTATTTTAGTGTTTTATAATTAGCTTTTGCTAAAATTTTCAACGTGTTAGTTCTTTAGAAGTAGGTGACCTAAATATTTGAGTTAGTGTTTTAGGGCTAGTGGAACAAATTTTTAGATTAGTGCTGCCCACCACTGGTTGTAGTTTCCTTGTTTTCTGGCCACTTTAACTGGAGTTTACATTATCCAGTTTGTCTCTGTTAAAGTTTTGACCAATGCACATGATGCGTCCTGCTTTTATCACCGACTGTCCAGAAACAAAGTAGTTCTGGATTGTTCCAGAGCAAAGCACAAACTGGCCAGGGCCAGTTTAAATCGATTCAGAGGATTTTCTGAATCAATATTGAATTGCAAAAAAAATAAGTTGCAATGCATTAGTGAACTGATTATTTTACTCACCCCTACTAACAAGATGTGCCACCTTGTTGCTCTATGGAGATAATGGAGTTGATGTCAGAGTAGATACTGTTCTCCATAGCAACTGTTTCTGTTGCTAAGGTACTGCATGTATGGAATGTATAACTGGGTTGAAAGTTGTTCTTTTCTGAGTCGGGATTTTTCCCCATCCTGGACTGTGTAAGAGAGAAGCATAAAGTTGGGTTGACGGTTCAAGGCTACAATGGTAGGTTTCCTCACTTCCCTTTTACTGGTTTTAAAGATGGACCACCTCCCCCTAGTCTTGCCTTTTCCCTTACCTCCCCTCCTTTACCCCACTCTTCCTTGCCGCTACCCTTCATCTCATTCAGCAGAGGGTAGTTGGCACCAGTATAAAGCATCAGCCTCCTTCGACGACTCGTGTCTGACTCACTGCCAATCTGTGTGAAACTAGAAAGAGGAACAGCAAGAGGGAGGGAAGAGAGGATTTTTTTTTTTTTGGAACAAAATAAACAAAGCAGTCTGGAAATTGACCCAACGTCATCCGTTTTGACATCCAGGGATGTTACCTCTCTCTTGTTTTCGTGTGAGGAAGCAGCAGCACTGGGACCTCAGTTGTATGAGAGAAACAAAGGACCACAAGCAGAACTAAAGGGTAACAAAGGCTAAAACCCCCATCAATATAAGTCAAACTGGACTTTACTATCCACTATGCAACAGATTGTTGTGCCTTTGGCTGGTATTGACTTTGTTTGAAGCAGAAGAGTGGGGCTGGAGGTCCGGTGTTTTGATTCTGGTTCAGCCACTTACAGCTGCAGTGCTGAAAGAAACGAAGGGTGACTCAAGTATTCTGTAAATTGCGCTTTCCAGATATCCTCAAAAAGAACGACAAACAAAAGAAATTCCGCCCATCCATGCTGGGAAAATAATCTCATGAATCCTTCCCACATATGTAGCCTGTTTTCTTCTTTTTAAGCTCAGTCAGTCCCTCTTTCTGCTCATTTTTGTTGTCCTGTCTTTTTCTTGCTGGCATAGTAAGACGTGAGGGTTTTCAGCCAGCTCTTTTCTGTGTGTAAAATGGGGTATTTTTGGTAGAATGGGTGGCGGGTGCCTGGGTGGGGGGAGTGTCAGACTAGGCACAGAGAAAAGGGCTAGCCTAGTACCATCTGAACCTCAGCCAGAAGCTCCGCAGGAGAAATGCCCACTGCAGAGGTTGGTGTGTGAACGATTGTAAGGTAAATTATGTACACGCACGCAGTCCTGCATTTAGAGCAAAGCGAGGGACGATGGGAAGGTGGTGTGAGAAAGAGAAAGTGTGAAGTAAAGATAAAGAGCATCTTAGACGAGAGGGCGGAGAGTTCTGGCTGTGAGTTGGCTTCTTGGGACTTGTCGACAGGTTCTTGGCTAACTTCATTTCAACTTCTTTTTTGTTTATTTACTTGTTTGTGTGTTTGTTTTCTCACTCAGATGAAGTGCTTAGTCTTTCTTGTATAGCGCCTGAAGGCATGGTGGTCTGAAAGCCAAAAAAACTCTTGACTGGCTCTCTGGTACCATCATCTGTTGCTTCTCACTGGCTATTTCCTCCTTTCACTGTTTTGGCAGGCTGATCTCTCTTCCTCCTACTCCTCTTCTTATATCTCGCACTTGTCTCCTCTCGCTCTCGTTTTCCTTCTCAGAGTCATTTGGCAACGTTTGTGTCTTTTATTCTGCTGTCCAGAAACAGGATAAAAGGGGAGAGTAAGCCAAAGATAAAGAAAATACAAGTTCACAGAAGAAATCTAAAGATTTCCTCTGTCCTGCTTTCATTTTAGGTCCCCCAACTGGACAGGGTAAAATGTAGCCAGTCACTCACATGGAGGTACTTTGGTTGCAGCTAACGGTGCCCGCGAACATGACCTGGCAGTGCCAAACAACCTGCTGCTAAAAGACAGAACTGTGGCACAACAGGAGGGCAGGAAGCTACAGCCTGAGGGCAGCCAGGCCTCTGTGACATTTTAGTCCTTTATGCTTCTGCAATCTGTTACTGCACATAAAAACCAAACAATTTTGTCAAATATCAAAAACATCCTGTTGTTATCAGCTGAAGCATTTCAGAGCTTTTAGACTTTATTTTTCCTCCAAAAGACTTTATTTTTTACGTTTTTTTCTTGGTAAAAACATGTATTCTCAGTACTATTTAGTTGTGTCTCGATACTGGTATCGGGCCTGATACCTGTGTTTTTCCAAGTACTCGTACTTATACAAAATACCCTGATACTTGAGACTAGGGGCGCCGATTTCTTCAATTTTGGGAGATCGGAGATCGGCTGATCTTTAGATAAGATCGGTGGAGAAGATCGGCGGAAGAGATCAGCTTTTCTACCTCCACATAAGTCTCAAAATCAGCCACTATCCTCTTTTGCTCTGCTGTGAGCACTACCTAATATCCAATTAAAACAAGTTTGTACTGTTTCAAGGGTATTGTTCATAGGGATGTCCCGATCCAGATTTTTTGGCTCCCGATACAATCCGATTTTTTTAATGACTAGTCTTGCCGATACCGATCCGATACCTTTATTTCTTTCCAAGTGACAAGGTTGGTAGTATTAACGAGAGCCCTGCTGTTTCCACCACGAGAAACATACAGTTTGCAGATTTTGCAAGATGCAGTTTCAGCATCGTTTTCCATTGAAAATTGTTCCCACACTGTGGACATGGTTGCATACTTGTGTACGTCTTGACTTCTTAACAGCAGTTGTAAAGCATGATGATGCTGAAAACTGTATCGGCCCGATACCATGACTAAATCCGATACTACCCAATTTTCAAAAAATGGCCGTATCGCCCACCGATACCGATACTGAGTATCGGATCGGGACATCCCTAATTGTTCAACATATTTCAGTAAAATAACATTTGAACATTGAAGTTGTATTGTGATTTTATAATATCTGACAATGTCAGCTATTTAAAAAAATCAGTATCGGCCAAAATCGGAATCGGCAGGTCAAACTTTTTGAAGATCGGCAAGAAAACTGGAATCGGTGCACCCCTACTTGAGACCAATACCACTGAATGTGTTACAGTTTACATTTCAAGTGAAAAGTTTGTCGGTTTTGTGTTTAATACGTAAGAAGTAAAATGTTGCAACAGCATATATCATTCTGTATGTTTGATGTGATACAGTCAGGCGCTGTAGGCTGTTAGGGAATGAAAGACACATTGTTGTAAATTAAAGAAATGTGTTTTTAAACTCATTATGTTATTTTTTAGTTCTAACTCAGTAAACACTCTGTATTACTCGGCATAGGCGAGTACTCAATTACTCCTACTCAGTTTGAGAAAAACTAGACACCCCTAGTTCTTTTGTATAGTTTTGCTTTTTAAGATAAACTAAGTTTGAATGAAAACTGCATGTAGCCATTGTTTTTTAGTCTATTGTCATAGTTAAAGATAATCTTAAGTCCTATACATGAACAGAGTGGTTTTGTCTGTATCAGATTAGAGATTGGTTCCAGGTCAGTGTCACAAACAACACATCTTCACAGCTAGTAAGCGATGACCCTAACTGAACTTGGCATAAGCGTCCATCTTTGATTTGTGCCGAAGCTCCTGTTGCCTGTTTATCTGTAGACAAATATTAGTAGTTGCAGTACAAACCAGCCTTGCTTAGTGGAGATTTGCACGCTAAGTCACCTCAGTCTTCTTAAACCCTAATCCTAATGACATATCTGAGTGACACGCACATACGCACACACTTCCTCTTTAGCGCTCTAATTCCACTCAGCACAGTTGGCACCAGAGTGCCACATCTCTTCATTTAGGTTTACTTATTGGATATTTTTATCATGATGAAGATTAGGAGAGCGCTGCGTGAACTTGTAAGGCTCTCCCCTGCATGTCACACAATACAGTCTCATGCTACTGAAGTTTCGCTAGTTATCATTGTGGACACCTTGTTGTGACAAGCTGATCTCCATAAAGACTTGATTGTAGTAAGAGAGAGAAAAATGAACTACTTTAGTTCAATGGGTTTAATTGTGGGTATTGAGGAGAGGAAGAAAGTCAGAGTGGCAGCTGAAGCTGTATAATCCACTAAATGTCTTCCTACACAGAGGCCTCTGGCTCTGATCCATTGGCCTGGGTCAGCATCTAATAAAATAAGGACCTGTGAGCCTGACCTCAAGCAACTCATGAAACTCTTTACTCACTGTAACTTGTATCATTCTGTTTCAGTGTTGGGATCTTTTAGCACATTTTCTCACTGTTTTCATTCACAGACAAGCATGCAGTCAATGGGAATCCCACTGTGGAGCCCTTTCCAGAAGGCATGGAAACCATCATGTTTGGTGAGATAGCACAATCACACTTATTTCTAGATTAGAAAAATCAAATAAAAATGGGCCGTTACCAGTTTGGGGTTCTGTAAAACACATTAAAATGTAGTTTTGAGAATTAATAGTTAGAAATTGTGCATCTGTTTTCTCTTGTGCCCAGGAATGGGCTGTTTTTGGGGAGCTGAGAAACTCTTCTGGCGACTTCCAGGAGTTTTCTCCACACAGGTGGGCTACGCTGGAGGCTTTACACCTAACCCGACTTACAAAGAAGTCTGCTCAGGTATTGTATTGCGTGTTTAGTTTTTGCTCATTTATGCCTCAGACTGTTTATATTTGTATTAACTGATGATGTTTTGAGGTATGAGAGGTCACAGCTCATGAGAGAAATAATGGGTTAATTAAAGTGATGCAGGGAAGGATTGTTTTAAATACAGCTCTCTCATCATGGTTCCTGCCTTCATCTGCAGTCAACTACTCAGAATGCACTGCTCCAGATGGGCTGCACCCCCATCTATCCCCACCCCCACATGACCTACTTGTAAGGATTTTGCTCTCTGCTGTGCTGTACTGTGGGGTTTTTAACCAACAGAGGTTACCAAGTATAAGGTATAAATGGGCTTCTTTCCCAGAAAGTGTGATTTGGCGAACGCGGTGCTACAACCTCAGATTCTGTTTGTCTGCTGTTTTAGGATGTGGGAAATGCTCGGCTACTTGTCTCCTTCCAGTTTTTCTTATCACAATAATCAAATGGATTTATGTAGCGAGTTGATTTATAATTTAAACGACGATGTCTGGCTGCGCGTTCATCTCTTGTGTTGTAGGAGTCATGAGCTGTTAGTTTGGGGCTTCTCCAGTTCTCTGGGGAAGGCATCATTGCAGGAAAGGCATAGAGTCTGGGTGCAGAGGCAGTATGGGGGGCGGGGGTGATGCTCTGGGATGGGCTGGCAGATTTTCTGAGCAGAGCCCTTCACATAATTTCTGTCGGCAAGTTTCCTGTCCCCGTTTTCTGTCAGCCCCGCCAAGAAACAGGATGGTCAGCTGTGTGAGAAGACAGAGATGGAGAAGGAGGCGAGAAAAGAAGAGTACGAGTTCTGCTGCAAGTGAAGGAATGAATCAAATAAACTTTTTAAGAGAGAAGGGGGGGGGGGGGTGAAATAAAGAGTGAGAACTAATGGTGGTCTTGTGCATCGGCTGAGGGAGTGCAGGCGTCGCTCCAGTGGCCATGACGGAGCAGAACACTGCGACGGCATGAGACCAAGAAGCTGTCAACTCAGCCAAGGCAAAATGAAGTGAAAGAGGAGGTTGATGGAACTGTCAAATAAGATGGGAAAGGACGGAAGGACGGGCAGATAGGTGGACGGTCTGACTGACAGAAACCGTAGAGCTCGAGGTGCTGTAAAATATTTGTCTTTAGGGGACACATGTGTACTGACAGCTAAGAAGGAAAAGAACTTGATGCCATTTTTTTCAATCAGCATAATTTACGTCTTCTCATTTATAGCACAAGCACAGTGCAAAGTGTGCAGCGCTGAGAGCCGAGGCTGTGACCTATTGTGCATTACATCTGCAGTTCTTCTTAAAGTTAAGCCTTTTTTATAGACTTGGTTAAACAATGTTAAAGAGGGTCAGTTATGCAGGTTTATATAGTTTTATTTACTGCTATAGAAAGTACTGCAAGCAGTGAGCTAGGGCTGGGCAACGTAGCAGAAAAATGTATCAGAAGAAATTTTTCATAGTTTTACCTATTTGAAAAAAGGACCAGGAGAAAAAAGGCTGATAAATACTGCCAAACTGGTGATGTGACCTTTCCTCTTTTATCCACAATTTCCTCTGGTCCTGTTGCACTCATTTTCTCCTTTCACTCCACGTCATTTTTTAATTTATTTTTTGAAGCAGTTATAAGGCACGGTGGTGAAACATGCAACTGCCATGGGCGTAACTTTAGGTCTGCCATTGGGTGGGATTATGCTTTCTGCCTACATATTTATTTTTTTAATAAATCGTTTACTCAACAATTTATTCAACGTATTTGAAATTACATCAGAGTTACCTAAAGACAACAAGAGAGCTGTGTACTTAACCAGTTAATTTCTATTGTGTTAGAGCAAATAATGTAGTTTTATTGGAGGGGTTATATTGACTGGATCAAATTATTGTGGGGGTCATAACCCCCCCTAACCCCCCTGTATATTATGCCCATGGCAACTTCTACTGCTCATGTGACTCAACAGGTTGTATCTATCTTACCAAAGAGTCAGTGAGTTGATGCCACCAGCCTCACTTAGCTGGGCTTCGACAGATTGAGCAGCTAAAGCCTTTTCTTCTGCCTACATCCCCCAGAATGCTGTGCAGTTCTGGATCGGTGTTTAAGAATATTATCAACATTCCCTCAGATATATTTTCTATTGATATTGATCACGTCTATCACAATATATATTATTTTTTCTGTTGATATTGGTGACACATCTATCGTCATACATTAACCATTATAAAATCTCATTGTCATCAGAGATCTCTTTTGCAAGGGAGGCCTGGGCCTGAAGGCAAACTATTTTATGCATTTTTGGTCAGTGGGAGAAACCGGAGTACCCGGAGAAAACCCATGTAAGCACGAGGAGAACATGCAATCTCCGCACAGAAAGATCTCAGGTATGAACCAGTGATCTTGCTGTGAGGCATCAGTGCTAACCACTGAGCCAAAGTGCACTTTTTTTATATTGACACATCTATTGCAATATATACCATTATTGTTCTGTGTTGATATTGACGCGTCTATCACGATATATTGTTATTTTCTATTGATATTGATGATGTGTCTATTGCAGTATATATCATTGTTTTCTATTGATATTGATATCATGCATATTGCAATATATATTAATATTGTTTTCTATTGGTGTTGATGTCATGCATATTGCAATATATAATGTTGTTTTATTGCCCAGCCCTACATTGAGCTGAGTTTTCAGTAAGAATGTGCAAATATTAGATGTGCATTGTTTCATATTGTTGCTGCTCTCATGCTTTAGAGATGGCGTCAATTTGGAGTTTTTGCATGACCATAAAAATAAAGGTCATTGGTACTCATGTGGATGTTTGCATGTAAAGTTTAATAAAAGTAATTTTGTGCTTCTAAAATCGAGCCCATAGCTGCATCACTTGTGCTGTTTTGCAGTTGTAGTGATGGGTTAAACCAACAAAAGGCCAACAAGACGGCCTGTTGAATAATTAGGCTGTAAGCACCCAAAACCACTATTCACCTTACTGAATGGTCCTTCAGTAAAACACCGAAGCTCTGGCAGCTTTAGTGGTGCTGATCTTCTCAGGCCCAGACCCGCTTCATGCGCAGCAAAGCTTGAAGAGTCATGGCACACAGTCACCTTTTTTCTCATCCAAAAGGTTTTGACAGAAGCTTTTTTTTCCTCCAATTGAATTTTCTGCATTTGGCTGTTTTTTTTTTATTATTATTATTGACTTCTCTGCACCTTGACTGCCAGTCTGCAACTCACTCTCTGTAACACAGTTGTGTTCAGTCCCACAGGATTTGTCTTTGATAAATAATTTTAGGTGCTTACATGGGGCCGTTTTAGTATAAAATTAGTAGATCAATACCATTCTTGACCTAATTTAGCAATTATGAACACCTGAATTTTAAAAAGTATGTGATATTCCTCATGCATATACCTTTTCAGCTTGTATGCATTTTCATTACTAAAACAATACTCAACTTTAAAAATGTACATGTATGTGAGTAAAGTATTACTTTAGTCAATAATTGGATAAATAATATAGAAAGTGTCTCTCAGGCAGCACATGATTTTGTAATGTCTGTTCTAGTATTTTCACTTGATGCATCAGTCTGCATAGTTTCTCTGTGCGATTCAAAAACCATACCTGTGCACAAACCTTTGCACAGCCCTAACTGATGCAATCTCAACTTCCTCACGCTTCCATATGATATGTTTATGGTGTTTTCTGCTATAAATGTGTGCGCCTTTCCTGATGTACATACAATAGATGTGAGCTTTTAAAGCAGCAGATTTTGAGAATGCCTGCAGGTAGCTTGCTTAAGCTTTTGTGTTCTGGCAGCTGCAGACAAGAATGAGTGTCTGCGAGCTTCTGGCAACCTCCACCATAAGCTCCATCTTCTGACTGTGCCTCCTTTCCCTCTACCTGTTCCCCTCGTTTATTTTTCCCCCCATGGTGCCATGAGCAAGAACGTAGCTCATGGGGGATTTAACCAGTTTTTTTTTTACCTATGGCAAATGCACTCATTGACAGGTTGCATTTATGCACACTGTTCTCTCTGCAATTTTCATAAGAAAGAGGGCTATTGAGTTTATTATGTTTGCAAAGTAGGAAGGTATGATGGGATTGATTAATTCCACACTTCCTGATTCCCCCCTCAGGTCGGACAGGCCACACTGAGGTGGTGAGGGTGGTCTTCTCCCCTCAGGACATCGGCCTCGAGGAGCTGCTCAAACATTTTTGGGAGAACCACGATCCTACACAAGGTACTAGCGCACTTACACACACACACACACACACACCGCAGTCACCTTCAAATTAGACCCATCCCAAAGGGCCGAAAAGTGTATTAGAGCGGAAGGATGATGCCCAAGCATGTGCCTGTGCTTGTTGTGGTGGGGGGAAGGTCTCATGGGTGGAAGTCAATGCCAGACAGTGTTAATGTGTCTGAGATCCAGCCATCCATAGAGGTGCGCACCAGTGTGGTGCACATTCAAGCCCCAGTTGTGGAAAAATTCGAGCAGTTCATGGCATGCAATGTGAACCAGGCCTCTCTCCTTTGAGCAATGCGGTGATGATGGTGATGATGGTGAATTTTCTTTGGTTTATTGAAAATTTTTAATCACAAGAAGCAAGTGAATTAAAAAAGAAACTGTCTGCAGCGGTGTAACGTTGGACCTAATTAATTTACAACTTTTGCTCATGATGCACAGTCCTGCGTTGTTTGATAAAGCACGTTACGTATCTGCCGCCCACTCGTACATGCACAGAGCATCGACGAGAACCTCCTCTTAAAAAAATAAAAAAAATAAAATCTCTCCATCTCTTCAAGTCTGTTGTGCTCTTGTTTTCTGTGCTCACTGAAGGAGGTGATGTAAGAACATTAATGCATCAGTAGGACACATGGAAGCGTGTGTGCGCGCGTTTATGTGTGGGTCGGCAAGAACGTACAAAGTGGTACTGAGCGCACTCATACTGAATGAAGGGAGGGGCGTGACGAGTAGAGAAGAGACAGATCAAAGATTTATAGGCCCGTTGATGCTCACCGTAACTGTCCTCTTTTTTTTTTTAAGCTGTTGAACACTTTTAAAGTGAAACTTACCAAAATAAGCAGTCATGTTTCACCACCACTACTGATATAAGTGTATACATGTGCCGACTGACCAACTAAGAGTTTTCTGAGACGAGTCGGATGATGAAGTTGTATATAAGAACTAGTATGCAGTTTGTTGTCTACGCATTCAGCTTTTATCTATTTATATATTTTGATCACAGTTAAAACCAGTTTAAAATCACCCCCCCTTCTCTTATAGAAGTGGTGCTTTATGTGCGTGACTTAAATGTGAATTTGTTCTGTTCCTCTCCTCTCCGACTCGGGGTTCACGTGTAGCAGAAACTCTTCTGATTTGACAAATGTAGCGTGGAGTGGTGGAAAGCGGCCCGCTGGCTGTGCCTTCATGCATGCTTAAGCTCCAATTTATTCCGTCCACCTTAGAGCCGGGCTTAAAAGAGAATGGAGAAATGAAGGAAGTTTGCTCTTTCCGCTTCGACCTGAGCAGATTCGCCAGAGATGGTATAGGGAGACGAGCCCCGGGAGCATTATGAATTCTGTTTTTGCCTGACGTGTATCAACACACACAGGTTTATTTAATGCTCAGTCTTTTGGCATGCGAGTGAAAACCGTGCATAGGTATTCGGTTGCATGTAATGCCTCCTTGTGATGAGAGCGTGCATGTATAGATGTGTGCATGCATATATACGTGTGGGAGTGCGTGCATGTATTTTGATATCTTTGCCTCCCTGCTTTGCCTTAGTTCAAAAGGGTTTAGTCCCGACAACGTGATGTCGGGCTGCGTCAGCTCAGCCAATCCCGGCCTGGATAGCAACATTAGGAGCCAATCAGAAACTCCCAGCAGCCTTTGCTGTGTGCCCTCTTTCCATATTCAGCAACGCTAGTCTCAATCCGCTGGCTTCCCTGGGATGTTGCATAACCCCCCCCAATTCAACATGCTCCCATATCATAAGTTTCTTATGTCTGTGATTTGACAAGCTCTCAGCAGCACACCTGCTACATGAGTGTGAAACGTTCAAACACAAACAAATTGTCAAGAAAGTGGCATGTGCACGTCACAGGGTCACAGCAGTTCTGCTCCATCATGAATGAGAAGGATTGAAAGTGTTCACAGTTGACACGCAAACACGTTGCTGCACTTTAACACACTGCTTATCACATTGCCACAAACATAATGTTGATTTCACATCATGTGCAACCGTGCATAATCCATACTAATAGCTTTACAGTTCATAAATGATATATCTAGGAACTAATGCAGTATAAGCTGCATATTCACAGTTGCAGACAAAAGTTTACATCCAAGTGTTGCATTAATTTAGGGTTTTTGGTGTTTTATTCGAACTGCTCATTTTCCAGCTGGAGGTGGTTATACAACATGCAGCTTTAAAATTCACTGTGGACTTTCTCTAACTCAAAATTATACGTACAGGCTTGAATATACATTTACACAAATTCACCCAAAAACCGTGTTCATCTACAAGCAGCGCTGAAAGGTCGAAGCAAATGAAATAATAAAGATGAGGTCTGTGTTCGCATTTTATTTTTCAGCTTCATTTCAAATCGACATTTAGACTAAAGTTGGACACAATTACGTGTTTGAACACAACAATACTCCCAAAAACACATCAAAACTGATGTGATGGAATGAAACAGGTTAGTGTTAAACCCTTGTTTGGCCCTTGTTTAAAGCCTGGATCGTATCAGGAAGCCAATCAGTTTGAATGAAAACGAATTCTGCTAAGAATAATGGTATCACTTCATTTTTGAAGGAGAATGGTTCAGATTAAAAGCCCCAAATTATTCTGAAATTCATGTCTGTGATGAGTGACTGTAAATGTCTGACTGCAGCTGTAAGCAGTGGGTGTACACCACTGCATAACTTGTATATTATGTTACAAAGGCCTGCAGGCCAAACTTCCCTCACTGATGATTTTTGCTCTCTTAACTACAAATGTAAAATTAAACATCCTTTGTGGCTTTTTTCTGCCATCCGTTCACTGCATCCTATTTTTTCTCTGTTCCTCCCATAACAATTCCGACACTTTTTCTTTTTGATAATGCTTCAACGTATTTGAACATTGTCACCGTGCTCTTTTCTGATTTGTCCTCCCTTCTCTTCCTGTCTTTTTGCCACTCAAGTCTTTTGCTCCTTTCCTGTTTTCAGACCCTTTTCCCAGCCTCCTCCCCACCACCACCACCTTGCCAATTTCACCTGCACCCACCCCCTCCACCCTTGTCCACTTTGCAGCGAACAGAGGGAAGGGGCGAGCGAGTGAGCAAACGGCCCGGAGCCTGTCAGTACATCCGCAGAGCAGCGCTCTGAGTCGACCGCTCCCTGAGGCCATCCGCTCATCGCGCAAACACACTCACATCCACTCACTCCTCTTTTATCTCTTAGTCACCATCTCCTCCTGCCCCCCCCCCCCCGTATCTTCCCTGCTCTCCCGTCTCTTTCTCCAACCCCCCACCCATCTTTGCCGCCCTTCATCTCAACAACCAAGGCTTTCCCACCCTCCTTTGTTTCCTCCTTGACTCTTTTCCTCCCCTGAACTTCCTCTTCCCTCGTTGCCTTCATCCTCTCTATTTTTTTGAGGCCATGCAGTATTTATGGTGTGGGCTGCTGATGCTGCGTCAGTGAACAGGCAAAGCAGGCATGTACCGGTAGACACAAATGCACAGCTAAAATGGCCGACACAGCTGTCCTCATTTGATAGCGTCTGCACGTACGCACACCTTCATCTTTATAAGATGGTGTTGGTGGAGTCACACAGTAAAAAAAGAAATATTGTAGATGTTTTAGCAAGTTGCCAAATGTTGCCGTCCTTTTTATGACCACTGAACTTGATTTATTAGTATTTTTTTTATTAAAAAAAGCACCTCTTACAATATAGAGCTAAGTCCTCACTGCACAGCACTCTAAGTGATGAGAGGTTTTTTGCAGTTCATCCCATAGATTTGTAAAATGTCGTATCACAACATGGAACATTTTGTATTTCTTGGGTCAAATGGACATAAATCAAGCTGTCTTCCATCTGGCACTGATTTCTCTCTGACAGCTGAAATGAGCATGAATATTCCTTTTATATAATATCTTAACCCCAGCTGGCTGCGACACACGCCAATTCCCTGTTGGGGTAGCCCCGTATTCCCCTGTGTCACCCCATCTCTCAATGTTAGGGGTATCTCTCCAATCTAAAGCAAACCCCTCCCAGGAGGAAACCTTGACCTCTGACCTCTGGCCTCCGCTGCCCCCCCCCCCCCCCCCCCACTTTTAATTCAACCTTTTTTCTCTTGTGCGGTTGGCTGATGATGGCGTGCTCATTACCAGGTGTCAGTTATTACACCCTCACACGTGCTGACGGCCGTAATTTATGGAGATTGTGGCACACGTGCATGCAGCGTAGGGGGGTTGAGCTTTGTTTGATTGTGATAAAGTTTTTTAAAAAAATTTAAATGAACTGAATGAAGTAGGTTTGTGTTTGCTCCTTTATTTGAGAGTAAAAATGAGGATGTAAAAAGAAATAATA
The DNA here is from genome assembly GCA_032275365.1 of Anablepsoides cearensis. NCBI lineage: Eukaryota > Metazoa > Chordata > Actinopteri > Cyprinodontiformes > Rivulidae > Anablepsoides > Anablepsoides cearensis. The sequence continues at coordinate 8,980,710 of JAUBOC010000002.1, forward strand.
GCTTCCAAAGTCAGGAAAACAATGTTTCATGCAAGTTTAGCAACTTTATTTTCGTGCGTATGTTTGTATGTTGTGTTAGCAAAATACCTAGTGAACATAGTAATTGTTGGAATTACATCTAAAACTGAATAACCTCTGGAGGCAACCCAATTCAAATCCATCTTAGCCATCACCAAATGCTTATAACTTGTGTATGTTTACAGTAGGGGTGCAACGATACAGAAAATTCACGGTTCGATTTGATACTTTAGTCTCACGGTTCAATATTTTTTCGATACAAAAAAGAGAAATCTCCATGCCCTTTTCACCTTGCAATTTATTAAAATTATTAATAAACATTTGTTTAACCTCAAAAGTCCAGTTTTTAAATAAAATGTTGCTAAAACAAGAAGTTTCTCAGTGGATCTGCGCTCAAAAATGCAGCCTAGGTGGAGTAGTTGAACACAGATCCACTGATCCTTCAACACAGAGCGTCCTAAGAAGAAATAAATAATAATAGATTTTTAAAATCTGTATTGTTCGATACAATTGTCTTCAATACGGTTCGGTGCGTTTCGATACGGGTACATGTATTGTTGCACCCCTAGTTTACAGATATTGAGCTAAATTAGGTGTGGTAGTTGCTGAGAATCATCTTCAGCACATTCTGAGCTCAAACACATTCAAGGAATACTTGTGCTTAAATTAAAATAAACCATCTCATGCATAACTTGTCCATAAATAAATAAAAAAATACTGTTTCACCAAAAAAAATCAATATTTGTTGTTTAGTTTAGAGCTGTTAAGAACTGAATAATGCATTTTTAAAGCTCTTATGTAACGTGCTGTTCTGAAACTAACAAAGTTCTATAAAAATCTGTCTGGAACATGGACTGTAACCTCTCAGCTGAAAACCCTGCACAGTAGCACTTGATATATTTGAAGGAATTCAGCATTTGATCTTGTGCAGGCTGATTTTTTTTATGGAACAGTAAGGCAACCGTAACTTGTTACATTTAGATGCAGCTAAAAATAAACAATGGCGGGCCAGAGTCACGGTGCTCTGACAGCGTGCCCCAAACCATGAAGTAATCATGTTAGATAGTGCCACTACAATGAGCTGAAAATAAAACTGAAATTTAAGCCGTTTTCACATGTGAATTTCAAATGGTATCTGCTGTTATTTCTTCACATATGTAAACAAAAAAATTGTTTTTTTTTTTTTGTGCTAGATGTGGTAAACTACAGGATGTGTCGTGAACATTCAGTCACTATACTTTTGCTGAGGCAGACCCATTCGGTTTTAAAATCGCCTCCGTATTTGTGTCACCATCTGACAGCAAGCAGGACATCATTTTCTGTTTTGCTTTGTATATGTGTGTGTGTGTTTGTGTTTGTGCAGGTGAGTGGATGTGTGTGTGTGTGTGTCCTCTGAGGACGCTCTTACCATCCTAGCTCCGAACTCTGCCTCTGTCTCCAGCGCGATAGGAGCGGCTTACATAAGAACAGGGCAAAAATAGAAGTTGAGAGAAGAGAGGAGGAGGAGGAGGAGGAGAGAGCTCTGCTGGCATGCGTGCAGTCGTAACGGGACCGCCGGGCACGGCACAAGCCTGAGTACTATCACACACATACAGGGAACACTGCAGTTATCAGGAATTGCACTTTTTTTCTCTCTCTCTTTGCGTGCTTCCCTCAAAAAAAAAAAATGTTTAAAAACAAAAATTCTGTCAACACCAGATAATTTTTGTTGACGTTGGCGTGGTTATAAGGCAGGTTAAAGCTTCTCTAGACCTGATTGGATAGATAACGGTGCATGATGATAAGTTTGGGTGGGTAAAAGGCGGTAAAAGAAGAAGTAAAAGGAAACTGCTTTAGTGTTTTTATGAGTGTGACAATGATTTTAAATTCTTTTAGATGTTCTTTTACACTCAAAAACAATTAAAATTCACCAGTTAACCATTTTTAATTGCAGACACTGACAGGAGCTCAACCTTAAAGTTACATTTTCATCAATATTTTTTTGTTTTGCATCATATTCGATCATTTCTTGTTTTGCGTCACTCTGATAATGAATGAGCACATAAAGACGGGGTAAATGAAGCTGTAAAGAGATGATCTCAGTTTACATGTTAATAATGAATGAAGGAACTTTGGTAATAAGATGCAGGGCACCAGTTTCCTGGACAAAAGTAGAAGCAGGAGCCATGTTTTTATACCCTTTATATCTCTTTTTCTGAGACATCAGCATCATTTTTAATCTAATTAACCATCTTCAAGGTTTATCCCTTGAAACGGAAAATCAGGCACCAAATATATCGTGCTATCATATATAGTAAATGAACACTCAGCAATGAGAGGATCAAACGGAATCAAAAAAGAACTAAATGCGCTGATGAAAAGGCAGGAACTAGAGAAGGAATGGGAAAGTCTAGAAGCAAGCAGGTAAAGTGAAGTTTGAAATCTAGAAAAATGACAGGCTTTTATCCCGAACAGCCAGCAGGGACAAGCTGAGTGGAGCCATTTTTTTTTATCCTTTGCAAAAGAAACCCTGGAAGAGATTTTAACAGAGTTGCATGAATTCTCCACGGGTTTGAAGACAACAAAAAGTGTTCGCATGTACATTTGTGTCCACTGGTTTGTGCAAGAACGTCTCTTAGAGTGGAGCTACTCCCTCAGAGACCCGAGATGCCCCTTCAAACACCCGCTGACAGTTTCTGACTTTGGCTTCTACTTGATTTAAAGGGGCCATGTTGAAATTCTCTATTTTAAGGAGGGGCGGTTAATTAACATTTTTGGCTTTCTGTGTATAGGTCAGTGACCTCGAAAAAGCGGCGTGTGCGTGTGCACAAGTGTGACCCCTTGCCCCTCCTATTCTGTCCACCCCCATTACCCTCTGCTTTGAGAGGCGAGGCTCTCATGCATAATGCAGAGAGAACAGGGAGGTTCTCATTAATAATTACTGCCGCCTTTGATGGATGTAGAAAATAACGAAGGGGGCCTTTTAAAAATGGAGGATGAGAGAGATGATGAAGGCGGAAACATGTGAGGCAAAGGTTTCTTTTTGGGCGATATTTGTTTTGGGTGTAGTTCTGTGGACTGAGTTGTTGTGAGGATGGATTTGAAGTTGGTATCAAAAGATTGGATGTTATTTTAATATTTTAAAACAGGAGGAGCCTCTCGGTTTGTATTCGGAACCATCAACTAGTTTGTAATAAAAGCCTTTTTTTTATTGCGAGACGTTAAACTTTTTCTCTTAGGAGGATTTCTTTTTTCATGTTAAGCTTTAAAATTGCTTTAATATAATTACAGCAGTCAAGCTAATAGCTTTATGATACAGGAGTGGGCGGCATGTCTTGTCCACATATGAGCCTGCATATGTAAGTGTTCCTGTGTGAGCCGGAGTGTGCTTTGGGTCATCAGAATCACAGGTCAGCGTGGAAAATCAGTTAAACAGCTAAGTTACAATACGACTGCGAGCCATCCAATAATAATTGAGGCTCTGGTGGACCTCGTCAGTGTGTAACAACACAGAGAGGCAGAGGAAAAAGATGAAGGTAATGATCTGTCATTACCTCTCATCCTTATACTTTCATTACCCTCATTTGCTGAAAGATAGAAGAGAATTTTCTAAATGTGTTTAGGAAATTACATTATTTATGATTTTGTAGTTTAGATACATATTTGTCATGTGAAAGATATTAGAAATGTTTAAAGTGAAAAGAAATAAGAGAACACTTAGCATGCGTAGGATGAAGCAACATTATGAAAATTACTCGTTTGATTGTTGGTGCGTTTTACATTTTCTTGTGCACACAATCATGCTGTTTACACTAGCAAACATTATGGCAGTGATTGTAAAACATTTTGTTCCATTATATGATACAAAAATACGAAGCAATTAATTCTAGTGAAATGAGGTTTAGTAGAATACGAGTTATCTTTTTGCAGTTTTCACCCATGTCAGGTCTGAAATGTTCTGTTCTTGTAGAACTTCCTATGAGAATGAATTGCAAAGGGCAAGCCAATCTTCTGCTGTGAAGTACATGTATGTAGATGTATGTACATGTATGTACATGCATAATATGTCTGGACCTGAGTAAGGTTGGGCAAAATCATATTGTTTGCAATTAATTGTTAGAAAAACTGTCATCAATCAATATTTACCACTTTGGGATTTTTATCTTGCGTGCATGTGAGCCCTTGGCGTATTGCTTTACTTCAGATATGCTGCCGCTCAACATTGTGGAAAAGGTAGGTTTCAATTCACAGCTTTCTATTTTAACCTGCTAAAATTAAAAAGTTAGTTTAAATATTGATTTATTATTATACATTTGGTACACAGGGTAACTGACTTAGAGTGCAATTGTCATCTATTAATCATTATTTGCTAAATGTTGTTATTTAATCATGATTCTTTTTTTTTTGCCAGTATCACCCAGTTGTAGACCTGAGTCGTCATACACTGGTGTTTAAAGGGATAAGTAGTATGAGCCTGTATGCAGGTCCTTCACAGACCTCTCTGATTTGTCAACACGGGAGTTATAGATTAGCAGAGAACATGAGACGAGAGATTTCAAAATGTAAAAAATATTCCTTTATTTCAATGACCTGCGTTTTGTTTTTGTTCCTTTTTTTAAGCTTTCATTTTAGACTGAATTTATTATTTTGCATTTGTTTGACTGTGGACCCAAACACAAAACTTGTGACAGAAATTTTGTCATCTTTACCTGTCAATTAGTGTTCACCAGATTCCTCAGCAAACAAACATGTAGCCCAGATTTTTGTGGCTGCGTTGGACTGTTTGCTGACAGTGAATGTATGAGAACAAAACTCTTATTCATAAGGTGGCACTAAACACACAACAAACAGAAGATGCGGAGTCGAACCACAAGCAGAGAAAGAAAAACGACAAAGGTTGTTTTGAGGAAATACTGCATGATGAGATTTACTGCAATCCATATTTAATTTATCACACAGGCACCACAAGGACACAAAAACTGCATGAAAGGTTCAGTGAGAAGTCAGTCAAATTTCTTCTCTACTCATCTTTTAATTATAGTTGCCAAACCAGCACAGTATTGCCACCTTTTAAAATGAAGTGTAAATTATAGAACCTTGACTTGCATACAGTGCAGCACCTGACCCAAAAATGCAATGTGGTCATGTTCATGTTTGTGCTCGTAAATCAGTACAAATTAGTTAATTGTCACATCCATAGTTTATTCATAGAATAACATGAACTGATGCATTGGTTTGTCACATACTTATACTGTTGAAATTTGATATATTTAATGATTAGAAGAGCCTACACAAAGGTTAATTCCTATAGTTGTTTATCATAGAAAAAATAAAAATATAAAGAAAGAATGTCCTGTCTTCACTTCTTTTAGTATTTAACTCCTCTTTTGATTGCCCTTCCTGTAGCCTGGCCCTTGCCAAGGATTTCTCCAGTAGCATTTCAACCGGGCCAATCAGCAAACAGGAGGAGGAGTTTTGAACGATGATGTCGATTTTCTGCGCCGTTTTAGTCTGCTTGTAGTTTAGCAATGGAAGCCCAGGAAGTGAATATATAACCATTCATTCCATGTTGACAAGGCTTCCAAATTAAATTAAAGTTGTCTCACAAAACCTCCAGCACTGATTTACAGCCATCTCATACTTCTCTCTTCCTGGTAGCAGATGGTTGTTTACAGCACATGCAATTTCCGGTTAGCTTCTTAGCGTAGCTTCCTTCATGGTTGAGCTGGCACACTGCATACCTCACGACCAAACGTTAGTGATTGGGTAAAATCAGATCCAATCGTTTTAAACTTCAACAGAGTCCACACTTCCAGCCAACAGTCATTTCTCAATAGCCGAGAGTTCAGACCCTCTGTATGAGGCAAAGCGTTGTTTAAGGGGCTTGTTTTACTAGGCTACTCTTTCTGTTATTTAGCTGTATTTTTTTTATACTACTGTTCAAGAGGAGAACTGCAGTAGCACTAGTACAAACGGCAACAAACCCCAAGTGTGCTTCACCCCTCATGTGGATCAACTAATATTCCAGAAAGTAACAGTTTTTTATTTCATGGGGGGTTCGCTTTCACTTTCACTTTCACCAGTTGTTTTTTGCTTTGTTTGCTGCTGAGAGCTTGGCTTGGAGACACCGCCCAGAGGCGTTTCTGTTACCAAAAGGCGTTTCTGATCCCAACCTGTCGTTTTGCTCCTCAGCATGGCTGCCTAAAAATGCTGCAGGATTTCTCAAACATGCATGAATGAAGCACATTTTTGATGAGAGGATAACATTATAACATGATAAAAAACTCAAAAAAGTTGATTTTACATGATATAGCCCCTTTTTAATATTGAAAATGTAATGACACGTTAAAAGAAAACCTGTTTGTGAGCAGCCATTTTTATGTTCTGGGAAATAATTATTCTCAAATGATCTCAAATCGTTTCTGTGTTTTGTTGTACTGTATTTCATTGAATAACAGTGTAATAAATCAAAGCTCATGTTGAAATTGAATTGTATTGTGACTAAAGGCTGACTTGTGTTGTTTGTTTCTGCACGTGTATCTTAAATGAAATGATTCATTATCAGGATTTGAATCGTATTTGGGGCAAACCAGGTGTAAGAAAGTGTTCAAAAATTGGATGCTTGAATAATTGCTCAGAAACCCAAGTTAGTTTCCAGTTTGCAAAGCTTTATTCTTCAGATCTGAAAACTTCATTCATACTCAGAGTCATCTGTGTGTGAACCTGAGCCTAATCAGCACCAAACAAAAAAAGAAATGGCTTCTCTCTCCTGCTGCTGGTTACTCTAGAGTCTCTACGTGTCCCTACAAACCAAAACAAGTAATAGAACATCCTGGTCACACCACCTTTTTACGTCATCACTAATATACCAGTAATCTTAAACAAGTCTTTGTTTTCCTGCAGTAGAAACATGTTGATTCTATCACAGTTTAAAGTAAATGACTGATATAAGACGGTATCTAAAATTCTGTTAATCAGTCACAAAATTTCCTTCACAGAGATGCACAACCATGTGTGAGTTAACGAAACATATAAAGAAATCTGTGTGCTAGTTATGGACTATCTGGGGCAATGATTAAAGAGGTTGACCTTTTAAAAAAAAAAAACACACATTAAAAGTGTTTGAAAATGAAATACATATATGTTTGTACTTTCACACCCTGACAAGGTCAATGCATATTTAACAAAGTTCTTTGAAGTCAGGAAGAAGAGAAAGTTTTATGACACTTGGAGTGAGTTTTGAAGTGGGAAAATAAAAGTGAGCGCTGTAGATACTTTTAGTAATTTTAATATCATCACACTCCAAATTCAATTCAATTCAATTCAAAAATACTTTATTTATCCCAGAGGGAAATTAGGTTTCATCCAACCTTTTATCTTAGCTTGGATCCACATTTGTCAGTCGTATCCTCTTTTCCACTATTTCTGCATTTTACAGAACACCCTGTAATCAATGATACATTGGATACTGACAAATGCTCATCTTAGGCTACAAAATTGTATAACTTTGCAAATCATCGTATTCTAAGTCGCCCCTGCTTTTGTGTATCATCTGTACTATTTTGCTCGCTTTCTCTTTACATGATGGGTAAATAACTCCACTGACACAGCACATCTCCCTGACACAGTGATCTGCATATCTTGTTCTCTTTATATTAAATGTTACCTTACATCATAGAGTGTCACAACCTATCTACGACGAGGCCCGTTCAAGCAGAACGGCCATACGTATTTATCTTGTCTTCATTCAAATCAGAGCAGACAGCGCCTGCTCTCTGACACACGCTGAATAAACGCACAATAACTGATGTTGCTGCCTCAGAGAATTTGCTTCACTGAACAGCTCCTCAACAATATTAAATACTTTTGTGGTTTAAATGTGATAAAGCAAAAGTGCTGGGGGGGGGGGGGGGTAATAATGTCAAACAAAATGCAACTAGACTGTTAATTGTCGGAGTAAATTGAAAAAAAGCAATCCAGACGTATTGTAAGTCTGACAAAAACCTAAAAAAATAAAACTTAAGTTAGGAGTTTGAGGGTTTGACATGCATTTCTGTTTTAAAGTAAGAAAGCAGAACAAGTGTTTCAACATGTCTGTTTATTATATGATCATACCCCATGTTATTTTTAGATAAACAGTGGAGCCAGTCATTGAGCAGAATGTAAAAGATGTCAGAGTTTGTGAAAAACCAGTAGGTAATTATCATCTGTGTAGCACAGAACTTAACAATTTGGTTTTATTGTTACCACTTTTCATGCGATTCATTTTGAGCCTCGGCATATGGTGACAAAGAGAACTCTTTGAAAGAAGCTACAGCACACTACCTGCCAAGCACCAAGCAGAAGATGAAGACTCTCTGCAACTATTACTACCCGCTGAAAAGTTGGCTATTCCCCTTAGGAGTTTGAGAAAAGCAAAACAGAGCTGAAAGGAGATGGAGCGTTCAAACTCAGATTTGTTGGACGAGCACAAACACTCCGAGTGATTGCCAATGTAGCTGTTTGTTTGATGGATAAACAAGCAACTGTTTGCCAAGATGTAAACAACTTTATAAGGTGATTAGTTTTTCAATGTTGTGTTCATAACTTGATGTGTACCAAAAAATTCATTGAGGTGTAGGAAAAACATAACTAAAGCATTTAAACAGGTTTTGAATTTACAGCTTCTTTTATAAGGTTGTGTAAATACGTAATCCGTGAGTTCACAGTAGTTTACCAAGTCACTGATTGTGGCGTATGGAAGAGGAGCAAGCTGTATAGTTTAAATGAACTAATCCGATGGCGCTGTCAGACAGCTGAAAGGCATGTCTGTTTCAGACTCCACTGGCTGCAGCTCTCATAACAAAAGGCCAAACACCGAGAAACACAAGGATTTACAGCCAGAGACGAGGCAAAAAGAATGGCACTCTTCAGCAAAAACAAGAAACAAACCCTCAGGGGCAATGCAGTGTGAGAGATAATAACAGAGAGAGAGGCCTGCCATTGATGCCAGAGCTCCTCAGGATTGTAGCATGTGAAACGCTTAGAGGTGACGGCAGCCATTTAGCTCTCTAATCAAGGTACACTAGACTTGGGCTTCCTCCAGATCCACTGATGTAAAGCTGATGAAAATGTTGTCAGTGGCACCTAGATGAGAAAGAGAAAGAAAATTCACCTTGATTAGCTCGTACACCTAAATGAGGCCACCCCTAAAGAACGCCCAAATCTGCTGTGTTCTTGAATTTTTTTTTTTCAGCTCTGTAATTTGAAGCTGCAGAATGTTTGTGGAGCTCCGTTGCACGCCAATGACGTTATGTCTGATGTGATTGTAGCATTTATGCTTTTTTGGGGGTTTTGATTTTCTTTGTGTTTGTGTTTTTATGTAGGCATGAAGCAGCATAATGACCACGGTACGCAGTATCGTTCAGTCATTTACACATCCAACCCCACTCAACAGGAACTCGCTCTGAAGAGTAAAGCGGTCTTCCAGCAGGTATAACACACACATTCCAAAAGTTTTCGTTCTTTTATTTATTCAAGGTTTTACACGTAAACAAACCATATGAAAAGTCATGGCAGAGTATCTCATAAGCACATTATTACTATTTGAAATATTAAATGCATCATCCTTATTTTACACTCTTTAACAGATGTTTTGTTCATCTGATCTTGTCAATATCTAGATTAAATCTATCAAGCTTAAAAGAAAAAAACGTAAAAATTCAAGAAAACCTTTTTAGTCATTAAATAAGACTGTCCCAGTTATTTAAATAACAATATAAAGCCAGTGTTGTGACTCCAAAACCAGCTCTGTTTATATCACATTTATCTGCATGCACTCAGTGACACCCTCCTTAAGCTGAAAAAAGAGAAAGGGGGTCAATGCATCATCCTAAATGATTTTCAGATTGCTTCTTTCAGCAGCACACGCGTCCCCCTTTAGTTCTTTCAGTCCATCTGTCCATCCGTTCACTCTTCTGTTAGGGTTTTCTCTGTTTTCCTTTCTGAATTATATTCACAGATGAGCTGAAGAGGTTTCAGAGGGGAACAAATTATCATTGACACGGCGACTTTGGGCTCCGAGGGGTCAGCTGTCACAAACCGTGGGGGCTGTTATGTTGCCGTGGTAACAACCTCCCAACCTTGGCCTTGGGCTGGGGTCAGAGGTTAGGAGAGGAGAGGAGAGGCAGCTGGGAATAGCGCAGTGTGGAGGGGGCGGGGAGGACCACAGAAAAAAAAAACAAAGCTGAAGAAGGAAGAAGTCAGATCAGAGAGTCAACGCTGACAGGCTGTCAGTTGAAGCTGACCCTGTCTGTCACACACACACACACTCTCACACACACACACACACACACACACACACACACACACACACACACACACACACAGGTTTAAATGCTGCTCACCTTTACAGTGTTTTCAGGTGAAAACAGCCATCACAAAGCATGAGGATTGGGTAAAGTGTAATCATCAACAAAGAAACTATGACCCTGTTTACATCTGCATCTGCTGCCTAGATCCAGAAGCCTGGTTCACTTTGTACTTTACATAAAGACAAATAAAATGACCATATTCATGAAAATTTAGTTAGTAAATTTTGGTAAAAAGTTATTTTTCTCTTCACTTTTTCTGTCACTTTTATTCTTTGTTGTACACTTTACACTTTGTATCCATAACAGGAGATACTTGTACCTGGACAATCAACACGCATAAAAATAGGAGACAAAAATACAAGAAACAAAATCATTACTAAGCTGAATAAACGTACCTCTCATTTAATGAAAGAAAAACCAACAATGGTCACAGAAATAACTTGACAACCAAAGTAATAATAAATAAAAATTCTATGAAATTGAACAAATGAAAGTCAGTCATTGCTTTTCAAACATGCTTCTACAGAATTATTTTGAAAAATAAAACTCAGGAAACAGGTCTGGACAGAAATGATGGTACCCTTAACTTAATATTTTGTTGCACAACCTTCTGAGGCAATCACTGCAATCAAACGATTCCTGTAACTATCAATGAGACTTCTGCACCTCTCAGCAGGTATGTTGGTCCACTCCTGAAGAGCAAGCTGCCCCAGTTGTCTCAGGTTTGAAGGGAGCCTTTTCCAGACGACATGTTTCAGCTCCTTCCAAAGATGCTCAATAGGATTTAGGTCAGGGCTCAAAGAAGACCTATGACCTGCGACTGAGACCAAGCTTTCTGACACTGGGCACATTTCTCTCTAAAATTCCTTGATAGTCTTGAGATTTCATTGTACCCTGCACAGATTCAAGACCCCCTGTGCCACATGCAGCAAAGCAGCCCCAGACCATAACAGAGCCTCCTCCATGTTCACAGTAAGGACAGTGTTCTGTTCTTGATGCTTCATTTTTCTATCTGTGAGCTATCTGATGAGCCAAAAAGTTCCATTTTTGGCTCATCTGTCCGTAGGACAAGCTTTGTGGCTTGTTAACATGTAGTTTGGCAAATTCCAGTCTGGCTTTTTTATGATATGGTGTCCTCCTTGGTCGTTTCCCACTTTGGCTCAAACAATGACGGATGGGGTGATCTGACACTGATGTTCCTTGAGCTTGAAGTTCACCTTTAATCTCTTTAGAAGTTTTTCTGGGCTATTTTGTTAATATTATTCATATTATCCGTCTCTTTGATTTGTCATCAATTTTCCTCCTGCAGCCACATTCAGGGAGTCTGGCTGCAGTCCCGTGGATCTTAAATCTCTGAATAATTTGTGCAACTGTAGTCACAGGAACATCAGGCTGCCTGGAGACGGTCTTATAACATTTACCTTTAACATGCTTGTCTATAGTTTTCTTCCTAATCTCCTGAGACAACTCTTTCCTACACTTCCTCTGGTTTAAGTTGAGTGTGGTACACACCATGTCAGCAAACAGCACTGGTTACTCTAAACAGCAGATAGACACCTGTGATGCTAATTAGTGGACACACCTTGATGTAACATGTCCCTTTGGTCGCATTATTTTGAAGGGTACCATCATTTCTGTCCAGGCCTGTTTATTTTAAAAATAATTGTTGAAGCATGTCTAAAAAGCAGTGTCTGAATTTAATTTGTTCATTTTCGTAGAATTTTAATATATTATTACTTTTGTCAGATTCAAGTTATTTCTGTGACCATTGTGGGTTTTACCAACAATTTTGTCCACATGTTGACAGATACGTCTTTGTTTACCTGAGATTTAAATTCTTTTAAAGCAAAGATTTTAATGATGACAACACCTCGTAAAATTTGAAGAGTGAACGACCTTAAATGGGCCATTTTGTGAGCTTTTAAAACCAGCCTGAAATGACCCACGGTTCATATTACGTTGAGGGGGAAAAAGGAGACGTTAAAAGGTTGTTGTTGTTTTGAAATTGATCATTTTTGTCACGGTGATGACAAGAAAAAGCTGGAAACCTTTATCCACTTCACTGCAGATTTTCACAAAATACACTTTTTTTTTCCAGGCATGGAGAAGCACAACCACGTTCTGACATTTCCTCCCTTCTCTCTCATTCCTTCGTTTTCTCTCCCCGCCGACGCTGCTGACACCACCGATCTGTCAACCACTTTAGCAACACCCCAGTTCCATCTGAGGGCCACTGGGACGCACATCTTCTTCAAGCAGCTGACACACACTGAACCAAAATGGCAGCTTCCTGCCCTGAAATGGTTGCCTGAGTCGGGGAAAGATGAGGACTTGCTGGCTTTTCGTGACTGGGGTTGAGTTTACGCATTTTATCCTAAAAAGGCCAACGAAAGTGACGAGAGAGAGTGGGGGCGGAGGCGATGTGAGACCACCAGAGATAAAACAGGCATTACTAAAAAAAAATCAGATTCCACCTCTCCGCTCGTGAGTCACACATGTACATACTGACACACAAATATACATCTGACATGTACAGGCACCGTCCAATTAATAATTAACCCCAATGAGGAGTCTCCTCTGCGCGGCTTTCACTTCCTTAACTTCCTTAGGTTTCGGTGGGGGGAAGAGAGGGAGGCAGAAAAGCTTGTTTAAGCGCGAGAGCGGAGAGGGAGTGGGTAAGGGGGGAGGCAGGGTGGGGTGGCAGAGTGTAGAAGGAGGGGTGGGGGGGTGGGGGGGGGGTTGTCTATAATGAAATTTGAAATTTGCAGAACATCAAAGGCTTCTGTAGCCCAGCCGCTGTGGCAGCAGAAAGGAGGAGAGCTGCTCTTCTTTTCTCTCGCTCTTTCCATCCCTCCCTTCTCCGCTGAAAAGTGTCTCCCCAGAGCTGGGTGAGGGGTTTAGCGGAGGGTGAGAGAGAAGGGATGGGAAGAGTTGATTAGGAGGGGAGCGCGGGGTGGGGGTGGCTCAGAGATGGGTTAGGGGTTTGGAGAGAAAAATGGATGAACGGGGGGCTTCTGCATTTGTGTGTGCATGTAGGAACAATAGGTTTTATCAAGCCAGCTTGGATAATGTGTGTGTGTGTCTGTGTGCGCGCACGCATACATGTAGGGCCTTGGAGGGGCGAGTGCGCCCTCTGATAAAGCATCCCAACTTAATGAGCTTGAAGAGGGGGTAGAAGTTTAGATGATGGGTGGAGTATGTGGGAGGAGGCGTTTGGGGTTAGAAGTGATGAGGAGAAGCCCGAGGGTTGGTAAAACAGGGCACAGCATCAGCAGGTTTTGTTGGTGGGCTTCGAAGTCGCACAAGCTGGTAGCTTTCTGTTTTGGAAAGTCTTCAAAAGTCAGATTTTCCCTTCAGAATGTCCCCGGTGCTTCCATCTTTCCAGCCTGTCTGTGCTTAACAAAAACAAAACAGAAAAAAGGAAAGTGCTGTTACTGTTTGCCAAACTGATCAAACTTCCATTATTTATAGCCGTAAACAGAAAAATGCAGCTGGTTTAATGCTCGCGTACATGATTCCCTTCTGATGTTAATA
>JAUBOC010000002.1:8997510-9018906 GCA_032275365.1 Anablepsoides cearensis
AAATAAATAAATAAAATGCTCTCCTCTGTCAGACTGTATATGGTTTGTATTTGTAAAGGTAAATATGTCTGTCGACAGCTGTTGTTAGGTCTTGTATACATTGGTTCCCCCTCCTACGGGGAGATCGAAGTCCTCGCATTGAAGCAGCGGCCGCTGAGGAGTTAGAGGTCAGCTGCTGCCTCAGCCTCTCTGTGGAGCACCGAGCTTTGATTTACTGACTCCACTGCAACACTTCCAGCTCGCTCACACACAGCTGGTACCACGCTGCCTCCGTGTGGACATAGTTACTCACCGCTACTTCTACAGGATGGCAGTCGTAAATGTCCTTTAGTCTCAAATGGAACTTCCTAGAATATCCTGGCTGTAAATATTAATATGCTGTATCTACCACTGCACATATTGATGAATGCAATATAAAAATGTCAGGACGGGGGGATTTTTCATACCATAATAAAGCCATCATAGTCATTGTTAAAAATGTTTCATACTTTTATTTTGTAGTAAATTCTTTACTTGCAACAGATACTTAATTTTTTTTATTTTCTGTTCTGTTTTTTCTAAAGCTACAATATCCAAGATAATCATGACCATATTATAGATTATTAATAATATTAAAGCATTCACAGCAGTTAATATATTTGCTAACAGACACTCATCATCTCTGCAACAATCTTCAGGTCTTTAAATTTGAAAGGCTTGTTGCCATCTTTCAGGTTTTAGTTTTCCTCTAAAGAGAAAAGATGAACAACAGGTTTAGGTTTTCTTTTTCTCATCCAGAAATGCTAATATTTTATTTTTATGTGCTTTTGTCCAATTTTAGTTTTTTTGTTTGTTTTTGTTCAAAGGTTTTTCTTCTTCTCTTTGCAAAGTTTTTCCACAGACTCTCTGACCTTTTGCTTCATAATCTGATTCAAGTTTTCTTTTCTTCAAATAGAAAAAAGATACTGTGAGTCAAATATTGAACAAGGGTAAATAAAACATTGGTGTGATATTTGAGCTTTAAACTACAGTGTGGTCTTCATCAATATGAAGGTCAGACTTTGCAAGTTTTCTTACTTACATACTTTTCATCTTTTTTCACTTCACTTCATAATTCTCATTTCATACATAAAAAACAATTTAAATATTGAGTTGTTCACATTCACTTATATAGAGCTACAAAATAAAAGTAACTACTTTGATTTGCAATAGTTTTTGAATTCCACCTTTTATTCTTTAACCTGCAGCTGACACTCAGCACCTGCACATCAAATCACAGATGAATGCTTACAGGTTTTATATGGCAATTATTAGTGAAAAATTAAGTTATTCCAAAGCATAATTCTGAAATATTTATGTTTTAGACAAAACATTATGGCTAAAATTTGACTCCACAAAGTTGACTGAACTGCAGAGTTAATGAACCCTGATAAATGATCCCAAATGCGCTGTAAAACTAATAATGTTCATCGGTCTGTAGATAATAAAATGATCCATCTGTATCTGGTTCCACAGTATGAAAAAAATATGTTTTTATTTTTTTTAATATGTGGGAGTTGGGGGAGGGGATTTCAAGTTCCTTTGTTTTTTTTGTGATAAGACAAACTACAATGTTATAAATACCCCATATTCTACTAAATGTCAAAAGGAGAAACAAATATAAAAAATATTAATTTGCATGTATACATAAGAATTTATTCTACTTTCCTCGCTTATTGCCTCACTTATCTTTTAAAGTCTTAACTTAACTAATAAAGTTTGCTACTAGTTCAAAGCAGATTCATCTATACTTACTATAAATGATCTATCAGAAGAACCAAACATTTATTTTCTTCATTTGTATTTTAGATGCCTTCTACTTTAATGTAGCTTTGAAATTTGATTTTATATTCTTGTAAATTTACTTTCACCCAGTCTCTGAAAAATGACAGATAAATAACAAGAAGAAAAAAATTGTATTCAAGAGCTTGATTTGAAAATTCAAGCCTGATTCTCCATCTTGTCTGTTTGTTTTGTTGCCTGCCGATGTTGTTTAATGAGGGAGGGGAGAGTAAACGAAGCCAGTAAAGTTGGGTCCAGTAAAACCCAAACAGTGTGATAAACACACACACACACACACACACTGACCATAAAGCTGGGTGATAAATCTTTGCAGCTTCTTCATTATGAGCAGCAACACCTTTTCTTTTGTTTAACTGAACCTCCACACTCTGCTCATAATCTCTTCATCAAAATCAAAGCTGTGTTTTTAGCCCAAATACAGTTAAATGTTTGGGCCATAGCGAGTATAATGCCAGTCTGGAAGAGCCTTTAAAGGGGGATAGTATGTATTTTCCACTTTTCAATTCTATACCACAGTTAAATAACAGTTTTTTTTCAGTTGTTATAAAAATGCTTTGTATACCAAAAAAACAAAAAACTTTGTATCATTTTTTTTAAGAACCTTCTACCATTTCCGACACTCCCACTTCAGCACGTCTTCACAACAATTCTTCGGGGGGGGGCTCAGCTGCAGACTGAGCTTCAGGGAGGAGCTAGGTACAATAGGCAGTGCTTTGTACCAATAAGCATTTAGACAGCTCCAAATGGCTACCACAGGAGATTCAAAGATTTCTCAAACATGCATGAATGAGTCAAAGCAACACTCATATTTTTGATGAGGTAATGACATAACATGATATGAAGCTAAACAAAAAAGTTGATTTCGCATAAAACCACTTTTGAAAAAGACCTTTTATAATGTTTATTTTTGTCTGCATGTCGAGCATACCTAACATATTTCAGGTCTTGTCACTTTATGCTAAGCATAACCTACCTATACCTAAATACCATTAAAATGTACTCAAGGAGAGAGTTCATAGGCTGAAAAAAAACAGCTTGTGCCCAGATTAAACACACTCAGCTCCTTTTTCATGGCAACTCCCCCGCAAAGCAGAGCTCCTAAATGCTTCGAACTATTTGGAGGTGTAGAGAGCTACATGCAACCTACTTGTTGCCCACAGACAGTCCCAGTGCACTTCAGACTTGTTCTGTCAGAGCACTGATCTATAGAGGACTGAAGGCTTGTTTTATTAGGTAGAGGGAAGAAACCACTCGGCGCAGCAGGTATACCTTTGATACTCCTGTCAGAGGTGTTTCAGTGTGTGCAGGTGCGTCTATTTGAAGGAATGTATTGTTGTTTCTTTTAGAGCGTTTGAAGACTTCTCTCGAGGTATTTAGAAGTGTGAAAGTGTCTTGAGTTCTCAAAGACAGCGGATACTCTTTGATGCTTTGTCCTACAGAGAGAGCCACGAAGGCGCACCACACTATAAAAAGCAGCTCATGTTGCTTTTTTTGTGTCACTCAATCACTTTGCTGTTTAGTTGAAGAGCACAGAATCTTTACTGTATCAGCGAGAGGCACTCAAAGTTCATGACTAATGTACTACAGGCTTCAGAAAGCTTTTAAGAGATGTGATAGTTTGGAGGAAGTTATGACTGACGCAGGAAGCAGTCTTCAGATTATTTTATGCAACTTGCCCTGCTTAAAAGATTATTTCTTAATTGGCTGTGGCTGCATAAAATAAAATAAAAAACAGTATTACGGGTGTTTTACCACTTATACTGTATTTTTCATGGAGTTCCACAGGAGTCAATTCTGGGTCCTGTTATGTTTAAATAGTTTGTTTCCATTTGATCTACTATTAGAAAACACAACTTATCCTAATACTCCTGTGCTGATGAACTCGTGAGTCATTTTAACCCAAGGGTTAAAATGACTCAAAATAATATTCTACTAACAAAAAAAATACTGATTACACGGAAAGTTCTCAAGAAAAAATATTATTTTGGATGTGTTCTGCTGAATAAGTGACTTTAAATGTGATGCTCTTCTGTACTTTCTATGTAATATTTGTCCATGTTCTTCAAAGTTCTATTAAATATATTTTTAGTGAAGTTGCACAGTCATAACCAAAAATAGAAAAGAAAAATGCTGTCTTTTTAAAGATTAAAGAAAAGGTCAGCCACATGAGTTTTTCTATAAAGTCCCTATATAAACATCTTATTATACCAAGACTGAAGGAAAAATTAGTGCATCCTAGTTTTGTTTTGTTTTTACATGTTAATCTCTGACCTTTAGTCATTACAGCCCTGTTCTCCGACACTGTTGGCAACAATAGTTTATATTTTAAAATGCTTTCTCAAGCTTTCAAGCTTTTAGTTAGGTTCATGTGTTTTAATTAGTATTTTTGTACAGTCTATGTATTTTTAAGGGGGTGTTGTACTTTTATAAATCCAAATACGTCTGTCTCACCTTGAGTATTTACATTTACTGTAATGTGTTTGTATTTCATCCTCAGGAGCTGAAGAAGAAGAACCTTGGAACAATCACAACAGAGATTCTGGAGGGGCAGGAGTTTTTCTACGCTGAAGACTACCATCAGCAGTACCTTAAGAAGAATCCCAAAGGCTACTGTGGCCTCAAAGGCACCGGGACTCCTTGTCCCATCGGAGGCAACAAGGATAAGATGTGAGGATTGATGATGGTGATGGGAAAACAAAATTGGAGAAAAATCAAAGTTATTTTTGTATCTACGTTGGTCACAAGATTTGAATATCACAAATGGCTACACAATTGAACAAAATTGTAACTTTTGTTTTTTAAAGAACAGCGAAGTTAAACATTCAGTACATATAGCAGTCCTATAGGGGGGAAAGTACGAAGAGTGGTTCCTAAACTTTTCAGCTATATGCATGTATCCATAGTATATCCATTATACATTATATCCACTGTATACTGATATCCATACAGCATCCATTGTATCTACAGGTAATCATAAAATTAGTGAAATCATGAATATTTAATCAACCTGAAATAATTTGTTCAAAGAACCTCAGAGTACAAAGAATTCATGAAGGAATGTGAAAAACAATAAAATAAAAAATACACTTGAAAGCACTTTACAGAAAATATTTAAAATCAAATTTTAAAACCACAAAATGTATAAAAAATGTATTTAATTAATATATTTTATTTTATATTGAGCTGCAGTGACAGTCATTGTCCACCAGGTGGTGATATTAAAAAAAAAAAAAAGGTTTCCAGCTGCTTTTTTAATGTGACACTATTAGTAAACCATTTACAAAATGATTTTGATGTAATATTGGTACACTTGCAACACTTTATTCAAATTTACTTACTTAACTCTTAAGTTTTTTATGATTATTAATAGTCAAATGCAACAACATTTAACGTTTAAAACTGTTCCTACTATTAATTAACTAAAGCTAATCAATGTTACATCTTTCAGAGGATCTATAAGATGCTTTTGGAAACAATAAAACTACTTTTGCATACATTTTAAATGATGTGTACATATTTTTTTATGTGTTTGCATTTTTTTGCCCATGTAGCTATATTTAGCTACTGTGTTTATTTATTTTTTTACATTCTTGAAACCTTTTCTCCTCCACTTGCGCCACAACACTGAGGGACAAATAAATGTGAGTCAGATGCACTCATTCTGCACAGCAGGATGAGAAACAGGCGCCTGTGCTGTATGATGCACACTTTGCTGAAACCCTCACCACAGTTCTTGCAAAACCCAGAATTACAAAATAAAGCGCCATTAATGAACTTTCATAGATAAAATAAATAAAGCTTTCTTTTTCAAATTGCGTAGCACATTTAAAAGATATAGACACGCTTACGTGAAAGTCTATTTAAAAATAAAAAAAATCATGGTTACAATCCAAAATACAGAGATGGTATCTAGAAAAAGCTTTCTAGTCGACCGCAGTAGTGTGATTCAACCCGCTCTTGTTTTCCCCCTCCCTCTCTGCTATCTTTCTTTCTCTGTCTGTGTGTATGTGTCACATCCTGACACCTGTGTGTAGGTGTGGACCAGGGCACAGGTGCAGGTGCAACCTCCCCGGGCCTATTTTAGTATTGGGGCAGATATTTTTGCATGTGTCTGCATGCAGAAGTCGTGCGTGTGCGCGAGTGTACGTAGGCCTACGTGTGTGTGTGTGTGTGTGTGTGTTGAGGCATGTGAAGCTGTGGCTTGCTTGATCGAACTGCTCGGCGTGGTATGTGGTTGGGCCAACAAGCTGTTTTCCTATAAGTGCCTGCTTATAGTTTGCATTTTGTTTTAATGTGTTTGAAGTGAGTGTTAGAGGAGATAACCTTTAAGAATCCACTGATATTAATCCCCCCCCACCCCTGTTTCAAGCGTGGAAAGCTTTAATCGCACACTGAGATCAGTTTCACTGCCACCTGTGTCAGTGGCCGAATTGAACAAGCGAAGCCTCTGTTTGTTTCTGCGGCGCAGCAGAGACAGCGTTATCGTATAGAAAGGTTAGAGTTCAATATTAGCTTATTAGAGAGATAAGCTGTGACTATTTGTAACGATTAATGTTAAAAACCGAGCTGTATTTAGAAGTAGCTGAACGCGTGGGGCTGTGCTCCTCTCCTGTGTGATGCATTATAACGGAGGGGCTTGGAAATGCATGGTACTCTCATACACGCATCCGTACACAAACACAGTGAGGCGAGGCGAGGCAGGACAGGAACCAGGCTGTGCGCCCTTCAGACAGAGCCTATTGTCTGCAGATGGGCCTATAATGACCCTACAGCTGGCCACAAACAGCACACCGCTCCAGCTTACTGCCTTATACTGCTCTGAAACAAGGACACCAAGACCATCACTGACTCTGTCATACGGGGTCCCATTAGGGCCAAAAAAATGTCGCCAAACATTTTTCTTATCCGCCACCAAAAAGTGAAGGTGGACGATTGTGGTTTATTCTTTTTTGTGTGTGTTTTAATGATACTGAAAACCATCATTAGCTGTACATCTTGTTTTCTAACCCTGCAATATGAAAAAATACAGGAATTTTCAACAATTTGTAACAATTGTTAAAAACTGAGTGGTATTTAGGATAAATTCTGCTGGCATCTTGTTGATGATGAACCTGCACCAATTTTACCTTCTTTTTTGTGCGTGTTACAAGTATGTTTTTGTCTGTATTCAAGAGTTATTGTTCCTTCTATCATGTGCAAATGTGTGTTTTACCACATATTGTGCCTCTGTGTTTGTCTTAGTTTCTGTTTCTGTCATATATTAGCCTTAATGCTAACCATATTTTACCTCTTTGATGCTGATTTTATTTGACTCGTACATCGCTGGACCTTCAATGTGATTATTATGCACACGTACATTGAGATGACAATGCTGAAATTATATATTGCACAGCTCTATGAATGCCTTAAAGTGATTACATTATTGAGATCATTTTTTCCTTTTGTACGTTTATCTGCACATTTGTTCCACAATTTTTGTACTATTGCAGCAATTCATATATGTTCTGGTTCTGCTTTTTTAACTTACTTGTGCAAATTTCTGCTTCCTTTGGCTTCTAATTTGCTGATTTGAGCTTTTTTTGCTTTTTTAGCTAACATTTGGATCTTTTCTGTTATTCCTTTGCTAATTTCAACTTCTTCTACTTTAAACTTTTCTTTCATTCATTTCATTTTCTTTCTGCCCTCTTCAGCTTTCCCTGCGCTTTCAGCTAGATTTCTGCACTTCTTACTTTTTATCTGCATTTTTCAGATATTCTCTGTGCTTTGAAGCTTTTGTTTTCACAGATTGGGATCAAATTTCAGCAATCATTCAGTGAATTTTGGGTTCCGCCTCAACTATTAAAATACAGCAAGCAGTAATAGTTCAGCATCAAAAAGATATTTCAGCTTCTTCAGCAGCTTTCAGCTAAATTATTCAACAATAAGCGCTATATTTTCGCAGGAAATGACATTTATCTAACATTTGTAATCAACCCTATTCAAAATGTACCTTAGACAGCCCTGAATAGTTACCGTCTGTTAGCAAAATATTTTGTGGAAAACTCGAAGGATTTTAATGAAACTTTCAGGAATTATTTATTGGCTATACAGTGCCTACAGTTTCTTTTCCTTTTTATCAAAGGATTTTTAAACCTTATATAAGATATTTAAGTGTGTGAATTAAAGCTTAATGTGTTTGTGAAGACATGGAGCCACAGTGGAACAAAAGAAACAAAGGTGTTAGTTGTTTATCAGAGTTTTTTTTTTCTTTATTTTTTTTTTGCACACAATGTACACACACTCGCATATAAACACACGTCTCAACCACCACCTCGAAATCGGTCCTGTACTACCGCCTAATGCAAAAGGAAGCGCCCACGCAAAAAAACAAGATACAAAGAAAGACACCTTGCAAAGACGTGCACCCACACAAATTTCTTGCACTGATATGCTCTCTGTTGTGTCCTCCTTTCACGGCTTTTCATTTGTCTTCCTTCAACAACTTCAAAAGATCTTCCCTTTTTTTAAAAAAAAAAAACAGTTGTCATAATTGAAAACAGCATAGATTATTAATGTCATTTCCTCTTCAGATGCTAAGCTGCAACATGATTTGTAGCTTCAGACGCCAACATGGCATTGTTTTGGGGACTGTATAAATAGAACAATAGCTCAGAGTGGTGCTATCTTAGCAGCTGGAGAGTGGCTGTGCTTTCTTCTTCTGCTTTTTATGTAATTCTTTTTTTTTCAGCTTGTACAGCTAGCAGGCGAACATTAGTTAGCAGCAGCATGCTTTGTACATTTATCTCACGATGATATGAGTGCTTGTGTGCAGGCTCTTGCAGATGCCAGATGTGTTCGCAGTCTCCTCCTGTGTACGCTCGCGTCCCCTCCCTCTGGTTCCTGCAGGGGCACGGGGTCTCAATCAGAGCATCAGGGCTCCAGGAACCAAAGCACAGCAGTGTCTCTGTGCTGCCCAGAGAAGCGCAGCCTTGTCTGGGCTTCTTGCTGCATCTGCGGCTTGGGGGAGGCGAGCGCCGAGGGAAGAGGGCAAATCTCGGCGGGCCCCCCGCGTCGCTGGTTTCACTGGAAGTGCGCCTCAGACATGTGTTCACAAATACAGTAGATCCTGCTCGAGTCGATGCCTCGGATCATACTGAATGAGATTTTCCTCTCACAGGTTAGTTTGGTGGAACTTGAGCAAGAGCTAAATAAATAAAAGGCAAGAAACCTGGACACAATGTTCATTTATTCCACAGAGGAGATGTGACAAAGTTGGTTCACTTCTCCTCTGGGAATACAGTGGTGTTTCGGGAGGAGGGCAGCACGTGCTGCAGGGCCCGGTTGACTACTAACTGGCCCACAGGCTTTCTGGCTGACAGCCCACTCTGTGACATTCTGCACCTGTGAAGCCTGTGTGTTGTCAGCCATGCTAGCTAACTTGAACTGCCGCCACATGACACACAGGAAACCCAGAAATAACTGCTGAGTGTCTTCAGTGCTGTTACCGTGTAACTGAGGCTGTGCTGCTGGCGCAAAGTGTCTGAGTTGAGGGTTTAAAGGAAGGTTTAGGTCAGGAATACGGGCTGGAGTAGTGATTGTGTTGGGGAGAAGGAATAGAAAGTGAAATAGCAACTTGCACCTGCACACTAGTATTTCACCGACCTTGATTCAGACACTGCTAACTATTCATTTTTTTGCCAACATTTCTTGTGCCATTTTTATAATCAAGCAGCTTCAAAGACGCAAAGATCAATTGCTGACATTTTAACGGCGCAGACAATGATCTAACAGTAAAATTTCCAAAACGCCTTCCACCTCATGCTCATTTTTTTTTGTTCAGTTTTATCTGCTGTCCATCTGCCTCTTGAGTCATCTCAGCCTCACCTCGCACAGCTGTGCAAGTGGAGTCAAAGTTCTAACGTTGCCAACCAGCACCTCAAATAAGAGCTCGGTACAGGAAAACGTTGTGCAACAATCGGGTTTGCAAGCGGTGAGGTGCTGATGTTTCACCCTCACGTGGAAAGAGGACAAAAACAGGACGCGCTCCGGCGTTGCAACATGCACAAACTGTTTACAAAGCTAACGCCAGCTAATTTCTGCCAACTGTGCAGATTGAATCTTGCGTTGAGCGTTCTCTTATCGTGAGATGGTTGGTGCGATGTTCTCGAGTTCTTTGTGTGTCACACAGAGTGGGAGGGAGGGAGAACATTAAAAAGGAAGAGAATAATTAAACATGAAGGAAATGAGTAAATGGAGGGAGTGAAAAAAGAAAAAGGGAGGAGAGATGGTGCTTGCTGCACCAGGAGGAAGCTGGGTCTGATGCCTCTCCATGCAGCTGCTCCCAAACACCCACACTCTTCCTGTTGGAGTGTGTCTGTGCCTGTGTGTGAGCAAAAAAAAAAAAAAGGTTTCACGTTTTGTTTATGAAATTGGTGTTTAACTTCTTTTTTATGAAATGTGAATCTATATCTTTCATACTCTGATATATTTTCTATTAACTTTACTATTTTTATATTGAAGTTAAATATCTGTTGTTTCACTTTCTTGTTGCAAGGATTTTAAGCAAAGATCATCTTATATTGAGAAAGGACAGATTTGATAAAATAGTTACGCTCAATCCCAGGTGAAATTTCATACAATGTGTTTGCATTTGAATTATGTGTTGCTAACAACTCCCAGCTACTGCAACATTAAATTGCTGAATATCAGTAAATTGACTGAGTTGTCGCCATTTTTGTGTTCAATGAATTTGATCAGCTGTGGCGACCATCTTGAATCTGGTCAACTCCAAAAATTAATCAGTTGTCAATGAACATCCAATGATGACTTTCTGATTGTTTCATTCAAATCCATTGGATGGTCCATGAGATATTTTGCTAACAGACAGACGGAGTTAACTCCAATAGTTAATGGCAAGGTTTGCAACATGCTCTTACACAATCTGTTAGACTATGTGTTATAGATCAGTTTCAGCTACTACCACACCAAATTGTGGCTCATTAAATGGGAAAACTGATTTTAGTTTTAGCCATTTAGTGCTCGATTTGGTGGATTAGCTGTGGCAGTCAGTTTGAATCAGGTTGATGGCAAAAGTTAATAATGTGTAAATATACATTCAGTGATTGCTTTCTTAGAATTTTATTAAACTCCATTTAGTGATTTGTGAGATATTTTGCTAACAGACAGAGAGAGATGGGCTCACGCAAAACCATTATTGGCCGCAACAAAAGTCTTTATTTAATGAAATAAAAATACTTTTCAGTCAGATAGGATCATATATCTAACTGCTTCACATTTATTTGGTTTTGAATATTGATTGACGTGCACTGCCCTTATTAATCAAATAAATAAGTTTCCTAATCTTTCTTCACATATAAAACTACTTACTTCAAAGAACACTCAGCTTTCTGCTGCCCTGCTGAGGCCCTTTCAGTAGTTTCAAACAAACGCTGGCCTCAAAAAACATCCGCTGGTGGAAACACTGGCCTGTCAGTCAGTGAATGGAAAGGTTTGAGGTGAGCGTGTGGCCACAGTGAGGTGTCAGCAGGGTGTGTGATTGTGAATGTGACGAACATGTGTGTGTGTGTGTGTGGGGGGGGGTAGGGTTTTTTTGAGATGCCCTATACAATGAAGCGCTCGTTCATCACCCAAATTAACTGTTGTGTCTGAACTCTGGTTTTACTGCAGCTTTGTTCACATTGACCTCTATTAGACACAAAAAACAGCAAAATCATTTATGTGACTTGTTGTAGTTTTTTAAAGGGATAGTTCAAATTTTAATTTGTTGAATTCTTGTGGTGTCCCGATACTGATACTATCGTTTTTGCAAGTACTTGTACAAACTGTCCCGATACTCAGAACTGATGCCGACATCGATACTCAAACATGTTACAGTTTACATTTCAAGTGAAATGCTTCAGTTCTGTGTTTAAAGAATGTATAGAAGTAAAAAAAAAACGTATTTAATATTTTTATTTATTTAAAAGCATTGCAACACTATATAATAAGCAGTATTTGATTTGATCTGTCAGAGGGGCTGTAGGCCGATAAGGAGGGAGAGACACCTTTTTCTAAGAAAATAAATGTTTTTAAAGTCATTGTTTAATGTTTAAGTTCTAACTCAATATGTCCTCTGTATTGTGAGTAAACTAGAGTACTTGTGCTAGTACTTGATTTCAGAAAAACTGGTATCGGGACACCCCTATTGGATTCTGTAGTTCCTATCCAGAGAGAATTGGGCCTGATACCAACCTGTAAATACTCATATTTGTACTCATAAAAACAACCTACTTTAAAATGATACAATTTTTATGCTTTGTGACATCATTTCCTCTTCCACTTTACAAGTACGCTGTAATATTGGTCCATCTAACTGAGTCTTATTTTTTGTCTGGATATAAGATTGTATTTCTAATCTTGTTTTGAGACACTAAGTCTAACTGCACTGGCAAATTCTTTCACTTAATTTGAGTCTTGGTGAGACTTGAAATAAATAGATTAATAATGTAACACAGTCTCTAACCCAGATAAAGACTTTTTGTCTGTATTTAAGATTGTAAGACTTGGTTAGATGGATGATTTTTGCAGTGTAACCGAAGGCAAAACATAAGAAATGACCATAGTTTACAAATATTTTAGGATAAACAGGTAATACTAAGACAACAGGCTGTTTGCTGTGTTCTTAATAAAAGAAAAATGTTTCTAAATTCACTGTGAAATGTTCAAGTACTGACTCATCAATGACTCTATGTACTTGTAAAAACCTAGTATCAGGCCACCTCTGGTCATAAGACCAGCTGCAGCATCTTATAAACAATCTAAACTCAGAATGTTTACTTTAAATAAACTATCTGACTGTCAGAAAGCCAACATTGTCAGCACATCTGTTGTGGATCTAAATATGAAGCTTGTAGTCAGCAGGTTATCTGAGTAAACGTTGCCCCGAGGCACTGACTGGAGGCCCGTCGTTGATATTTCCTATTTCCATGCTGCTGGTTCTGGGCACTGAGCTACTTCACGCTCCATAATGATGGCGAACAGCAGCTGCTTTTTTTTTAATTATCTAAAAATAAAACTGCTAATATTATGATGGTGCCTGAAGGAGCTCCAAATGTGTCACAATTTTCTAAAGTCCCACATTTTTACTGTGTGTTTCTGACTGCTTTCTGAAAGTTTTATTAAACAGTGGCTTAAAGGATATTCTGCTAACAGAGATGCAGGCAAATACAAAAATAACTGATTTTGGGTGACGGGCGATTAATCGTATGGATGTTTTAGCAAGAAATCTAATCATTTTGAAACTTTGTAGTTGTAGTGTTTGTTTGTTACAAGTGTGCAAATTAAAATATCACGTGAATATTTTATGTGGCTTTATTTTTGAAGAGCTGCGCAGCACTTCACAGAAAATCTGCACTGGATTGATGGAGATGAAACCTGAAGGGGGAAATTCTTAATGCTTATATTATTTCACTCATTACAAAAGCAAAAGGATCTTTGATGACAAATGTGCCGTCGCCCCTGACCTTATCATCTCTTCTGCATACTCTGATCTTTGTTGCTCATTGACTCCTCTGTCTGTCGCACATCTTCCCCCCCCCCCCCGACTTCTCTCGGGGGGCCGTGTGAGATGAGTACAAGGCAGAGGAGAGTGTGAGCTGTGGTGAGCCACAGACCGAAATAACTGGTACTTTTTTTTTTATAAAAACACATGTGCATCCACCCACACATAAAGTCACACATGTGTGCACTGCTTCAAAAAAAAAAAAGTCACAGAGGGCCCTTTGACGCGAGGATCCCTAGATATGAAGTGATGGAGGCTGACGTGAAACTACCCACATGTGGACACTCCTCACAGGATAAACTAGAAGTTTGATTAACTTCCCATCCAAAACTGCTATTTGATCAGTTCCTGTGGTTTTGAGCGAGAGGACGACTCTCCATCTGTCTCACTTTCTCACCCGGTCCTCTCTCGTGACAGATCTTGCAACCTCCCTGTCAAGCTGGCATAGTGGCATCATTCTAAAACTGGTATTAGGCATTTCCTGCTGCGTCCGTTGGCGGCTGTAAGGGTGTATGTGTGTGTGAGTGTGTGTGTGTCTGTGTGTCGGGGCGGAACGCACCTGGTCCACGCAGCTGTGGGGATCCTAGCAGGGGGGAGACAGAGAAAGAGAGAGATAGAGGAAGGAGAGAAAAAGGGAGGGATGGGAGGAGACGAAAATGGGGCCCTGTGTGCTGTAGTGGGGACCCAGCAAGTTCGAAAGGAGAGGAGGCTGCTGGGAGACGGAGAGGGAATATAAGCTGCAAAAACTGCATTTAAAAGTTGCACAAATTCATTAAAAGGGATATAAAAATCAGCCTTTGACGAGGAGTTTCTAAATCAGCTGCATAATAAATCAATGCTCTGTTTTGTCTCCTGCAAAGGGATGACAAAACAACACGTTTCACCTTTTGGCGGCAGGTGATAAACAATGCGTTTGTGCATAAATCCTGATCACACTGTCCTTTAGATGACACAGCCTCCTTCTGTTCCCAGGATCTTACATGAAGCCGTGTCTGCATGGATGCAGTTCCTCTGCTCCTCTGCAGAGGGAGCAAGGAATCTAAGGGAAAAACATATTGGAGAGCCATGATAGAAACGGATTCTATACCTTACAGACTGAGAGTGAACATGTAGGAGGAAGCCAAACAATGGGAGAGCAAACAAATGTGTTTGTCCTGTTTTCATTCAAAGGGCACGGAGCTTCTTTAGGATGCACACAGGAGCGCAGATGTGCTCACAAACTCCCAGCGACCGCTTCACAGCTGGACGGACTGGAGAAGAGGCAAACAGCTCAGGTCAAAGGTCGAACCACACACAACTGCGGGCGGAATAAGCAGAACATCAAACACGACGTGTGTCAGAAATGCGCTCAATTGTCAATTCTGTTGCAACTCATCCATCGCTTTAATTGGCCAAAAAAAAGACAGAAAATAGAAAAACACAAGTGCATCCTCATCACTGTTTTAGGCTGGGTTTGATGAGAAATCTAGCAGGACTTCATGGCAACATCTTTCTTTAAAGGAGAGATTTTGAATTAGCAAAAATTGCCGTAAGTTTAGTACTAATCCAAAAAAAAACCCAGTGTGTTTACATTAAACATGAAATCATTCACAGACAAAAGGAAACAGGAAAAATGCTGAACAGCTTTAACCATAAAATAGCTTTGCATGTTAACTTTATCGGATAGACCAAATATTCGGACAAAACAAGCCCCTGTGTTCATATTTTTAGTTTACTGTGAAATGTGTGGGTCTTAATCAAAGATTGTATCATTACAAATCAACTGACCCCAGTTCTTATCATTGCTGGGGGTTTAATCCAGCAGGATCTTCTTTAAAGCAGTTGCCATGTTATATTTTTGGAACCAGTCTGCTCACCACTGGTGTAGGTCCCACCTACTCCCCTCTGCATATAATCATGGTATAAAGCTTAAATTAACTATTTGTCCATCCAATAACTTTACCCACCTTTTTCCTTTCAGGGTCACGGGGGGTCACTAGTGCTCCTGTCCAGCAGTAACTGTGCACGAGGTGGGGTCCAACCTGGACAGGTTGCAAGTCCGTCACAGGAACACATAGAGACAATCATTCACACCAAGAGATCATTTCGAGTTACCAGTTAACCTAACATGCATGTTTTTAGTCTGTGGGCTGAAACTGGAGTACCTGGAGCAATAACTACCTCTAAAAGAACCACCCTTTATTTTATACAATAAAATAAATTAACTGTCTCGTGAAACCTATTTTATTTTTTTGAGCTGTTAGTTTTTTTTTAACACGTTTTTGTAGAGAACAAAACAGCTGTGACCACTCTTGCGACCCCTCTTTTGAATGAAAAAAAAAAGCACAAAGTGTTTTAATCCTTGCTGTTCAGAGTCAAAGTAACAAATGCAACTAACCGAGAGACGTTTGACGCGGGTCTAAATGACAAATAAAACTCCAGATGTTAGCAGAGGTTAGTCACAGCAAATCAAGATCATTAGTTGGCTTCCACATTTTATTTGACTTGTAGAAATGTTACACCATGTCTGTGGTGCACAGTTGATTTTATTAAGTTAAAATCAGAGGAGCTTTGCACAAATTATGTAATCTCATTTGTACGACAGTAATACATGAAGAACTCCTAAAACCTGGTCTTCTTTCAGTTCCCACACAGCAAAATAACTGGTTTTAATCACACTCAGGTGAAACAGAATGTCCTAATGTCATGGAGACTAATGCTGTTGTAGTTTGTCCTCTAATTATAGCAAAGTGGATTTAGCAGCTGTTTCTAAACTGCCTACCTGACGTGACTTTTAGATGGTTAGACTTTTGAACATGTGAGTTGTTTAGTGTTTTTGTGTTCCTCACAAGTATTTGTGTATTTTGAGAGGGGAATCAAACGGAATTACAGAAAATTCTGGTCTCTTATGTTACGTTTAACACATTTTTATGCCCCTCTCATGTAAGGTGTTATAAACAGGGTTGGTTTGGTTACGAGCTGCATCCAATTTCAAACCTCATGGTTTTGTTTATTTTTTTACAAAACAAATCATGTTTCAGTGATGTTTATTGCAGCAAACTGAAAATTACCTTTGAACAGCAGCAGAAAACTCATTTCCCGCGATTTACCACAGCAATAACACTTAACTCTTGTTTTGTTTAGTTTTCTCTGGGTCTGAGAGGAACCTTTTTAGTTTATTTTTGCTTTAAATTACCTGCAACACACACTCACAAGATGTTATCAGTGCATTAAGATATGCTAAGTCACATGCATGGGCAGTGATGCATGTTGGCGACCCAGAGGTCAATTAGCCTCGGCATGCGGCCTGATTTCACACAGTGATCTATGCTGCTCCGCAGACGCGAGAAAACGGGTAGAAAACGTCTCGCTGCTTGTCTCAAGCTGAAGTTAGTGGCTCAGACCGTGGAGCGAGGCGAGGAGGAAACGTGAAGTGTGAAACGAGATGTGGGAAATGTGACGCGCTCTCCCCACTGATGGATTTTAACATTCGGAGATTTTTATCTTTAGAGGCTGAACGACCTCCGACCCAGCCGATAAGGTGAAGGCAACAAGATCTGTTTTTAAACTAAGCTGCGTGAGTTTGTGCAGAATAATCTCAGCAACAACACAAGAGGTGTGCTGCCAACACGCTGACCTTCCATGAGTTCCAACTTTTCAATGAACTTAACAACATTGTCTGCTTTTCAAAAGGTCAAAAATAAACAACACAACATTTTCTAAAGTCATTTTCACATCTGTGTTTGCAGATCCACTGCTTGCAAAACAAACCACATCGATGACTGAATTAATTAATGAACTCCAGGTGTTTAAGGCAGAAAAACGTTCTGGTCATGACGTTTCGTTGTTGCAAAAATCCCAAATTTGTTTATTTTTATTCATTATTAACTTTATATGAGGTCATGAGTTTATAAACACTTTATAATACAATAATAAGCATTTCTGAAACACTTCAGACTTTGACGTACGTTTGCCAAACTTCTATTTACTCGGGTGAATATTTTTGCTGCATGTTGCCGGTTTTAACTAAATAACTTTGTAAGTCAAAAGCTTTTTGTCTGTAAATGCTCGTGTATCTAACTTACAGATGAATGTTTGATATTTAAAATCTAAGATAAGAAAAATAATAGTTAGGTGAGGACAGGTAAATGTTGGCTCACTATTCGGCAAGAAACCATTTTTTAACGCACAATGACTGATTATTATTAGTTTTCTCTCTAACATCTCTTAAAAGTCTTTAGCGATCAAACTATCGTTTTGATTCATCTTTTGAGCTCAGTTTTCTTCCTAGTTTTCCATAAAGAGCTCAATTTTTACCTGAAACTGTTTCTGCCAGGGCTAAAAAAAAAAAAAGGAATTAGTTTAAAATTCACCATACTCTTTATTGTAACTTTCTTTTTCTTTTTTATATTTGTCACAGCATTAACAGATTATGTGCTTAACTCCTCTGTTTCAATAGCAAAACATTTCTTATGACACTATCTTTGACTAGGATTAGGATATGCATTAACTTTTGTGATAGTGCAAAGATAAAAATATATTTTAGTTTCAAGGTGATTGAAGAGCCGCAGCACAACGTTGTGACTCTCTAAAACACCAGCTGAACATATTGGGTAATATATTTAGGCCTAAAGAAAGAGGCACAGATGGGAGCTGCCTCTGCCCTCTCTGACTCCAGCGAGTCTACTTCAACATCTGGAGCTCACATCAGTTCTCCTCAGAGGCTGGCACTGCATGAGCAAAAGAGAGGAGCGGGAGAAGAACAAAGCTAGAGCAGCGTAGTGTCGATAAGAAATAAAAAAAGATCTGGAGCAAGAGTTTCAAATCCTTTAGGAGAAAAAGGGTCTTTCCAAATGAGGCATAAGTGCAAAACAAAGTTGGGCAGTAAGTGTGTGTTGTGGTGTTGTGTTCATGCAGTTCTAGTGTGTGTGTGTACATATTTGTTACCATTTTCCCAGTACACACAGCTTGGTGAGGACCCTCTTCTAATGGGGACAAAAGCCCGGTTCCCACCAGAGGAAATGCCATTGGTGGGCCTGGGGTTAGTGTTAGGACTAAAGTGTGAATTGAGTTTAGGGTCAGGTATGAACTGTTTGGTCACGTTTAGGCTTAGGCTGTAGAAATGACAATGAAATAAATGTAAGTCAATAAAAAGTCCCCATTAGGATAGAAGAACAAACGTGTGTGTGTGTGTGTGTGTGTTGTGCTGATGATTTTCCAGTGATCACTGCAGAGCAAAGAGCACACGACGGCTGGTTCACTTCTGTGGTGAAACACTGAGTGTGGCAGGAAACAGAACAGCCTGTGATCTCTGCAGCAACACTAATGGAAAACCTCGCTCAGATAGAAAACACCAGAGCGTGTGCGTGCATCTGTGTGTGTGTGTGTGTGTGTGTGTGTGTCTATGAAATAAGAAAAAGCACAAATGTGTGTTTGTCAAATAATGGGAGGATCTTTCTCAACCATGGCCTGTTACTGGACTGCTCTAAACCACCCAAGTTAAGAAAGAGTGAAGAGTACAGCTGTTTTTTGCAAAGATAACAACATAAACCCACACTCTTTCCTTTATAGATAACAAGTCAGATTTTCTGAAAAGCTGCAAACAGACCCGAATTAGTCACAGCCTACTCTTTAAATAACTTACAAAAAAAAAAAAAAGAAATGCTTCCTCCCAACAACTCAGCTGGAAGTTCAGCTTAAAGCCATTTTATATGAGAACAAAAATCATATCTGCTGAAAACTTGGTCTTCCATTTAAATCCATGTGTTTGCCTGTATCTCTTGAACCACTGGACAGGTTTTAATGAAACTTTCAGGGATTAATGCTTACATACGAGGGGGGGTTACCTTCTTAAAATACCTGCAAATTGTGATAAAACATGAATACTGGATGTGGTCCAAGAAAGGCCTTCAGGGTATTTGTGTGGCATCATAACGTGATGAGAACCAAACAGCAGCTACTCACCTACAGTAAACTGTGGAGCGTTGGCACAGGGCATGCGTCATGCACTGTTCTGTATTTTTATTTTTTTATTATAAAGAACTGAGTTTACATTAAGTTTACAAAATTAGTAAATTATATTGTTCTTAATAGTTTGGCTTGAAAACTCACAAAAAAACATGAGCGCGAGAGAAAAATAAGCTCCTTACTTTACTTTCTTTACTATGTTTCTAGTTTCTGTGAAATTACAGGGATTACCAAAGACTAGGAGATGTTAGGTTATATGAAAAAACTCATCCATCCATCCAATCACAAAGTACCTCAAACTGTGAAACACAACTTTGTTGGGCTTCACTGTACGATTACAACTCATTAACCTAGTCAGTTCAATTAAAGATGGCTGCCACAGCTAATTGCCATTTGCCAACACATAAATGACATATAACTGTCAGTTTTACAGATATTGAGCTAATATTTCATATCCTGTGAGTTGTTCACAACACATACTCAGACGTAGCTTGGTTAAAACCAGCCCTTTGTTCTTCAGCCCAGTTGCAACTACCGGAGAAATCCATGTCAGTGAAATTAGAATTGAGCAAAACTGCGTACGAAAGCAACAACCAGGCTAACTTGGGCCATGATAGCCTGTAATGCTAATTGGAAAGTTTGTTTAATTTCCAAATATGAGATGATTCTAAAACTCTGGCATAAAAAATTATACATTTGTTTTCAAACTTTATTGAGAAAATATGATATGCTATAAAGTAAAGGAAGTACTTATAGACATTCAGAGAAAAGCTACTAAAATCATTTAAAAAAAAATCTTAAACAATATCTGTACCTTCTGAATTAAATGTGTTGAAAACAGGGGGCTGAGATTAGAGATGACCCCCTGTGTGGATCAATCCTCCGTGTTTTTACTTGATTTTCTTAGAGTTATTCTACGGTCACATCCTGACTTTTTAATGAACCCAACTCATTTAATTGGGTCAGCAGTTAGAAAAATCACACAAAATTTCACAGATCTTCCGATGTGAAAGGTTGCAGTGTGTGTGTGTGTGTGTGTGTGTGTGTGTGTGTGTGTGCAGGGGTGGGAGGTCACAGGGATGTTCTTGACTGTGTCATCTCCAGCAGCTGTTTCCCTCAAAAACCCTGCCTCGCCCGCTCCTCCCCCTCCCGCTCCATCGTCTCACAATGAAGCCGATACAAAGGGACAGGAAGTGCCTCCCGTTAGCTGGGGCCCAATCAAAGCCATCATTATTCCTGTGTCAGAATTTTTACAGGAAATAGCTTCTCAGAAAATATGCCAGCTGTGTGGGGAGTGTGGGATTATTGTCTCGCAGGGCTTGTCTGTTTTTTTTATTTTTTTTAATGCGCTGCTTTATTTCGTGTTACTGTCTTGTCAGTCAACACAAACAAAAGGACACATAGAGCGCGTCGCGACCACGCGTACGACACGCTTGTCACCGCCGTGCCTTCGCTGCAGGCAGACCAGGCGCCGTGCACGCTGCACGCCGGCTGGTTATTGAGCACCATGTGAAAAGGGTTTTCCTCCTTCAATTGTCTTTCTTTTTTTTTTTTTAAATCTCTACAAGCTGAAACCAGAGAGCGAGCAGATACAACACACGCAGCTCGCGGAGCCGCATCTGTAAGAACGCTGCTCAGATTACAGCATAAACGGTGCGTTCAGGTGAAGCCTAACATTTGCCAGATGCTGCGGTTTCAGTCACCGTGAGGTTAGCCCAACACTGGAGTGTTGTTGTTGGTCGGGGAGGCCGGAATCATCCGCCTCCCTTAACAAGAGGGGGCCACACATCTGGCGTGAAATGGAAAGCGCTCCTTTAAACCATTCTGAATGATTGTACTGTTGTTGTCTTTCTTTATAGTGGTGATTTAACTGTCACACTCGTAGTCATGAGACCAGCTAGGCGTGCTGTTTCTCTAATCTTCAGTTTGTCTCCTGTAATCTCTCTGAGGCCTCGCAGACGTCTAGAGGCCAATAATTAACTCACTCACCACGTTGACACAGGTGAGCTCTGCTCAAGCTGTTAAACGATCATTATGAGGCTGATGGGATGTGAATGTACACACACACACACACACACACACACACACAC
>JAUBOC010000002.1:9103578-9123372 GCA_032275365.1 Anablepsoides cearensis
ATTTATTTAGATATGATTCACTTGATTCAACATGTGAATACTCGCTGACCTGGACCACCGGGTGAGGAGGGGCCTTCACGGGCTCTGCCACTCCTTCCTCCTCCTCCAACAGAGTCGAAGCAACGAAGCTGAAACCTCTGAACAGCTGATGAGCTCCAGCACTGGGAGGCACGCCAGGGGAGTCTTAAAATAAAATAAAATAAAATAAAAAAACAACAGGTATTAAAAACATCTTTGGTCTTAAAGAAATGGAAGCAACACCTTGAACCACAGTCTGCAGTGATTTAGGCTCAGAGATGGAACTACAGGAGCTACACTACAGGAGCTACACGTCTTTGACCTCTCACCTTTCGGCGTGCGAGAAGTGAACTCTGAATCAAAGTAAAAAGTATCGTCTGGTCGAGCTACAGCCGGCCTGAACGGAGGTTTTGCTTCTTTTCTAAAGAGTTTCTGAAAGGGAACAAAAAAAGGCTTTAATTTGTTAACTACAAGTCAATTTTTGCACAAAACGAATCCAGACTTTAATAAGCGAATACTCACATTCCAGTCTATAGTGGAGAAGAAGCCGTGTCGCTTTATCTCCTCCGCACCGTCAGAACTGGATCCTACGAGGAAAAACATTCAGCATCATTACCTTTCTGCGTGAAAGTGAGTCACAAATCCTGCCATCTGATACTCACCCAGTCTGTTGGCAGGGTTCCTCTTGAACAAGGCCCTGAGCAGAGACTGGGCCTCTGCGCTCAGGAACTGAGGCATTCCTAAACGCGCCCTGCAGGGAGGGACACACAGCACACAGGTTTCATGTTATGTCCTCGTGCTGGCACGCGTGGCGCCATGCAAAATCCAGACTTTACTCACTTCAGGATCAGATTCATAGTTTCTTTGCGGTCCTTCCCTTGAAATGGAAGTGCTCCTGTTAGCATCTCAAACTGCGAGAGGAAAAATAAGTCAGTATAGCTGAAAAGAAGTATTTATATTTAAAAAAGAGGCTCTAAGTTTATCTGCTCACCATCAGTACCCCATATGACCACCAGTCGGCGCTGTGGGTGTGTCCCTGCCTGTTCACGACCTCCGGGGCCATGTACTCCACAGTACCACAGAAGGAATAAGCTTTCTTTTCATGATCGATGGCTTCTTTACACAGGCCGAAATCTGGACATAAACACCAGAAAGCATCACACGGACTTAAAATAAGATTATGCATGTGAGACAACAGAGGAGCTCCACCAGGCAAAAGACTCATCAGTGTGACTCATGCTGCATCTGTGAACTTCCTCAGGTCACCTCTGCTTCAGTGGCAGCGGGGCCCATAACTGTGATAAGAGTTAACGAGGGAAACATGCACAGGCCTATATATAAGATAAACCTGCCACGGCTCTGTGAGTAATGAAGGTCAGCAGGGTGAGGGAGATTTAAGAGTGTGTGTGTGTGCTTGTTTCTGCTACAGAGTGAGGACATCTTCCTGGTCCTCTCTTTTTGCAGTTAGTTTTAGTTTGGTTTAGAGGTGTGTGTGAGTTCAGTTTTGATTAAGGTCGGGGTGTAAAGGAAGCAGCAGCAGACTCACCTGTGAGTTTGATATGTCCAACCTCGTCCAGGAGAATGCTGAGAAGAAAACACAATGACAAATGTTCATTTATGTACATTCTTGCCTTTGGAAAATATCACTTTTTTCCACTTGTTCATCACAAAACTTTGTTCTTACTTTTCAGGTTTGAGGTCCCTGTAAATGATACCCAGGCTGTGAAGGTGGTCCAGTCCTAAAGCCAGCTCAGCTAGATAAAACTTCACATCCTCCTCTGTGAACATCACCTGAAATGTCACAAGAGTCATAAACAACATCAATTATAATAATAATAAACAATAATAATAATAATAATAATAATAATTATTATTATTATTAAGATGTTTTGCTAACACAAATGACTACACACTCAAATTACGACACTTTTCAAGAACCATTCTCACCTCTTTAGAGAGTCTCGTGAAAAGATCTCCACCTCGGAGAAAATCTAAGATCAAGTACAGCTTCCCCTCAGTCTGGAACGCTGCAAACACACACATTCCACTCAAATGTAAACATCGAGCAGTTCAGCGCAGCGAGCCGACCAGATCAGATGACACAATGAGATTATTGACATCTGGATGCAGATGTGAAAGCACCAGGCTGCTCACCGTAGTGCAGTTTGACAACAAACGGGTGGTTGACGTCTGCCAGGATGTCTCGCTCCATCTTGGTTCTCACACGATCTCTAACTGCAGGATGAACGAAGAGCAGAAGAGTTCATTTATTACATGAAATTAAAATGCCTCCAAACAGGAACCTGGCGAGAATTAAAAAGTTTTTATTGCAAATAAACAGAACAGGTTTTGTAAAAATGTTTTGATCTTAAACAGTTACTTAGATATTTTGGCTAAAAGATTAACGTTATATTTCTGTTTTAAGCAATGTTTCTGACAGATTCACCTTAAAAAGTACTTTTCCACCCCTCTTCTGGAATTTGAAAATGATAGAATTTGTCGGTGGCGACTTAATTTTTTGGTCAGACGGTGTAATTGTTTTTTTTTTTTTTAAAGGCGGAGTGCTTAAGAAACTGAAACCAAGATGCTAAAGCAGTAATATGCAAAACAATAACTTATAACTTTTTGATTGAATTTATTTATTTTTTTGAGATAAAGGGGCAGAATCATAAGATTTTTTCTTCTTCTGCTACCTTTCATTTAATTTATGATTGTTTTTGTGTATGTTGAATTTATGTTGTTGTGTTTTAAATGAATAAACTTAGTAAATAAAAAAAAAACAACTTATAAGCCTAAAGAAGCAAAACACTAGATGAAATAACAAAAGGTTTAAAGTAGTAAAAGGATAGGTACAAGCAGCAAAAGGCTAGCTAAAAGCTAAAGCAACAAAAGGCTAACTAGGTACTAAAAGTAGCAAAAGGCTGGATAAAGCTAAGTAGCAAAAAAGCTACTTCAGCTTAAAGTTGCAGAATAGCTAAAAGCCTAAAATAGAATAAGAAGGTAAAAGTTAAAATATATGCAGATTTCTTCAATAACAATGCTGTTGGAAGAATTGAATATATCTCAGTATATGTCCATGGGGAAAATACTTGTAAATAAAGATAAGTACTTCTTAAAACATAAAAGTTACAAAAACTAAGTGTCACCACATCCATTTCCTGAATAAGATTCATGGTTTGATATGTTAATGGCTAAAATGGCACAAAGCACGCAGAAGTAGATTGCAAAAAATAAAACAAAAATTAAAAATGAAAGCAATGTGAATGCTGAATCAGCATTTTGAACACTATGTGTAAAAAAAGACATGATTTACCGGTACAACATTTATTGAAAAGAAAAAAAATTAAACATGTCTCATGACTTGTTCATTTATAGTCAAACACAACAGCTGTGAGAGCGTGTGAACTATTTCATGCCTCTGTTTACCAAGAAGAACAAACCACATCATCTGTGCTCAGAGCTGTAAAAAAAAAGGAACCACAGAAAGTTGGGGTGGTCTTTACACCATTTTGTGTACTTGTATTTGACTAACAGGAAACTAAACACAACTGAGGCTAATAACCACTATGAAAAAAAGTTAAACCATCAAAGTAAAAGAAAATTATAACCGTAAGGGTTAAACTGTTTAATACTGTAGGTATTAAAAAATGTGACTTTGCATCATAGAGTCTTAGCATCTTGAAATTGACTTCAGTCTTTTTTTAGAACCTCCTGCCATTTCACACACTCCCACTCCAGCACGTTTTCACAACAATGTTTCGGGGGGAGAGGTGCTCTGTAGGGCGGGAGCTCGGCTGCAGACTGAGCTCCAGGGAGGAGCTTTGTACCTGCAAGCATCACACAGGCTACTACAGGAGATTCGCGGATTTCACAAACATGCATGAATGAGTCAAAGCAACACTCTGGGTCTGTTTTTGATGAGTGAATGACGTAACATGATATGAATCTAAAAAAATAAAATAAACTTTGCATTATACCCCAATTAAACAACAGAACTCAGACCTACAATTTAGAAAACTTCAATCATTAATTAAATATGAATTACAAAAGCAAATAATATATTTTTTTAAATTCTTAAAATGATAATTAACTGGCCAAATGTAACAATAAGCACATAAGTCTCCGTCACAAACAAACCAGAGGGAAACTTTTTGATTTGACTTGTGCGACTAACAGGATGTGTGTGACGAGCTGCAGGAAGTCTCGTAAACCTGATGTTGGTTGAATAAATAGGTTTAGACGTTTGAACATGGGGGGGGGGGGGGGGATCCCCCCCCCCCCCCCCCCCCCCGCCCCGGCGGCAGCCTCAGTAAACATGTTGCAGGTTTCTGTACCTTTGAGGGTGGCCTTCTTCAGGACCTTCATGGCATAGAGCTGGTTAGCATCAGGAGGGGTCACCTTTCGCACAAGGAACACCTGAATAAAAAGAAAGAAAATATAAAACACACTTAAACATCTGCACATGAAAGAAAAACAACAGTAATATTCAACATCAGACACAGAGAGAGGGCGTTACCTTCCCGAATGATCCCTGCCCCAAAACTTTGAGCAGCTCAAACTGAGAGGCGTCGGCTTTCTCTGAGCCCTCTTTGACCACATGGGTGATGTTGATCTCCTTGATGTCTCCATCGTCCTGAAACGTGAGCAGAATCGGCGGTTCAAAATGACAAATAACAAATGTTAGGTTGGACAGATCTGCAAATAGACCTATGCAAACAGCATTATATCAAAATAAAACTCCTAAGAAAGAGGAAGCGCAGTGAAAAAAAAAAAAAAAAAAAAAAAACACGTTCAAGCATGAGAGATAACACCCAGCGAGTTGTGATAAAAGAGCTGCAGGGCTTATTGTGTTTCTGGAAGTGATGGTGACTGCAGCATTAGGAGGAACTGCAGCACAGTGACAGTAAACTTACCACCAAACTCTTCGAAAAGGGAAGAGTGGTGGGCTGGCTGCGTTTGGACACACACTGTTAGAAACCACAAAGCAGGTTCTCTGATGGGGAACTTAACGGAGAAGTTTGCAAGTTTGAGCATCAAAAGTTAAAATTACTTAACAGAAGTTTAAAAGTTTAACACACCAGGTCATATCTTTTCTAATAAAAACATCATTAATCAGCAGTTATTGGAGGAACGTGTATCAATCAGCAGTTTTAATCAAAAATCCTCTTGTAAATAATATATTCATGCTCAAAACATGTTGGGAGTTGAGGATGACTCTCAGCTGAGTTCAAGCTGTTTTTGTGTTAAATTCAAATAGCTGTGGCGGCCATCTTGAATCAGATTGATTCCAAAATGTAATCAGTTGTAGAAACAGAGGCAATGAATACATATTGAGTGTTTAATTACAATCCATCCAGAGATTCATGGAATATTTTGCTAACAGACAAACACAGCTGACTCTGATAGTAAATGACAAGGTTCAGTCATGGCTTGTAATATGTGTTGTAAATGACTCCACTTTTGAGCTCAGAAACGATACAAGCGGCTGAGTTAAAGACATATTTATGTTTGGTAAATTTGCTTAGCTGTGGCGGCCATCTTGAATAGGATTAAAATCTGTTCACGGGTTTACTAGATGTTTTACTAACCTGGCATTCAATCAAACAAACATCATTACATCTTTCCTTGAGTGGCGGGTGATAAGTCTGAGGTAGTATTTTATATTCAGCAGAGGAATAAAACACACTTCTCTGTGAAGTTTAAAGATGAAAACAAGGAATAAAGTTGTGGTAATAAATAGGGTTGGGCGATATTGGCAAAATAATTAATCACGATTAATTGCACACGATACGATTATGCCCAACCCTAGTAATAAAGCAAGAACTGGTTAACCGTTACTGAAAATGGAAATCCCTACTTCCAAAACAAACTCCTAAAACTGAAATTAAAACCAGTAACAAAACAAAAGTTCACATCTTCAGGCCTTGACGAAGATGTAGTGATTTAGTGATTTTCATCGCGTTTATAAGTAAGTAAAACGACAATAAAACATACTTTTAAAGTGTGTAATAAAAAAATGTATTTAAGCCTGTTTGATTTTAACATCTAACAACAGCAGCAAAAAAAAAAAAAAAGCCACAGGTTACAACAGCCTGAAGTGGATCTGACAACAGGAAACCAGAGCGGCTTCAACACTCAGGCTTTCAGTCGTTTCTGAACAATATCAATAACAGCCAAACACAAAACAGGGCTTGCACTCTGCCGCGTTAACAAATCTACTCTCTGCTCGTCAGCTGGAGGAAATCACTACGAGCCGAAACAGCTCAGGATGTGAACAGGAGGCGGCAGGTCGAGGCATGTCGTTACCGTCCACTGGTTCCTGGGTTCAGGTGAGGCGTCTGGCGCGGCGCTGCAGGTGTCACACTGAGCGGGACTCCCGGCTTTGTTCTTTCGGAACAGATGAAGGGACAGCATGTGGCTCAGCTTGAACTTTTTCTTCTCCTTTTCCATCTCAGCATCTTCCAGGCCGTTTTTTAGATCCCACCCTCATCCATAACACGGCGGCACACTTGACAGAAAGTCACCTCCGACGTCCGCGCTCCTCGGCGGGGGCACACCTCACACTCCTCTGTGCGCTCATGTTAGGATGTGTGCTGCCGGCTGCAGGTGTTTGGGGCTTTTATCTACGCTCCTGCAGCAGGGTTCTTCTGTCATCATTTTACAAAATGCCCCTTTGTCATTTTCTCTTCCATTCCAGGTCCCGTTCTCGTCTGCGTTTTGTCTGATTAGACCTGTGTCCTTCACTGAGTGAAGAGAGCTGCAACTAAAGCGAGCAGGAAGGAAGAGCCTGCCCTCGTTCTCACAGTCCTGAAACTAGTGGAGCACAAATGTGTGGCTGAAGACACAGAAGAGTGGAGGAGACTCAGCTCAGAACCCAGCAGAAAAAAAGTCACTGAAGCATGGAAAAGGCCTTTATTTCTCAAAGGAATGCATATCACCCACCGCTTTTCATCTGCAGCCTGTGCTGCACTGTAAATGACTCTCAGCTACTAAGTTAAGTAATTATATAACAACCAGTGCTTCAAAATAAAAGCACAAAAAATGTAAAAGCATCACATTCAAACAAAGTAAAAGTTAAAGCAGATTAGAGAAAAAAATAAAAAATAGAGTGGGGTAGTAACTAATTGCATTTACTTGAGTAACTTTTTTGTGGGAAAAACTGTACTTTTAGGAGAAGTTTTACTACACGGCACTTTTAATTTACTTGAGCAATATTATTTTGAAGGATTGCTTCTTTTGCTTGAGTAAAATTTCAGAATACTCTACCCACTTAGTGTGTCCTCTTGTTTATGCACATTATCTACATTAACTACTGTATTAGTTTCATATGTTTTATAATGAGAATATTAGACATGAAAAAGTGTTTCTTTAACTGTAAATTGTTATTTTGTAATTAATTTGTACATAGCTTTCTATTTTGTGTCAGTCTGATGACATTCATTGAAAATATTAAATCAGATGTTGTGATGTTTCTCATTAGTCTTTTTTACAAAACACTTTTTTCACTCTTACTCGAGTAATTTCTTGGACGGCTAATTTTCACTTTTACTTGAGCAAAAACATGTTGACGTACTGCTACTCTTACTTGAGTACAACTTTTGGCTACTCTACTCCCCTCTGATCAAAATGAGACTCGGTATCTGTAAAACTGAGAGTTGTAGGCATTTTTTTGTGACTTTTATTAAATTTGCAGAAAGTAAAACTGACGGCTTTCTTTTTGAAGAATAATCTTAGATTGTCACTACAGTCAAAGGACCTTAGCAAACACAAAAAAACACTAGCTCAAATTTGCATTGCTGAACTAATGTTTGATGAGGTAGTAGCTGAGAGTCATCCTCAATAAATACTCAGAGCACATCTTGCAGGATAATGAGCTCAAGCATAAAGTTACCTTTGAGTTTTGACCAAACTGGCTACAAGTCTGTCCATTCTTATGACAGGTGGCGTGGGACATGTTCTTTTTTTTTTTTTTTTTGATTGGCAGAATAAAAATCCAGAAGACAAAGAGACAGAATTACATCAGAGGGTTTTAGTTTGCAGCAGCAGATGAAAGCAGTAGTAAAGCTGCACTTTGGGAGGAGCTGCACACTTGATTCTAAAAGTGGCGATGAGGGAGAGGAGGGGCTTACCTGCTCTCTAAAATGGGCTAATTCCTTCTCTATCCAGTTGATTTGAGACTTCTTCTGTAGGAGGTGATTTAATGCAACAAAGGGAACAGAGGTTTATTTATTCATTTCTAGATGCACTGACCACAAATAATGCGGACGCTTCTGGCACAAAACACACACACACAAACACACGGAAGTGGGGGTAAAAGTGTCACGATCACATTAGTAACAGGAAACTTCTCTTCCCTCCTAGTTCTCACTTCCTCTTTTTTTTTCAGCCGATTTCACTTCCTTCCTGCTCGATAACTCCTACACTCTAGAGCCGAGTTTCCAGATAAGGCAGCAAAAGCCTTTTTATTTAGAGCGATGGTGAATTTCAGCGGTGACCCTGAATTTAAACACGTGTCTCGAAAAGTTTACCGGGAGTTTAACGTTTTTTTTTTTTTTTGGGGTGCACAAAATCAAGTCCACGCGCAGTTTGATGGCAACGGTTTTAATCTTACAGCTTGAAAAAAAAACATGCTTCAAAATGATTAATGTTTCTTACGTTCTGACTGCTCTCCACGACTGAAAGCTGACTTTATATGATGC
Organism: Anablepsoides cearensis; assembly: GCA_032275365.1. Taxonomy (NCBI): domain Eukaryota; kingdom Metazoa; phylum Chordata; class Actinopteri; order Cyprinodontiformes; family Rivulidae; genus Anablepsoides; species Anablepsoides cearensis. Next base: position 9,112,296 of record JAUBOC010000002.1, read on the forward strand.
TTTAATTTCACAGCTGAAAGGTTGGTAACCCTCAGAAACATCGCCACACACAAACCCCCACCTTCCACTCCTCTTAAAAATATCCCACCACACACACACACACACAGTTGTCTAAAGCTTTGGGTAACTTTCCAGTCCCTAAACACCTACACATTTTACATTAAATGGAAGTCACTACGTGAAAAACAAAAGAAAAACAACAACTTGCCTCTAATGCGTGAGGTTTGGTGCGGAATATGAACCTCCACATGTCTCAGTCCAGCTATTTCCATGTCACTGGTGCTGTCACTGGTGACACTCAACTGCTTTAAAAACACACAGCTTCTGTCAGTTAGCTAACCCTCTCTGTATGCAACACCACAAGAGATTAAAATCTGCTTACACACACACACACACTCACACACACATGCACAAAAATGGGAAGTTATAAAAATGGGTAAAGAGCAGCAGACTGATTTGTTGGAGGCGACATGAGACAAAGAGGTCCGACGGCAGCGAGAGGTGAGACTTATGGGGGCAGTTTTCTTTGTTTATGATGATGAGTGAAGGAGTCACTACTTCTAAAAATATGTTTCAAACACAAGAAAGTACTACTTTCCACACAAAGACATTCTGTGGCAGAAGCTCACAGAGAAGAGGAGGAAGCTACAACGTGACACCTGCGTCTTACGTGGTGCATAAAAGGCCACAGCTGAGTGACCTTAAACATAAAATCTGTTATAACACAGCCAGTTTTACAGATATTGAGCTAAAGTTTGGTGTGATAATAGCTGAGACGGATCCCCAAAACATATCCTGAGCACTAACAGATGACAAGAGATTTTCCTTCCAGTTTTACTCTCTGAATTTGCTTTTGAATGGATTCAAAATAATCCCTGCATCCGTTAGCAAAATATCTCATGAACCATTGGGTCATTTGTCATGAAATTTTCAGAAAATAATCATTGGATGAATCCCTAGAACTGATTAATTTTTGGAGCCCACCAAAGTCACAATTGCAGCCAACAGCCGACTGACATTTGAAAACACAAAAAAGGCTAAAATTAAGTGAGTTTTACAGATATTGAGCTAAAACGTAGTGTGGTAGTAGCTGAGACTGATCCCCAACACATATTCTGAGCACCAATATGTGGCAAAAATATTCTGCTTGTGATTTTGATGTTAACTATTTAAAGTAATCGCTGTCTATCTGTTAGCAAAATATCTCAAGAACCATTGGGCCTTGTTTCATTAAACTTTCAGGAAATAATCATTGGATGTACCTCCTACAGTGGATTTGTTTTTGTTGCCCACCTAAATTAAGATGCCCGCCAAGTCAGCCGTCTTTAGAAAACACAAAAAATGCTATAATTAAGTACATTTTACAGATATTGAGCTAGACTTTGGTGTAGCTGTAGCTAAAAGTCATTCATAACACATAATCTAAAAGCTCATTATTGCACAAGATTTTTTACTGAAAAATGTTAGCATCATCTGTAAGAGTCAACCCGTTTATCTGTTAGCAAAACTTGCTAACAGTAACTCCGTCGATTTCGCTGATATTGAGCTAAATTTTGACGTGGTTGTCACCGAGAGTTATTCTCAACGATTATTCTAAGCATGACAACAATATCACACGAGACTGTGCATAATGCTATTTTCAAGGTTTGACCAAAACAGCTGGCATTACTAAATCTAATTTGACTAAATCTCTGACATAAAAACAGTATTTATTACTCACACTTTAATTAATTGGCGTTTCTACCTTTGATTATCACATTTAGAAAAAATCCTGACATGTTGTAATGCTGCTTGGTAAACACAAGGGGCCAGTGCTGCGCTGCAGCCAAATCAAAGGCCAGCGCTCCAAAAGTCCCCACAAGTCATGAAGCTGAGCCAAGAAAGGACATGTCCACATTGTTAACCCATAGCTCACCCAAAACCCCCAGAATTGGCTTTGACATCAGTTACAGGAAGGAAGCTATGAAGTAAAACAGAAAGGCAGTATGTGGGTGGTGACCGGCCTGCAGAGCCGACATGCCCAATCACAGTGGAAAAGGTCAAGTGGGTCTAAGCCCTTTAACGGCTTTTTCTTGTTTAATAATATTTCCAACCTGCTCGGTTTGACGGCGTAAGGTTAAGAGGAGTGAGTCATGCTGAGGAACCCGAAGAGAAAATAAAAAGTAAGTTCAAGCAAGTGGGTTTTAGAATCATGACACAAGTCTCTCTCTGCAGCTCGTCCTCTTTCCTGTGGAGAGAGAAAAAAAACAGGGGAGCAGGAACACCTGCATATCTTCAAAGTCCTGACAGCTCAGACTGCTGGGCCCGAGAGAGAGAGGGGCTGCTGGGAACACACGTGTCTAGCTGTACATATGGGGACAATACATTGACTTCCATTAAATTTCTACAGCCTAACCCTGACCTCTACCCTAAAATCAACCTCACAGGTACCTGATCCTAAAACTAGCCTAAACTCAATTCCCACCATAGTCCTAAACTCCCAACCCACCAACGGAAATATAAAAACATAAAAAAGCTGGAACGTCAAGCCCTATGGAAGCTGAGAGCAAACGCTTTCTGCTGATAATTTTTGTCCACGATGAGCGTTTTTCTTGAGAAAACAAGTTGATTATGTCCAGTAAACTATAGAAATAAATTACCAGCGGAAATAGTCCACTCTCGGCCTCTGTACTATCATATTTTTAAATTGAGATTTATGCATTAGACTATTTAATCTGGTTATGTTTAATATCTTAAATATAAAAACAATCTCTCAGAGCCTAAATCAATCACTTTATTATGATGTCAAACAAATAAAAGGACTAAAACAAAAACAAAAAAAGAAGTATCTGATGATTTTAATTATGTTTGATTGACTAATTAATTACTTGACTTGTTCTAAAACCCCCGATTAACACACGTTTCAAAAATATAGCCTAATGAGACTAATGTATTAGTATGAATAGATTAATTAGCATGTATGTAATGTTTAGGTTGTTTGTTAGCTTATATTTTATTAGACAGCTGTAGAAGGCAGTGCCGCTTTTACTGTGTTCAAAGTGCAGAAACCGAAGGACTGCAGTTCATAAACATCTACTTGTGTGTTTTTTTTAGCTCCCAAGTTAAAGAGTGGGTACTCAACCGCAGCACAAGAGGAAGTTCAGTTATGAAACTGTTAAATACTTTGTCCAGATTTACAGATATACACACCAACAACAGCTACAACAGCACTTTATTTAAACAGGAAAACAGGCTCGACTCTTTTTCTGCTTTGGTTTTTGAGCTTAAACTGGGGTACAAATCACAGCTGTAACCAATGCATTCCAGCACAAAAGACACTATAATTGGTCTAAAAAAAGCTTTTTAAAAATACCACCACTTAAAGCACATTACACTCATATTCATCTGTGTTTCTATTCTTGCAAAGGGTTCACTTTAAATCATTCATAGCCGACTGATTCATCACAAAAGTACCTAATTAATCTAGAAAGCTCTAAATGCGATTTAAAGCCCAATCCTGGTGAAACAAAATTAATTATTGCCCACAACAAGTGTTAGGTGATACATTTTTACAAAGTATCAGTCATCCTGAATCAAAACTGAGCTGCAGCTCCTCAGTTTCACTACACGGCTGCAGTTTCATAAGAATTTCAAAAGCTCCAGAGGAGGTAAGTGTTTTTGTTTGTGTGTGTCGAAGCAGGAGTGTTCAGACTTGTCTTCAGAGAGGCCTCCACCTCTGTCAGAGTGAGGACAGGAATGTGTTTCCTTCTGTTTCACTCTGCCTGGAACTCTAAAGCGAAGGGCCCAAACAGCGGCGCTGCAGAGGACCAGGTACTTTGTTTGAACCTCTCGCTCTGTGATCTGGTCTCGCTCACCTTTCCTTCGACACATCTTTGTCTCGCTCAGCACAAACCGTTCCATATGTCCTCCTTCCTTTTTGTCATTTTCTCTGCCCCATTGCTTCTCGCCCATTCTCCCTTTGCCCTTTAGCAACACCTGCTGTTAAGGGACGGAGGAACAGATAAAAAAAGAAAAGCGGTGGAAAGGAGAGGAAGGGGGGCGTTGGCAGATGGACCTTCACCTGCTCTCAATGTAATCCTCAAACAAGCCATTATGAAACTTTAATTCCAGCTTAGAGAGCAAACTGCTGAAAAGATTTCAAGACCTAATAAAACATATAAATAAAAAAACAGCTTTGAGATGATCACCTTCCTGAAAGACTCATAAAAAGCCAGCAGAGTAAATCTTTACAATCTTAATCCCTACCTGCTTAATCCAATTATCTAAATCTGTGTGGCTGCTGTAATCTAATAGGAAAATGGTGTAAGAAATATAAATAGTGGAATGTTTAAAAAATAGATTCATTCGATGTTTTGTATCTTTTTAATCTGGTGGAGGTTGTGAGGTTAATACACGTTCTTTGCGCCATCTGTCATCTACTCACACACAAAAACACACATGTGCTTTTCACAGATATCCAGGAAATCAGACTTCTTTTCCAACAGACTACGGCATCTCGACGGGCACAGACACAACTAATCACAGGAGCAAGACGAAAAGGTGGAGGCTGCAGGAAGCATCCCGGTGGGTAGCACAAGATTAGCACCAAAAGCTACAGGAAATTCCATGTTGGCATCTGTAATATTAATAGCAGCAGCAAGGATGGCAGTAAGATGATAGGCAGTTCTGCACTGAGCCAGTTGACAACAGGCCTAATGGCCTTGTGATGTAGCCTCAGTGGCAAACACAATAAAGCAAAAGTAAAGAGTGGGGATAAAAAAGACAGAATGTGGCAGGAAGGAGGAACAGGACCAGAGGAGGAGGAAAAATGAGAAAGCAGGAGGAGATTTATAAAAAAAGGAGAGTAGATGCTTGGAATTTAAACAATGAGGTCATCAGAGTTAAAGCAACACAAACTGAGTGCAGCGGAAAAATCTAACTATAGTTTCTGGGTACAGCAGCATCCAAAGAAGGAAGAACTCCACCTTTATCCAGGATCCAACATGATTTAGTCCATTAAATTTAATCTTTGTTTTTTTAAAACATCCTTGTGACTCTGGAGGAAAATTGATTCTGTTTGCACAGATTTGTAAATGTCTTTCACATTCAACTGTTGTTGTTGAGATGTCTCAATTATTTTTCATAACCAAATGCGTAATTATATATTTCTTATGTACTGTTGTTAAGCTTTGATTAAAGTCACTCGGGATATGGGTCATCTCAGAACAGACTGTAGTTTTGAGGGACAGTTTAGATAAAACATGCCTCACACTAAAACATCAAACAGTTTTATCATCAGATTGCAGAACTTGTGTTTAAAACTGAACTTGTTTGGTAGGAAGGACTTTCTGTTTCAGTGAAGTCTTTTGCCCTTAGAGGGAGTGGTTCGGTCAAAAGGTTGGGTATAAGAACTGTGTGATCTCCTGGTTCGGAGCCAAAATTTAGAGGCTCGATCAGGTCTGTTTTGGTCAAGCTGGAAGGTTGTCTAAGACTTTTATGTTCATCTACAATTAAATGTTCAAATCTAAGATCAGAATTTGTCTCCCAGTTTGTTCTCACCTGTCATGAAAAACATGATTCTTTAAACTGTTTGACAGGAAAAGCAGCTTAAACGAGACATATTGTGCAAAATCCACCTTTTTAGCTGTTAAATGCATTTTGTTGTGTATTTTGAGTCTATAGGAGTTCAGAAAAGTTAAATTTAGTCTCCTGTTGCTGTGCAGATATCTTCATATTCTGTTTGGGTCATATTTTTTAACCTTTCAATTTTCTCTCAATTTTCTAAACTATTAGGTCAGAGTATTTGCAATGTGACTTCAAATAAGGTCTGGACTTCCTAACTACAATTTCATCTCGATTCTCCTCTGGCTCTGGGTCAGACTCTGGCTCCAACATGTGAGGCTGGATGAACAAGTCTTCTGTTGATGACATCTTTTAATTAATTTGTAATAAAACATTTTTGTGCTGCTAGTCGTAAACCCCTCTATCAAACTAGAATGAACCGGTCTGGAAGCTGGAGCGAGGCGGGGTGACGCAACATGTTTGGATTTAAAGAGACAGCTTCAAAGCGAGTTGCTTTGAGACGCACCACAGAAAAAGGGTGAAAGAGGGGTTTGTGGAGTTATAATAAGGAGGAATTCAGACCAAACCATTGCAGTTCCAGTTTATATAGACCCCTGAATGATTAAATGTGAAAAAGGTGCGTCTGAGAGTAACTCGTTTCAGTGCTGTCTCTTTAAATGCAAACAAGGTGCTTTACATTCCGCCCCCCTCCAGGTCTCATGGAGCCAGAGTCTGACCCAGAAAGAGAGGAGAATGAAGACGATGAACCCTCAGAACTGTGAATTCGCAAAATTGGATATCCAAAAGTAAACTTCTGGAACGTTGCTTAGCAAATACTGTGACTTTACTGTTAAAAAATCATAATAAGGAAAAGAAAACTGAACAGACTGAAAACTATGACCCAAACAGAGAATAAAGATATTTATGCAGCACCAGAAGAGACTAAATTCAACTTTTCTGCACTCCTAGAGATTCCATGTACACAACAAAATATAGTTTTCTTGGCAATTTTATTGTGTTTACTAGTGATCTTAAGTTTTCATTAAAGAAAATGCTAAAAGTCCTTGTAGGGACAGGTGTTCCGAATTAGCCATGGCCATAAACACTATGATGCAGGCATCAGATTGTCTTGATTTGTGTTTCTTGCATCTGTCTCTATCTAATAAACAATGGATAATTTAAGGAGTAAAAGAAGTGGATTTTGAATGATACGTCTTCTTTAATAAGTAACCTTGAACAAACCAATTCATTTCAAATCTCCAGCTTTCATTTTTGAATAACAAAAACATTTTTCGCAAATACTTTTTTACAGGTTCAGGAAGCAAAAATCAATTTTTTTTTAAAAGAAGCAAAACCTCAGTTTAAAGCTCACGGAGACAAGAAACAAAGAGATGACTAATGTTCAAGTCATTTAGTCACAGACAGATAAAACTCTGGTTTTCTTGTGTAGCAGATAGACATATCTGCTTTTTTTAATGATTCCTTTGAACATGCAAAACATAAAGCACAACACTAAAGATCTCACTTCACTTCCTGCGATGCAACATGTTGTCATGGCAATAAGGGTTAAAGGTTAATGGCTCTTGGGCGTGACACTTGAAACTGCTAAAGGAACTGAAACGGAAAGAAAGTGGAGAAGAAAAAAAAAAAACAAAGCAAGAACACGCATCTAAAAACACACCAAACCCTAAATAAGGGGAAGAAAACAAAACCACCGCTGAGGTTTTATGGAGGCATGAAATGAAGACAAAAGGAGGAGAGAGAACGAACACCATCAGCATTTATAATGATGGAGAATAAAGGATGAGATGGGACTGGTTGGAACATTTGCCTTCATCAAACTTGAAAACGAGGCTTGTGAAGCTATGGCAACTGAGCGTTCTCTCTCCTCCCAGCTTCCTCTCTGTACGACAAGAGGTGAGACAAGAGGCAAGGCCATGCACACGCACACACAGATGATGCTTCCAGGTAACAAGCCTCCATCTTCATAAATAGATCTTCACACTCTGCCTCAGTGCTTAACGTGATGCCGGTCTGAACACAGATCTCACTATGTTGATCCTGTAGGTAATATATTACGATGGCCTTTAAAGGTTGGTGGTGTGGCTCTAATATCAGAGACCTTTCTGAGTGCACAGGCTTATCTAGAATACAATGCACACACACCAACTAGATGATTAATGGGACTGACTTTCTGTCTGCCAACTATAATCATGCCTGTGTGTGAAAATGAAAAAAAATAAATAAATAAATCTGCGTGCATTTGCATTTAAAGCCAGACGGATACATGAATGAGAATCCCGATGCACTTAACCATAAGGATTTACGAGCAACCCATGTTTGCGTGCATCTGGTCCGATGATAAATCTCTTTCCTTGCAGGCACCAAGTTACAACCGGGGCTTAGCGACGCCGAGGGCACAGTAACCATGACGACGAGGCCAACGGCAGCGATGAATGGACGGAGGAGGGGATTAAGAGGATGGACGGGTGGATCCGAGGAGCATGTGGGTCAAATCTAGTAGGTTTCAATCTGTCCTGTCACTCATACAGATCTCAGGAGAAGGCGCGTGGGCAAACAGAAGTCGCTAAAGCTCATTTAAAAACAGGAGAAATAGGAGATCAGTGGCAACATTATGATCTGAACTGGATTATTCAGAGATTACAGATCTGATTTAGTGTTGAATGACTCAATCTGCTGTGACTTTTAGTGCAAAGTTTTAGACAGCCGCGAAAGTGGCCTGGAAACAGTCTATCAGGGATGCAGGATCAAAGGAGAAGGTTTCTGATTTAGGTAATTTACACCCTGCTGACAGTAGGCCCCATGTCCGACCACCTTAGATACCATAAACATGACTAAATTACTCTGTGCTTAATATGCATGATATTTGTACTGAATGTTCCCATGCCATAAAGGCTACTCAAGTACACCCAGTACTTCTTTTAACTCTGGTTTCATTTGCATCACTGATGGGCTTCAGTGTTGCTTCACTTATGGTGCTTTTAAAGTGACTGTGACATCAAATTTTTGTATTAAATATGAATGCATTTTTGGAAAGACAACATTAATAAGCATACTAGAAAACAATTTTCACGATGCTGGGATGAACTTTTGAGATATTTGCATGTAAGATAGCAGGAAGTGACATCAAAGGGGAATGTCTGCATGTGAACAGAGTGTTGTTAACACAGACTGTAGAGAAGAATTTGATATTTAAATTATTTTGAGTCACTATCAGGGACAGATGTTTAAATAATATTATTTCAATAAACAAAGACCAGAAAGTTATTTTTCTTAAATATTTCCCCTTTGATGTCACTTCCTGTTTCACTTTTGCTGAGCCAAGTTCAAAAGAAAATATGCCAGTTAGGTTACAAAATGGGCAAAATTGTGTGTATTATGTCAGGTTTCTTAAATATAAAGATGTTTTCTTTGATTTTTTGTATTTGAAGAATATGCATCTTATTGGCACTTTAAGGACTTTTTATTCTAAAATTAACCTCTTAAAACTTGAACTCTTACAAGGTAGGCATTTTTCACCACATATGTGGATGTCAGGACCTGTTTTTTTGTGACAAACACTGCCCCAGTGTGGATAACGCTTCTCTGTATTCTTTTAACCTATTTTCAATGCCAACCAAGTCCCCAACAACCCAGTCTTGAATAGAGTACCTCAAAGTTCAAAGTGATGCTTAAGTGAAAGTACAAGTATCTTCACAAAAAAATACTTTGGGAAAAGTTAAAGACTCCTCTAAGAATACTACTTGATTAAAAGTCTTAAAGGTTCTGTATTCACTGTACGTAAGTACCAAAAGTACTTAAGTACAAGGGGAGGGGGGTATTTTCAGGCACAAACTTAAATTCTATACTACAATCAATTAACTATATTCCCTTCAGATGTTATGAAAATGCTCCAGGGACAGTCTTGGCCAGGGACTGAGGTCTAGGCAGGGGCTATAGGTACAAATAGTGCTTTGTACCAAGAAGTGTTTAGGCAGCTTCTAATGGCTACCACAGGAGATTTAAGGGTTTCTCAAACATGAATGAATGAGTCAAAGCAACACTCTTGATATGTCTTTGATGAGGGAATGATATAAACCTCAAAAAAGTTGATTTTGCATAATAACACCACTTTAAATGCAGATTGTGCAAGCTTCCCTTGAAATTCTATGGTGGTCAAAGCAGGAAAATGCAATGACACCGCAATCAGGATCCTCCCACTAGTTGCTACCCTGCATCTACTCCTAACTCTCCTTGTGGCAGTGGCCTCAGGTGAGAGAAGCTTTTCAGTTATAAAGCTGTTAAATACATACATGAGGTACACCATGAGCAAAGAGAGGCTCACAGGACTGGCATTTATGTCTGTTGTGTGGAGGGCCCACTAGGTCCATGTAGCCTAGGACTGATTACCAGCCACACACTCCTTGGTTAGTTCCCTTTTTACCTAGAAAGTTCCAACTTTAAAAAAAAAAAGAAGCAGCCATCATTAAAGCCAGTTGTATAAAATTACAGTCTTTTACAGTCCCTGCAGTGTGGACACAAAAGAAAACCAAAAAGGGAACTGCTAGTAAGTAATATTCAATTGTCTCAGCAGTTTGGAAAGCACTTATTGTCCATTTAAATAAAGGTTAACTCTATAGTGAACATGAGTGTTTTATTATCCAAACCGTTGTAAAAGCAGCTTTTAGAATTTATGACTGGTCAGCATTTTGTAGCTCTACCTGCGTATACCCACTGGCTATCAGGGTCAATAAAAATTACAGGCAAATTAAAAAAAAAGAATAAAACTACTTTAGGCGTAGAGCTCCCATTCAGAACTGTTTTTAACTCAATTAATCTTTTGAAAAGATCAAGCTTTGATTGAGGGACATTAGATTATTTTAACGGCCTTTCATGGAAACAGAGCAGTGAGATCAGTTATATAGCCGACGGCCAAGCACAGAGGGGTTAGATTGCGTAGGAAAGGATCTAAAGATTTAGAGCCTCTTTCTATCAAAGAGGCAGGCCGGGTAATTGGACTATAAACCATATCTTCCAGATCCGCGTGTGTATTTGTGTGTGGGTTTTGTGTGGCGATCAGCACCCTAAATGGAGTAAACTACTGCCGTTAGCATGAGCAGCGCAGATGAAACAAGATAACGGGAGACTGGCTTGATAGGCACTGTACTCCCAAAACACACACGCTCCGAGCCCTGCACAAAACATCGACACTGATTTACGTCCGTCGAGCTCTGCCAAAACGGGCTCGCAGAGGCAATCATAACAAGGTCTGGTGGGCACTGCGAAAGAATAAGGAGCCATTTTAATTTGTGTTAAACCCTTCTGGAGAGCCTCAATTAACCCAGCTGCATAAACACAACCCTGACTCACGCTCAATAAGACGTGAACGATGCTGTGTTTGTGTTCTTCTTGTTCGCTGCTCGTGCCCATGTGTGGATGAGCCATGGTAGATTTGAGTGTTTATACAGTGGGTTGCAAAAGTATTCATACCCCTTGAACTTTTCCATATGTTGTCACATTACAACCACAAACATAA